>CABEEJ010000422.1:85836-128000 GCA_901482245.1 Timema douglasi | reverse complement strand
ATCCTCTGTTCCCTAGTCCTGACACCACAAGAGTACACACTTTTCAAAAACATTATGTTTATGGTTGAATATCAAAATGTAACATTAAGCATTAAGATTTATTTATAACTCTTATAAATACTTTGGAACTGCAAAAAAAAAAACTATATAATTTACACTTAATAAATCAATGTTATAGTTTTATATAAAAATGTATTTTAATATTTTTCAAACTTGCACTAATGGTCATGATTTGAATCTCTAACAGGTATACTGAGGTGATTTTACTCCACTCTCCCTACACTAATGTGGGTGCACTTCCTCTAAACAGGTGTTTCTCACACTTTTCCTAATAGAGAGCCACTTGATAGCGTTCGATATGCAGATCATCCACCTTAACAGTCCCCTGGTTTATGCCAGAAATTCTAATTTTTTTTAACACATCATATTACCCATTCGGGTTATATACTAATGAACTAATTATGCTAATGGTCTTAAAGATGAGGAAAGTTATATTTATAGGAAGTGTACCCGCATTTGCGTGAAGATAAAGTGGAAAACCATTTTGTAAAAATCACCCAGACTGAGATTCGAACTTTGATCTCCGTGTCATCAGCAGTATAGTCTACTGTGAAAGTAGCGCCTTAGATTATGCGGCCACTGAAGCCAAGTACATACATTATATTAATGCATGTGTTTATTAAGCAATAAAATACAGTATTTTTACTAGACTTTGTAGCAAAAGTAGTATTTCATCAGAAGTGTGCATAAGAAACAAAGTTTTGTTGACATAGCAGACTTAGCCTGTCAATCTTGTACTCGTTATCCTTTTCATACATTTATTTTTTCCTTGTGGTGTTGTCCACAGACCATCTTGCACCCCACCACAGACCACAGTTTAAGAATCACTGCTCTAAAGTATACTCATTAATACTCTTTAAAATACGCATTGTGTTAAAATGATAACAATTAATTGTAAACTTAATTTATTTTTTAACAAATGTTGTGTTTGTTAGCCGCCTCCATCGCGAGCATCTAGTGAGCCAGAAGATCTTAGAGGTTCTCTTCAGATGACCTTGAGTTATGACCCTCCAGCAGGAATTCTTACCATCAGACTAATAGAGGTAACAATATCAGAATCAGAGAATAAGACTTAAAAGTGTTCAAAAAACCTTTGCAGGCCAGTCACAAAATGTGCCCAGCTTATATTCAGTTGTGATTTTGACAAAGCAACTAGTACAGAATTAAAATCATCAAAACTTAAGGGCATTTTAGAATTCCGTTTATCGCTCAGATATAAATAAACGTAAAAATAGTCTAGTAGGTGTATAGTAAAACCTTGAATATCTGGATACCAGTAATCTGGATTCGTATCGCCGCAGGGGTTTTCATTTAATTTGAATAAAACAACCTTATTAATAACTTTTTGTAGTTTTATGTATAGTACGTAATCGCTTTTAAGAAGTTTGAGGATATAATTTTATGTTTTTCTGTATATACAATATATTATGTACTGTAGACAATGTAATTTGTTTTGTGTGTCGTAAGTTTATACATTATACGAATTTTTAACAACCAAATTTTCAATAAAGTCTTTCAGTGTGAATTTTTTTTTTTTTCTTTACGTGATCAATTATTGTAGGAGTACCATTTTACAAACATACACTACAACCAGTGAATAGTTTACCCAGCACTTTTTCTTTTGAATGGAAATGTTGTGATGATCACAGCGAATATTTCAAAAATAGTTGTTTTCCATTATAAAATCCAATAAAATCATGTTGATAAAAACTGCTACAATTTAGATTTTTTTCAGAATGCAACTTCTATTCCAAATATTTAAAATGTAATTCATGTTGATATCTCCGACCAACTTACCGGGGTTTGATCTTGCAGTGTATAGTTAAAGTTTAGGTAGCTCAGTTTTATAAATATTCTTAAGTTTGAAAATCATTTTCGGTGAAGTACCCAAGGATTTAACCTTGAACACCTGGATCAGTCTCAAACAGACCATCATGTGAGCATCTTCTTTTAGCGTATGTAGACAATTTATTATAGTGTTTCAAATATTTGTCTTCTTTAGAATTGCCTTCTTTTTAGGCACTTAATACATGATAAACTTAAACTTTACAGGATTTTAAACTGAGACCCGAAGGCTCTTTGTTTTAGATGTTAAAAAAAAGTTATAGTAGAGAGCAAAGATAAATAATGTTAAAAAATTGAAACTGTTTATTTTATGTTCACAATTTACAGCTTGTTAAAAAGAATATTCTATTTGTTAAGTCTTCAAGGTAAAGGAAAAAACTAATTAAATTAGGTTAGTCTTTAAAAAAATCTTACTTCAAAGTTCTTGGCCTTAAATATTAAAAAATAAATGAGATGATCCAATCACATGAAATGGTGAGCAAGCGCAGGAAGGCATTTCTCATTTTGTCTGGTCATTGTTGGTTAGATGGTAGAGGTTTGAATTACTTATTAAATATACTTTTATATATGTGATATAAATGCAGTCTGACACATTAGCTCAGTCAGTAGTGTGTCTCCTCCTGGCAAAAAACATTATCATCTATGAAAATATGGGTTTACCTTTTCACATTGATAAATCAACAGCCGGGGACTGGATGTTGTTCCTGTCCTAGTCTTAAGATAGATTATAAATCTATAAGGCATGTGAAGCTACAACAGGCCTAAGCCAGCCAGTAGTGAAAAATATGACTTGAATAAAAACTGACCCAGGCCATAGGCTGGAAACAGTAGTGGAAGTGAAAATTATGTAAATGTACTAAAGTGACTCAGTTGTTTTGGTAAAGGTTATGTCTCAACATTCAGAAAACTATATGGATTTTTAATTTGTATCTAGCAAAAAAAAAAAATTAAAATATCTTGAATAAATATTTTAACTCCAGAAAATGCGGTTTTAAGGGCTCTCTTTATAAAATTTACAGTTGGCAAAAACCAAAGCATTAACATGTCACCATAAGATGATTTGTTTTTTACTTTATTCAAAATTTGTATTAAATATGTTTTGTAATTACTAGATAATTCTAGTTATGGTTTGTTCACAAATTCTATTTGTGTAATATTATACAGGATGTATTTTAATTGGTATCAAATATTTTAGGGGCATATTCTCATTGAACAGACATTAATAAAAGTTCATATAAACAAGGGTCTAGAAGAAATTATTTTTTGAGCTAAGAGAAAATTTATTCTTCAATTAATAATAAATCCAACAGAAGAAGTAATGCAATTAATCAAGACAAAGTTTAATAGAAACCAAAAAACAACACAAGAAGACAAACATTTTGTTGCCAAAATTGTTCAAAGTGGTCTGCTTCAATGCACCTTCTGAGCCTGTGTTCCATTATTTGTTTTTCTTTGTTGAGTACATCTGGGGTGTTATGTAATTGCTAACATCCATCCAAGATACACTTTATTAAAACATCAATATGAGGCACAGGAGTTGCGTAAACAATGGACTTTAAATGTATCCATAGAAAGAAATACATCAGGTTCAAATCTGGTGATTAAACAGGCCCTTCAATGGATACCTTGCGACCAATCCATTTATGATAAAAACCTTTAATGGCTCTAAAACTAAAACTTTCTAGACTCATGTCTAAATGAACTTTTCTTGTTGTATGGTTGACGAGAATACACCCTTAGAACATTTGACACCAATTAAAATACACCCTGTACAAAGGAAATGAACAAAGGTTTAGTTTGCTGCTACTGAGATTTAGTTGAGGATATTGATTGGAACTGAACTACCAGGCTGACTACAACGAAATTGAATTGGTCCAGGAAAGCAAACAAATAGGTAATATGGGTGGGAATATTAAAGCAAACTCTCCTTTTAAAGATGACCTGATCATCCAAACATTTCCCCTTTAATAAAAGTATAAGTTGGTATTTTGTTCTTTAACTATAGTATAAGTAAAAATTTGCATCATATGGTATGAAAAAAAAAGTTTAGTTTTAAATGTTGAGCAAATAAAGAAATTCAAGATCCTATTAGGCTTATATTACTTTTTTTTTTTATGATTCAAGTTAACTTTCAAACACCAAAAATAAATAAGACATCTTACCATTTAAAGTAAGGTTACTAATATTAAATTAAATAAAATATTTGTATCTATAATTCATAATAACAAAAGTATATTGTTAAAAAATATGTAAATATGTAATAAACTCTATGGTCTCTTACAAAATTAGGAGCATTAGTTTGTGTAGATAATTAAACATTGAAAAGCGTATAGAAGGGCAAGGGCTACACACTTACCAGAAAACTGTAGGTCTCGTAATTCACAATTAAAAACACATTCTATCCATCTACCAAAAGTTAAGACACAAGTTTGAACAGGCAACTACAGAATTAGAGNATCAAGAAACAGGTAACACAGTAGCCAAGTGACCATGATCTACCTTTAACCAACCTGTCATAGTCCAGTTGGATTTTTACTCTCTTCTGCTAACAAAGGAGACCAATGTATCTCAAAAATTTCATAATTGTGTTTTGTTGTGTTTTTAATTGTGAAATTGGAGGCCTACATTTTTCTGGTAAATGGGTAAACTTTGCCTTCTATCCTGTTTTCAATGTATGATTTAAAAAATATTTTGGAGCTATTTTTCCTTTGTGTAATAAAGATGATGTATCACGAAAAAGCTTAAGGGCAGATTAAACTGACCCACAGGCATGTCTGGTGGTAGGACGGGCGAGATACAATTGGGGGAAAGATAGCAAGTTTAAATAAATCTACATTAGTTTACATAGGGTATGTAGTTTGTGAAAAAATAAAGGTGTTTGGTGGAGTAAGTGTTCACTTAAATTAAGTGTTGATTAGTGAACACAAAATGACTAACACTATTACAAGTAGGCCTGGTCTATGCCTATATTTTTCTAAAATGTGGAACTGACTATTGATAAAAGTGTTTGACCCATTTAAATCTGGAGTGCAATGAAAATAGCTAATTTATATCAATGTCCAGCTGAAACAGGGTATTTTGAGTATAAAGTTAAGTATTTAATTAATGATATTAGGTTAGGCTCAATTTATGTTATTTAAGTAGTGATTAGTAGTGCAAATAAAAAATAATGAGCATGTGTCCTTCAAATTTGGGAGGTCAGGCATATCCATAAAGTGGCCCATGTATAATTCTTATAGAGAATGATAAAAACATACACTAGAATAGCATCAAGTGTCAAGAGGTTTAGAGTTTATTAAGACAAAATGTTCACTCTTATAGATTAAAACAAACAAAACTATACCAATTATTATTATTATTACTATTATTATTATTAGCACCGCTTCTTACTACCCATTCGGGTTGTACGCACTTACGCTAATGTATAATGGTAGGATGATTGTGAGATGAAATGGAGGACCTACAGTTTAACGTGGAATCCGAACCACGGTGGAGGCCTGGCATTCCCCACATTCACAAGTTGTACTATACAAAGGATAACCATACACTCTTTTAACTTCCCTGACTTTTTCAGGACAAAGATCTCATTTTTCCTCAATGCAATTCATGCAAAAACATTTAAATAATAAAAAATACTCTATTTTACTATTTATAGTTATCTTTGAGATATAATATACATTTCAAAAATAAATATTACTAAAATTAAAACTAATTTTTTAAATAAGAAGTGATAAAAGATATTTATATTCTCGCTAGACCAACCTTTCTCCAACTGGGGTTACGAGGAGCCCTTAGGTTCCATGAGGTAAAATTAAGGCTTCCGCAGAAAAATTAAAATATTAGAACAGTAAAAGTTAATAAGATTGTAAGTATATTTATACCTGGAGAACGAGAAACTGTGCTAGATCAAGTGATAAGAGTATTAATTTGATTTAATGCTGAACATAAGCCATGATTATTTAAAAATATGAGTGAAGATATGAGTATTCACCACCCGGCCCTGCTTTTACATTAAGAAGTTCGGTGGGTTTCACAAGGTAAAGTCCTCATTAGAATGTTTGAATTGCGGCAAGAGTGGTTTGCTTATTTTCTGGATCATTAGTTTTGACTACATGATCAATTAAAAAATATTTTGTGGTTATCTAAAACTACATATCTTGTCAACATATTCACAAAATTAAAATAAGTATGGTTACCACCCCAAGGAAAAAATGTAAACATATTTAATGTGAGATAGAAAATATTTTCACTGTCTTGTAAGTTGCAATTTTGGATCTCAGCTGTGAAGCAAAATAATTTGAACTCTTTTCCAAAATTAAGCATTTTCTTGAAGAATTTGAGCTTGAAATTGAATAATAAATTCGCAGCAACATTGCAGACCATTTTAGCAATTTACATATGTCTATTGACCAGTATTTTCCATCCTTGAATGAGAAAAATTAATGAATGGGTTCAAAATTTGTTTGTACAAGATAGACCAGGGAGGTTTTTGAAAATCTTATCAATATTACTTCTGACAGTAGATTAACAAAAATGTTTTATGAAATTTCTCTTATATCGCTTTTTGGGGCAATCCACACTAAGAATAAATACCCTTAGTTGTTGTGGTGAAAGTACTGTTGTCATTTGCATATTTGTGCAAAACTGGATTCTCGTTATACTCTGGAACCTAAATGAAATATCAAATCTGCATGTATACAGGGCACTGCATTTGTTTATGGGACAAGAACGAGGACAAAACATGAAGATGTCTTTCCCCTGGAAAAAGAATTAACTTTCAAACAAAAGGTATTTGAGCGTGAACCAAGAACATTTCCACTTTTTGCACTTGTGTGTGTGTTTTTTTTGTTAAGCTAGAAATATTTAAGGGGTTCCTTTAGGTTGTAAAATATATTAAAGGGTTCCGTGACTAAATTAAATTGGGAGATGCTGCTCTAGACAATCAAATATACCAAATTCTCTTATATGCTTATGCTCCAGATTAATTTTAAATTCCCTGACATTTTCATATTTTTCCTCGACTGTGATTTAGGAAAATAACACCTATTCCTCTATATTAATTAAAGCTTTAAATCCAAGTGAGTGAATTTCTTCCAGGCCCACGATCTCCAGGCTAGAGACTTCAGTGGCACGGCTGACCCCTATGCAAAGATACGACTGCTTCCAGACCGAACTAACATTTGGCAGACAAGAATACACAAGAGAACCCTCAACCCAGGTAAGGAAATAGGAAAGCACACTAATTTGCTTTTAACAAGTTTTGTCTTCATCAGATAGTACAAGTAGACCTGGCGACCTGCAGTGGAAAGAAGCTTCACACTGGCAAATACAATGCCTGTCTGGCAATATTTACACTAAGAAAGAAATCTGTGAGAATTTTCCAATAGTAGTAAAAATACAATAAAATACAAATATATTATTTATTAGATATTATATAATATTAATATAATAGGGCAAAGGTTCCCAAACTTTCTTGGTTCATGGCGCCCTTAGAGTCACAGTATTTTTTATGGTACTGCTAGGTCAAAAGAAATACCTTACAGTTCCAATAGGTCCGAGAATTTTTTTTTCTGTCCTAACAATTTTGTAGACGTTTGAAAAAAATGCACATAAATTTAAAAAATAAATAAGAATTAATGATTTTTATGGGGATATATACATATATTTGGTACAGCAAATAATCAATTAAAAATATCTTGTGAAGCTCTTGGGTGCCACAGTGCACATTTTGGAAATCACTGTAATAGAGTATTCAAATATGGCTCCAGCTAAAGAATAAACTTGAATTTAACTATATGAAAAAACTGCTGCTGCAAAAGCAAGAAGTTTCTTATTAATTGCAGCGTTCAGTGTATTGCTCATGTTCATATTTTAGTGATGAAAAAAAAATTTACAAACTGATCAACACAATAATAATAATAATTATATCTTGCACAAATAATTTAATAATATACATTAATTTAACACACAAACAATAACAATTTGTAAAATAAATCATGATAATGTTTTTTCCTCCCTACTAAAGACTTGTTTATATTGTAAGACAAGATTTTAGCCAACATGATCTCAACAAGTTGTGTTACAATATACGTAAACACATTCCCAAGTTGTTGGGAAAGTTGGCCAACATGTTGGTGTTGGGAGAGCCGGTTAGAGGCAACAAGTTATGTTTGGTTGTGTTGAATCATTTGTTGGCGATAATAAACGAACAACCCATCATATTGGCCGAGTTGGGAGGTTCTGCACATGCGCTATTGAGTCAAGTCAGTCTTTAGCCTTGGCAACACACATGTTTTGTGGGTATACATAAGACTCGATGTCGTTTCCAGTTGCTAAAAAGTGCAGTGTTGGCACAAGTTTTTCTCTCAGAGTAACAACATTTCTTCTTTCCACTTTACCACGTAAATGAGGATATAGAAGTTTAAGCAAGTAAGTAATATAAGCGCACAAGAGAACCAACCAAATTTCATCCTCTGTAAAAATTCCCTGTATTATTTCCACACTTTATGAATCAAAACAATGTGGATGTAGTGTCCATTCAAGATTCAAGTATTTTGGCAATATTTTATGACATGCAATATGAACTATTGCAAAATAGGTTCTAAGAAATGTTTGAAATGTTTTCTTAGGGAATTCTTTCCTATCAGAACATACATCTTTTCATGGTAAAATGTTTACCATCAAAACTCAATAAAAGCGAGAGTAGTGAAAAAAAAAAATTACACTCAATCATGTAATATGAGAGGTGCAATAAATATAAGATTTTTTTACTAAGAAAAGAAAAATTGAAAAGAAAAAAAAATTAAATGGAAAAAAAGTGTTTGGTTTAATGTTTTATCCATTTTCCACCATTTTACTTAAAGTGTTTTCCTTATTTTAAAAATGGGCCCTGAAGTTTTACAAGCCACAGATGTAAAAGTTTTAATTAATTGCTACAATGTCACCAGTCTTATGAAGTGGTCTACCATAAAAATAGTCTTAAGAAAATTTTTGTTCAAAAAATATTAATAATATGATCCTTAAGAGAAGCATTATCATAAGCAAGGAAGGACTAATTATGAGTCCACTAAAATCCAGTTATGTTGTATTGTAAAAACTATATTTTTTATTGCAGTGTTCGACGAAGATTTTGTGTTTGAGGTTCGTCCAGCCACCCTTGGTCGAAGAGTACTGGAGGTGATACTGTACGACTTTGATGCTTACTCGCGTCATCACAGCATTGGAGGTGTGAAACTACCATTGGCACACATCGACCTATCAGAGAAAGTCACACTATGGAAAGGTCTAGGACCATGCTCTGAACAAGATGCCAAGGTAAGCACAAAACCTTTATTTTCAATAAGTATGTACATTATTAATTATTAAATAGTTATGTAGATAAATCTTTAAGAAAAGGTTTTTAATACACTATTATATTAAGCTTAGTATATAATCTACACTAATTCTCGAAGGTTAAATGAACATTGCAAAAAGAATAAAATGGAAAGGGCTACAAGTAAACAAGATAATTTCACATTTAAAACTAAAAATACCAGAGTAATTTTCAAAGCACATCAGGCCTCTTCTTCAATAAAAGAAAATGGAGAACAATGTCTAAATTTCAGCTTGAGACTAATCACACTTTGCTTGGATTATGTAGTTATCTATTCAGATTCGAGGATTTTATATACCTTATCTTAGTACTTGTCCGTGTATCATGAGGTATAAATAAGGAAAGAACATTGAGAAAGTATACCTGCCTTTTCCATGGAGGAGAGTGGGAAATTATTTATTTATTTTAACACCGCCAGTCAAAATTCAAATTCTGGGCTTCACTTATTACTAAAACATACAAGAGTGAGGTATTATTTTGTACTTGTGCTCACTGGTGTGAGTTTGAAGGTTAAATGAAACACTTTAGAAACTTTGATTATGATTAATTTGTGAGAAAGGGAAAGTTTTTATTTCCAAACAAAATTTAAGTGATTGAAATAGGAAAGCAAAATTTACCTAGTTCCTTTACAAGAAAAGAAATTTGTAGCTAATTTATGACTCTGTGTTGGAATATTATTATATTACCCAAATTTAAGGTCAAACAATATACCATTTCTCCAGAACAGATCTGTTATACAGGGATGGTGGTTGATCTTCAATACTAGACTAGAAATAGAAAAAAAATACCTTAGTGAAATGAACTACGATAAAAACCTGGTCTTCTGTATTAGTGTTAGCCACAGTAACAATGATTCCAACCTTAACCCTCATTGTGATGTTCATAGGCTGAGCTGGGTGACCTGATGGTATCACTGGCATTCCTACCCTCAGCTGAACGCCTCACTGTTGTCATTCTGAAAGCACGCAACTTGCGTGTGGTGGACGATACTCGAACCTCTTCAGGTGATTACTGTCCTACAATAACACAAGAGTACTCTCATTTTGATGTAAAAAAAGTGGAAACATTTTCACAATCTGTAAAAAAGAATATAAAAAAAATCTTTTTATAAAACTGAGTAAGTAGACGTAAATTGATAATACAAAATGCCTAAAGAAAAGTAATGCGTTTAGAACTAAGGTAACTGCGGGTAATAAGGCCTATGACTAAAACATATATAATCATTCAAATTAGATGTTATATTTGGTACTTGATATTAAAAATCAAATAATTATAATTTCACAATGAAATCTTTCAAAAACACGAGTTTTGTCTCGCCTAACAACCATCAGGGGACTCCTCAAAAGGCATAAAGTTATTCTGCTGATAAACCGACACACTCCTCATGATGCCATTTGTCACATTTGGGGCACCGTCTCATATCGACCATCCTATCCTCCTCACATCCATGCCAATACCATCCCATTTTCATCTGTGAAGTATCAACATCCTTTCTAAGGTCAGATTTTGCACATTTTTCTTGTTTATTATCCTGGTCAAAAAGGTATTTTGTGGCTGGCATTCCTCCTAATTAATGGATATTTTTTTGCCCTTTTTTCCCTCCAGTAAACCACCCTTAATTTTAGGGCTGGATACCGAATTCCAAAAACACATCGGAGGAACCTTATGAAAATTCCGGATACCAAGTTTTAGCCCGATCAGTAAAATAGTTTTGGCTCTAGACCAAGGTACAGACACACAGGCAGTATCACGAACACCACTTTTTTGGTTTCAGGGGGTCATGAAACGTCAACATTCATCAAATTCTTGAGGAGAAAATGAGGAGGGTAATAAGGCCTATGGATCATTTTTATAGGCCTTAATACCCGCCAACCTCCATATTTAAAAAAACAACGTAAAACATATTTTGACATCAACAACTAATTCAAATTATAATAACAAAAAGTGTGAACTAAGGAAAATATAGAGTACAAATTTACTTAGTTTACTGTAATTTTATCAAAATTACTTACGGTTGTTTATTATTCGAGCGGTGCGTCCTCCTCCCGCAAAAGCTGAGACAACACTGGTGAAAGTAAGCCGGGTACTGAGTGACCGCACGCAGGAATCAACTTGTCTTCACCTAATGCATGTGTGCATGCACACATTTTAAATATGACTTTTGTTTATTAGGCCTTATTACCTGCAGGTGCCTTGTATATAAATATGATTCTTTGATGTGAGCATATCTTTGTATAAATTAGTGCCTATTTGGCTTCCTTCAGTTTCCCTTTTCATTTTTAAAACAAAACAATAAGCTACCATACCTTATTTAAAAAGCAACCCCAAATAATATATGAACTTCAGAAAGCTATAGGTTGCTTTGAAAGAAAAGAACCACTTTTTAAAATGTGGTCTTATTCTTACAAGTGATATAATAAGGGTGATCATACACATGGTTTATTGGAGTGGTGTCCTGTTGTCCTATAGAACAATTGGTAGTACACCCATAGGCATTGTTTTTAACCAAGTACTTCCAAAAGTAATTTACTTATTTTTGAAGTTATCAAAAAATATTCCAAACAGGGCCAGTGTAACTAACTTCCCCATTGAGTTATTTTTTTTGGAGAAGTTTTATTTACAAGTTAAATTTCCCAAACGTTATGAACATATGAAATAAATAATAAAGTTTTTTTAGCATCACATCTTACTACTTGTTCTGTTTGTAAACATATGTTCTAATTATGCTAATGAGTTAGGGATGAAAAATGTTGGATTTAGAGAAAGTGTACCTACATTTGTGTTGAGGGAGAGTGGAAAGCAATTTAACAAAAACCACCCTCAATACACCTAAATGAGATTGGAGGATCTTCCCATCTTCGGCAGTCCAGTCTATTGCGAGAGTGACGCCTTAGTCCATGTTGCCACCAAAGCAGGTCAATTTAAAATCTGATCTAATATATGATGTATATGTTACTGTCCAAACCCGATTTTCAGAACAAACTATATCGGACTAGGCCAAATTTATACATCCTGCCGCTCGTAGGATTAATCGATATAGCCTGATGTTTTAGGCATTCTTCTTAACCTATACGATGAATCAACCTTGGACAGGTTTCATGCTTCACAGTTCGGACGCAAATGTTGTCAGATAACCTATCCTAACCTACACCTGGTGATAAAATTGTAGGCAGGCTATACTCATTTATTCTATGAGCTAGGCCAAAATTTCAGGAATAACAAATTTAGACTTGGCTAAACAGGTACATCCTAAGGCTCTTAAGATGTTTCAATTCGGGGCCTAGTCCGATCTAGTTTGTCCTGGAATCTGGTTTGGGCGGTAACATAGGCTATATAAATTTATATTAAAAGGGAAGAAGCTATACATTGATTTTTGTAGGAAGTCTATTCTGGAATACCTCATCCTCTAACAGAATCCTACTATGTAGTTGGATTTTAGTATATAAAAGACCTTTCAGAACCAACTTGATACCAAAATTAGTGTATAGGCTTACCTTAGTTTGACTTTTATGTTACATCGGTACACCTCTCAAAGATTTTTCTTGATATTACCTATTCTTTTTTCCCTAAAACTGAATTTCTTTTAATGCTACGAATTACTATTAGACCTTTTGTACTAAAGTATAAGTTTGAAGTGATTAGCAACCAACATCCTAAATGTATTATAAATTTATAATCAATAATGAAAGTCTAAAAAAAGTATAATTTAAATTTATTTATGTGCTTGTATGAACAGAATTTTTTCCTGACAAGCTATTAATATTTGTTCCTTTAAATGATGATGAAACTCAAGTTCTTGTACTAGGTATTATTTGACTTGATTTAACTCAGCGTTACCATTAATTAGCAATAAAAAGGGAATTTTAATAAAGAGTAATGTATTAGACTATTTTTTTTTATCTCGCCCTCTATTATTTTTTCTCTTCCCACTTCGTTTTATTTGTATCATATAGTTGTCCATTTTGATATCTTTTTTCTACTTAAAAAAAAATATTGTCACCATAAATAAAATAGTCTTTAGCTACATTCAACATGTAAGACAAATTTGTTTAATCAATCTGAAGTTATTTGTCAATTTTCAAGCTTCAAAAATGACCAACCACAAATAACACACTTTAGTTTGGTTTGTTTTTTATCTTTTAACTCAGCACCGCATCTTTCTACCCATTTGGGCTATATGCTTAAGTACCAATTACGCTAATGGGTTATGGATTTGGAAAGTTGAATTTAGAGGAAGTGAATCCCCATTTGTGTAGAGGGAGAGTGGAAAATCATTTAGGAAAAACCACCCCAGTCCACCTGAGCAAGATTCGAACCTCAATCCCCCCATCCTCGATAGTCTGGTTCTACACAAAACTAGCATGTTAGCCAACTAGGCCGCCGAAGCGGCTCACTTTAGTATTAATCTTGAGTAAGAAGGGAGATCAAATTTTGTTACTACATGTTTCAAAATTATGGGATATTCAAGAAGGTAATTGTTCACTAAAAGTGTAGTCCCAGGCACTAAACACCTTCATTATGTTTTAAGTGTCTGGTGCCATTTTTCCTTTATTATTGTTTTTACAAACGGCATATTAAATTAAACATAGAAAGGAGAATAAAGGCAAGACCTATACACTTACCAGAAAACTGTAGGCCTAAAAAAAAAGTTCACAATTAAAACAATCAAACATATTGTTTGAGGCCTCATGCCTCAAAATTCACAATTAAAACAATCAAACACATTGAGTTTTAGTTGTAAACTTTGAAGACACAGTTTTCTGGTGTGTAGTTCTTGCCCTTCTATCCTTTCAGTGTTTAATTCAACAAAGCTGTTTGGTACCATTTTTCCTTTATTATTATTATTATTATTATTATTATTATTATTATTAGCACCGCGTATTACTACCCGTTCAGGTTATACGCACTTACGCTAATGTGTAATGGTAGGATGATTGTGAGATGAAATGGAGGACCTACAGTTTAACGTGGAATCCGAACCACGGTGGAGGCCTGGCATTCCCCACATTCACAAGATGTCTTGTCAGAGGTGAAGGAAGGGTTTGGTAATCAGATAAATTTATGCCGGGACCGGGGATTGAACCCCGGCCGCCAGCATAGAAGTCTGACACCTTACCCCTAGACCGCCAGGTCACCTCCTTTATTATTGTTTTTACAGAAACTTAAAACATAATTGAGGCATTCAGTGCCTGGGATTACACTTATAATAAGTAATTAGCTTCCTGATAAGTTGCATATCACCTGATTTTTAAATATGTAGTACCATAATTTTGATCCCCCTTCAACCAAAAATAATACAATAAAAAGTCCTTGGCTTGAATAATTGTTTATACAATTTTGTCAAAGTCACTCTTTATGAATGTTGTTAAAAATGAAATGATTATGCATAGGCCTATTGAATGTGTTTAGATCCCTTCGTGAAGGTGTCATTACTTCAGGGAGGGAAACGAATCAAGAAAAAGAAGACTGGAGTACACCGTAACACCCTATGCCCTGTGTTTAATGAGGCACTCACCTTCGACGTTAGCCGCGACACCCTTAACCGAGGCACATTAGAGTTCTGTGTCATGCACGACAGTCTTCTTGGACCCAGTGAGCTGCTTGGACGAGCCTTGGTGGGCCCCGGGCGCGATTGTAGGCCCGAAGAGAGATACTTTTTCAATGAGGTACTGACCAGTAAGACTGCCACCGCACAATGGCTGTCCCTGTATGAGCCTCAGTGAGTGGCCTAGCAAGTGATACCAATTGTTTATATCAAGAATCTAACTACTTACATGATAAAACACAATAGTTATGCGATTAAGGTCCATTTTTTTTTAGATTGTTATATACTGGTAATTGAAATAAAATATTGGTAATAAGTGTCAAATTTAAAAAAAAATTAAACTATAGCCATTAACAAAAATTGAGGAAACAAGCTACTACGTATCTATTGGCCAATTAAAAGAAATAAGAAAAGTTCAGGAAAAGATTTTAAAAAGACAATTAAGAGTGATTTGTTTGCTTGTAAAATAATGAAGATTTAATACAAGTCTCTTTAAAATTATATATATATATATATATGTATTATAAAGTGTAATGCCACTCATTGACCAAGTATATTGGAATAATCCTACTAGAGGTTATCGACTTGATATGACACATAACTTAGGTAACAAACCAGTCACAATAATGACACGTAAAAGCTGTACAATGTTCAAAATAGAACATTTGTTTTACTGAAACTTTGGGAAATATTGAGGTCGTTATTTTTAAAATAGCTATGAAAACCAAAAACTTATTTTTAGACAACAAATTGTATTTTGTGACTATGAGTACAATAGAATGTATATTCCTCAGATATTAAAGATTGGAATATGTCTCGATAAAATCAAAAACATTGTCTTGCTACAGCTTACAAAACTATTTTTGGATATATTTTTTATCATCAGAACTTTGTTTCTGTTTATTTTTAGTAGTACAAACTTGTTCAATAATTAGATCAATTTATTTTTCAATCTGAAAACTTGTACTCTTTTGTTATATTTTGATTGAACATTTGTAAAACTATGGATTTGTCAAAAATCAAGCCTAGCACTTTCTGGCATAGTCTTATTTTTTTTGAATGTAACTTTGGTGAGTTTATTATTGATACATTTCTTAGTAGATAACTTACACATTATAAATGTTAAGTTATTTGATTTGTAACAATAATTAACTTGTCAAATATAAAACTAACTTATCACACATATACCAGTGCAATCAACCTTGTAAGACTACAATGTTTATAGTAAATTATTTAGTATAGTAGCCTATGGCTTAGGAAAAATAAATAAAAATAAGACTGAAAAAATATTGTCTTATTCAAACAAAAGTAAAATCCTTTTCGTCAAAGTAAAATATGTTAATTTCTTCTAATGAAGTATAAAAATCAGGACCAGGCTTCAATATCCCACTATTAGTTCAAAAACATTTAATATGTAGCTGCGAACTTGCTGAAATGTTGGAAGTATTACAAAACTTGTTTCAAAACTCCTGCTTCATTAGTTTAGTTGATCACTTCTGTTTCAGCAGCATCCCTTTTATCAGTCATTTAAGGTTTTTCTACACAATGTCTTCATTGGCATATATTTGATGTCTGGAATTACAGTCGTCAGCTGTGATCCACTGTGGAATATCTTCAGTTTATTCAAAACTTGGAAGTTATTTAAGCATCTTCAAAATGCTACCAGTTACTTCATCCAATTGTTTGTTTATTTTTATATAAATCCATTATCTCGAGCCATACTTCTTGTCAACCCTAGCAGTGGTGTATAGTGAAGTGTTACTAGGGTAAGCAAAGCTTATTAAAAATGAACCTGTGGAATATTCCCCCATTTGATCAATCACACATAGGCCTAACATTGAAATTCATTTTCATTGATACCTTGCCAATGAGTGATGAGAACATTTCAAAGATACAGTTCAAGCTCGCTCTGCTTACAATGGCAATGCTCCCCCAACATGTCATTGATCTCTAGAGTCAACAATCAAGTATATAATATATGTATCTATGATCCTTTTTTAGTCCCTCACTTACAGTTTATCACCCCCCCTCACCAGTAAGAGATTGCAAAAGTTTTTTCCAATAATGATATTTTAGTGGAAAGCAAGACACATAACACTGTCAGAAGTCACTGCCAATTAGATATGGGTATATTAGAAGTAGGCCTATGTGATGAGCCACCAAAGTGGTCCAATTTGTATACCATCCTGCACATGGTGTTCCAGATGCACATGTTGAACAATGTACATTGCTAGTTAACACATGAGTTGAAAACTTTCCCTTATACATTAACTCCATTAGACCCACTAAAATGTACATGTAGCTGAATGTTCATACTAATGTAAGGGATAAGCTGGTAGAAAGAGAAATGAGCATTGACTAATATAGCAGTGATAGCAAAGGCACATGCATGTGAGGCAGTGATACTCGGTATGAGAACTACTTCACAGGGGGCACTTTAAATAGGTGTGGGGTAGATGCTTACTCGAGTGTATGTTGGGAAACCTGAGCAGAGACTGTCCATATCTTTGTAAAACCCACTTAATTCAAAGACAACTTAATCCCTAACAAGGTTCTAATGTACTCTACCACAGATAAAATATTTACCAGTGAAACCAACCTAGCAACCACATTAATATAAAACATTAATGTCAACCTAGTACATTCAACACTAGGGGCCAGTTTCATAGTCAGATCGAGTACACCTCAAGTGTGGCGCTCCACAAATTACACGATTACACCTACCTAAACTTGTATGGAATGAGCCAGTTTTGCATATGAAACTGGCCCATTCCATTCTGATATAGGTAGGCGTCATCCTTTATTTAGTGGAGCACCACACTTGAGGTGTACTCAATCTGACTATGAAACTGACCCTAACTCTATGAAAATTTAATACTTAAAGTGTCCATGAAGCCAACTTATGGTATAGCCCTACTGGTGTATAAATGTCATCCTGCAATAAGATGCTAGAATCTGAAAAGCACAGTTTTGATTCCTATCATAATCCATAGTTTTATTAACGCATTTGATGTTGATGTTAAAAAGCTAGCGTATTGTTGGGTGAATTTAAATACTATTACCCATTTATGGCTTGACTTATGTTATTTTTAACTGAAAGTGATAAATATTTCATACATGTATTTAATATTATTGATCAGCATTTTCTTTTACTTATAAACAAAATTTAATAATTAAAAATACAAACTTGTGCATGCAAATAAATTAAGATGAGCCCTAAGCTCGTTCTTTGAAAAATATTATGAATTAAAAGGAAGGGCATCCACCCTTTAAAGGATAGTGATAGGAAGAACCCTTTATAAAATACTAAATTTAATAATTTTAGAGTTGACATTAAGGTGGCCACCCCAGTCACCAAGAGTATCAATTGTTGCCGACACACAGCTTGAAATACAACGATCTGTCTTGTTTCCTGGAACTACTCAATTCGTCTTATACTCTATTTTGCCTTTACCCTACAACCACCCTTTGTCATGTCAATATGAAAGAATGTGTATAATTAATAATAATATGAAAGAGGAGAAAGAAAACTAAGAAACTTATCTCAAGGTAAAGTAGAAAGCTTGCTGCTAGTTCTCAAATATATAAAAAAAAAATTGTTGTGCGGCTATTTGTTAGAAGAAGACTAAATCTAGAGCCCATTTACATCCAGCCTAGTCTCATAGCTCTGCAAATATGCTTAAAAAGTTGTTGAAAACGGTCTAGTGTAACATTTTCACCTTTTTTTCCTATTAATAAAACTCAAAATATAGGTTTGTTGGACTCCTTCAACTTTTATTTTGGTGTGAACCATATTTTGAAATAGTATATTGTATAATTAATTATAGCTTAGAGCTGAACATCTGCCCAGCAACTCCTTAATAACATTTTACCAAATTATTAATGTTATTGTATAGGTAAGGCCTACTGATACTATTTATAAAAAGCAAGAGTTGCAGATCATATGACTTGTCATATACTAAATAAATCTTAGTAACTGCCATGCATGGTTCTTACTAAAACCCAACTATATCTTTGTGAAAGTTTACCCCTTTTGAAATTCCAATGGAACACAACACTAATTACACAATGATTATTTTCTTCAAGCTTATACTACCTCAAACAGTTTTATCGCTGACAATGAAAAGTTCAATTAGTATTTGTGTAACTAGGGTATTTTCTACTGGATTTTAAAATCAGTGGCTCGTCACAAAGATTAGAAGGGCTCCATCCTATTAACTCGCTATCATTTTCAAAGAATTTCCATGCCAAAGAAACCATTTTGAAGTCAATTCATCACACAACTCGCTATAATTGCATTTCATAACAATATTGTAAATGTGAGTATGAATTAAGAATCTAAATAAAAAATAAAGATTATAAACAGTTTGATAAGACCATTTTAAGCTCTGACTTTGCTTATTTAAAATATCCTGTATATTTATGTGAAAATAATTTGCCAAATGTTAAAAATGAACTGTGCCATGCACCAATTTGGAAATTTAACTGTCAGTATTTTTAAGGTTGGATTTACTGCTTATCAACAGTGAAACAGATCCATGTTTCAGACTGATAAAAAGTGAAAAATGTGAGTATTTAATAATATAAATATTGTATGAATGTAAAAAATTATATATATATACAAATTAGTTCTGCGTGAAACAAAAAATGATATTTTTAATTAAAAATGTATATTTATCTTGGTGCAAACTATTTTAATGTGCACAAATATTTTAATATGTCACTCATGTATCTGACTGAGATGTGTTTTAATCTTTAATTGTGGCTTTGAAAAAATTACTAAACAAAAAAAAACTTACTTAAATGTTGTCATTTCTCCACAGTTATAATCATAAACCAAGATAACTAAATTAATGAAATTTTTTTATATATATATATTAGGTTTAAAACTGAATTAAAAATAGTCATTAATATTACGATAATTTTATAAATGATAATTGATTAAAAGCTACCAATGTATTGTTAGTTTTGTTAATTTGTCATAATACTATTTTGTATGAAAAAAAATTGAAACATGTTCAGTAATAGTTATTTTATAAATAATTGAGTAAACTTATTCATAAATACAGTATTTTAAGATTTCAAGTAACTACTGCTGGTGAGCTAGAAATGGAAATTTGAATAGGTGTGCAGTGACAAAACAGCATGTATGCATGATAAGTTGTGGGTGAATAACAGTTGACCATTATATTAGGGTTCATGACAAGGCCTGCAGTTTCTATTGTTTTCATAAGGTTAAGTTTGTTCTATGCCTCTGTGGTCTAGTGATCAAAGTGCCTAGCTACAGATCTAGAGGTTTAAGGTTTGATCCCCAGTGCTTCCAAACATTTTCTGTTTAGCAGTGGGTCTGGAATGGGGTCAAACTCAGCCTCGTGAGGACAAATGAGGAGACACTTGAATAAGTAAAAGTAGCACCTCCAGTTTAGAAAACTAAGAGTAACAGCAGAAGGGCTTGTAGTGCTGACCACATGACACCCTATATCCGCAAATGTTTGCACTATCATCACTAACGGCGGTGGCTGCTCGGTTGGTATAGATTACTTGCGGACTCAAAATGTTTTTTCTGTTTGTTTTTTAAGTTGGTTCTGCATTGTGAGAATATGGAAGAGGTTTAGGGTTACTAGTAATACATTTTCTATGATAATAATGTAATGTTTAAACACAAAGAGATGGAAAGGAGATACTCTTAGTTTATTTTCCCTACCCATCTATAATACCACCACCCCTTCCCCCCAAAAAAATGTCATGTCCAACCTCACCAGCATTATGTATGTAAGCTATTATCTGGTGACCAAATTGCACCAAGCCAGTGTCTATAGTGTACCAAGGATCACACTTCTTCATTCCTCACCATCCAATCGCTAAATCCTATTCTAAAATGTATTTAAATAAACATGATATAGTTGTAGAAAATGGAGAACAAGTAAATACGTATACATACCAAATCACGCTGTCCACTTAAGGGGGTAGGCAAGAAACTGTGCTTAGGGTTCAAGTATTATGTAAGCACCTTATAAGGGGAGGGGTTTCAAGCTTTGCTTATTTTTACTGACAAGGGGGGGAGGGATCAGAAACAATACTTATATAAGACAGAGAAAGACCGGCAAAATTGAGAGAGGGCACATTGCAAGCCGCTTGGCCTTCCAACAGCTTTGGGCAGCAATGAAGATGCTGAGTGGCTAAACGAGGAAGACGTGGCGAAGCCTATAGAAGTAAGCCAATGGTTGAGTGACCTAGCCCCCCCAAATAGAAACATAATGATTGAAAGTATTGAGACGTGGATTCAAGGACCTAGGTCATCGGATTAAATGGCATTTAGGGCGGTTTTTTTAATAAACATAATATTCTTGTACTCACTAATAATACTATTTTTAAAACTTCAATCAAAACGAAATTAAATTTTTTAGCTTTTCTAATGTTATACCTTGTTTTAATGTTATCTGTTCAATAAATTTAAATTCATTGTACACTAGTGTTAACTGTCAATTATTTTGCAGTATTAATATACACCTCTATGTTAATAATTACCAGCAATTTATAAATTGCATGCATTTTTATTTTATTTTTCATTGTGTTTTACTACCTGGGCAAAATTGCATGAAAAAAAGAATGGTTATGTCTATGAAAAAATGAAAAAAAGTTGACAAATCTTATGTAAGCAAGAGGGTAGGAGGGGTTAAAAATGGTCAAATATGTGCTTACATAATACTTGAATGCCCCTATACTGTGAAAAATTTAAGCTGGTGAAAGAATGCATTTTTTTATTGTTAAGGATTGTTAGTTTTATGTTAAAGTTAGATTAATAATAATAATAATAATAATTTATACAAATTTAAATTTGATTTAACTTAAATAATCAATTGTCGAGTAGATAGTTAACCTCATATTATTCCAGGTGTTCTCAAGAACTATATGACTGACAACTATTCTAATGTGTTGTAGCAGGAATAATAGTTATATATAAGAATGTGCCTTATTTAGGATATCTAAGACTTGGATAATCCAAATCAATGGAGTTTCTAAATTGACTCCTCCTAACAACCTATTAACAGCATAATCAGCTCTGAGCATGTTTAACTGGCACGCTGTTTTGACCCAGGAGGTTTGGATTAGGTTTGAATCACAGCTGGACACAATGGAGGTAGTTGGCTGCATTCTGATTTTTGCTTTTGTTTTTCTATCCCCACTCTAAGTGAATGTTGGTGCATTACCCTTAATTTCATTTCTTTCATTGTGTCCCTAAATTAGTTTAAGTTTAATGGTTGCACCCAACCATAAAATCACTATAAAAATCTTACCTATTCATGCTCGTTACACTACAAAGCCAAGAGCCGCCATTGCATTATATTAAACAAATCTTTTGCTTTATGAAATACAAAAAAAAAATTGGGACTACTATGCAGAAACTAATTAGTATCACCTACAATTGTTTTTAGATATTAAGTTGAAATTATATTATAGCTAAACAAGATATTTCATTTGTATATTTAAGAGTTTAAAAACAATTTTTATAAATTTTTAAAACAATTAAATTGTACTACTTATCTAGCGATTCTTATCTTTGTGGTGCTGTTGGAACTCTTTACTATTTGAGATATCGTACTAGTTCAAAAGTTGAAAAATTGAATGAAGCAAGGTTGTAAGTTGTCAGTACCTACATCAAAATTCTTCAAAATTGATTAAGCTAGCAATCTAGTGTGCAGGTATGGACTTAAAACTTGACCCATAAGTTTGGGGTTGAATCCAAGATGGTGTGCACCGTGGGTGCTTTTTTTTAAATTATGATTTTCTGTCTTCTCTCCATATAAATGCTGGTTAATTTTCTTAGAATCCATTCTACTATTCTTATATCCTTAAATTGAACAGTTTAAGTTGTTATTAACACATAATTCTGATAAAATGTACCAATATGGAAAGCAGGGAAAATTAATGCATTTATCTAGAGAAGAAAATGTTGAGACAAAACATAAATGCACATGAAAATAAAATATAAACTTCCATAAAAACAGGTGGTTACCTCATGATTTAAGAAATAATGCATTTAAAAAACAGTTATAAATATTAATTTTCATCAACATAAATTGATTCTGTTAGAATTGAAACCTAACACACAAAAAACCTATTTTATACAATAACTTTCATCAAAACGAGTGGCTTCCTCAGGAAATGAGCTGAAGTAATTGGAAATAAATAGTTATTTGTTTTGTCCATTTTTACTCTTGCATTACCTAGGTATGTGTGCTATTATCCTTTTAATTTAAGCTATGATCTAGCCCAGTGGACAGTTAAAAACTATTTTTTTAAAGACTAGAATATTAATTAATTATTTGAAGTTATCACCAACTTTTGATTTGCAATTAGTAAAGTTTCAAGCACACTTTGGAATAGGTGTGTGCTGAAGAGGGCAGAAAAAGAGTTATTCATAACATTGCCCCACATAAACTTTGGTTTTGAAGAAACCAACTTACAATAATATGGTCTAGGTAAATGTTTGGTAGTATTTAATGATTTTTTTTTATTCGTCTTTTTTTCTTTGTATATGTTTCATAACCTCTTAAGTTCTGTCACTCTTCACAGCAATCATTTGTTTGTATCTCACAGCTTCTTTTACCTGATCATTGCACCATGCATATTTTTTTAAGTTTCCCACCACAGCAGATCCACACACATCTTCCGCGCACTCAACTAAAGCCTCTTTTATTCAGTTCCAAGCACTCTCTATATCATTATAATTTATTTCAACATTACATTCATGCTTTGGTAAAGTTTTTTTTTTTTGCCCAGCAATATTTGATATTCCGCTCTCACATTTTATCCTGCAGTTTTTTCACTTTCACTATTACTTGCTTAGTACTCAAGCTCTGCTTCCTAGCAAAATTTCTACCTAATTCAAATATTGATATCACTAAGAAGTGATCCATTCCACTTTCAACTTCACGCAAAGCCCTAAAATTCTTTATTAAACTTGTGGCCTTGTAGGCAAGTTAATATCTTTGTGTTTAAAACATGTGTACAAAAAAAAAAATTTATTAACTTTTGTTTTCCAATTATATGTTAAAAATGTAAATCAATTATGGAAAGTGATTAACATGTGAAGTAACTAACTAGTGAAACTTTTTCTTTAGCACAGCATTTTACTAACCGTTTGGGTTATGAGCTAATGTACTAATTATGCCAATGGTTTTAGGGATTAGTAAGGTTATATTTTAGAGGAAAAGTATCTGAATTTGCATGGAGAGTGAGAATAAGTGTTAAACCATTTTGTGAAAAAAAACACTCAGTAATCCGACCGAAATTCGTACCTCAATTTCCCCATTATCTGCAGTATGATATACTGCGACCAAGCGGCCACCGAAGCAGGTTAGTGAGATATTAAATGTCAGTACAAGTAGTAGTGACTATAGCACAGATTTAATTTGTTCAATCTTTAATGGTACTATTATCTGAAAAAATTCACCTTTGGATCTGCTCCTGTTTAGTAATCATAATAGTTTCTTAAAAAGTTTTAAATGTATTATTTGGTTAATTAGACACCATAGGGAAATACCGTTACTTTAAATTAGATCATGATGTGTTTCGTTTTACCCCTCAGAAGTGAAAAATGTCTGGCATATATATAAAGAATTAAAATATTCATTAATAATTTATATATATTGTCTTGTCTTTAAAATAAGATTGTTGCAGTTGAGCCTACTTTAAAGATAATTATGGGACCTACAAATTGTAAATGTTCTTTAAAGATAATTTTGAAAATTATGCTTATTAGAAGAAACATTGTTTGAAAAATAGCATATCACAGACAAACTGCCTGCTAGCATTCCATACCTAAGTCACATTTCTTAATTTACTCCCAAAGATTACTAAGCATGAATAATTTTGTACCAAAAATTATTTTATATATATATATATAAAGTTTTCTAAACTTATTTTATATATATAAAGTTTTTCTAAACTTATTTTATATATATATATATATATATATAAAGTTTTTCTAAACTTATTTTATATATATAAAGTTTTTTCTAAACTTATTTTATATATATAAAGTTTTTCTAAACTTATTTTATATATATAAAGTTTTTCTAAACTTAAAATTGAACCAAGTTGTAAGTGCAGGCATTACAATTGTTTAAAGTGGCACATGTCTAACATTCCAGTTCCCCCTAATGGAGGGACTTAAGATGAACAAAATTAATTTGAATGTGCCAGCAATTTCCTGAAAATATGATAAGAAAATTACTTCTAGTGCAACCAATCTGGATTCGAATCAAATTATTAACTGTTGGTTCCAAGCTAAGCACACGAGTCAATTTAGCTAGTTTGTGTGTCACTGTTAAATAATTTGTAAGTATACAGGTACAAATTTGTGTAATAAGTCAAAACTCGGTTCACAAAAGTGTCACTAAGTGGGATTTGATTGTTGGTAGTTAATCTAAAAATACAATATAAGATTTTCAAAGAGACTAGAATTGTAAAATTGTATTTGTTAAGTTGACTCAATTATAACGAATATGTTTTTGTTAAAAACTTTCAGAGTGATATTAAATTTAAGTTAGACAAAAACCTAATTAGTGAATCTATGACTATTTTACTGCCACTTAAGTCTATATGTATGAAAGTAACCCCAATTTAAGATGAATGTTCACTAATTCTACTATTAAAGAAAAAAAACACCAATTAAACCATATATTTAACAGGGAAAAATCCCTTAACATTTAAGTAGGAGTGTACAAACTTTTAAAACAATACAATCTTTAACAAATAATTTGAAATATAATTCCAAATGTAATTTTAAAAGTAAATTTTAAAGTGATTTGTAATCAAGGTGAATATGTTAAAATTTAATTATTACTTTACTTTTGAAAACTGTTACTGGTAAGGCACAGGTGAAAATTACACTGAAATTAAACCTTGAGCCTTGTGTTCCATAATGGACCAATCCTAACTCATCCTTTAAAGTGGGATGGAAGGGAACAAGAGTTAGCCATTAGGGCTTATTTCCCAGAGCAATTTGAGCAGCGCAACTGCCGTAGAAATGAAGGAAAATATATTTTTCAAGTATTTTCTCATCTCAGTAGAATTCTTTAGTGAATTATTATGTTATAGTCTTGAATCCCAAACAGCCAATAGCATTCATATCTCACTAATAAACATCTCCACATATCTAAACTCTTTGTTACATTTTATACTAAAATCATGCAATGAACAACCTAACAACAACAAGATGTGGTGCACTCTTTCGAAAGAATCACATTTATTTCTGTCACCTGTGAAAACATTACTAGGTAATCAAATCAATGTATCTACACTGGCCACACCACTAGAAATTGTACAGCTAGTCAGAAGGACAGTTGACAGTGTGCAACACCGATAGAATCTCTCGTGGAAATAGGCTTTTATGTTTGCAGCTTTTATGCTAAAAAAACTATTTTTATACATAGTAAATAAAATATTGCAGCAGTAGTAATGTTTAGTTTAATTTCCTACACATATAAAATGACAGTTTTTAAATATTTATTGTAAGTAAAGTAACATTTGAACTGAATTTTTTTAAATAGACATAAAAGTTCTTGGTTAAATTATGCAATGTTCATGACACACATTCAGGAACTGTTGAGATACAAAATGTAGAGAATTAAACTAAATGTATGTAATGTACTGAAGCAATGTTTGATTTATTTTGTCCAAAAAAGGTTTAACTTAGCTGTGTGATATAGATTTAAAAATATGGAGCTTAACTCGCGTTCTCTTCCATACAATTTTTGACAAAGACACTTCAGTTTTATGATATAAAACTATATTTTAGCAACGTGTCTTACTAACCCTTCCGCTTATACATGTTATAAAACTATTATTTATCTAATTTGACCAGATTTGTAATTTCTAAAGTTTGTATTCCTAAACTATTATGTGTGTGATGTGCAAAATGTAATGGAGTATTATATTACTATACATAAATGTGATTCTTGATGTACCTTAAACTCAACTTTTAAAGCGTCCTGTGTAAAATCTATTTATATGTTACTTTTACTTTAGATTGTTTGAAGAAGCAAGTGATTCTCCAATAAATAAACTATTTTCAAATGAACAGCTTTATTTCAATGCAAAATTTGTAAAGTAGCCTACTAAATAATAATAAATTACAGGTGTGCATAATTTTAAATGTCAAAATCTAAGGTAAAATCTCCATTGTTTAGACTTTGATATCCACAATCACCTTCAACTTTTTGAAACATTTTAAAGAAGCAGAAAAATTTGTTATAGGCCTAGCCTAACATAAACAGATTAGAAATATCAAACTAAATATGGTATATTTCAACATGTAATAATTTATAGAATGTCTATTAAGGCCTAGACAATGATCTATAACTCTATAAAAAGAAGTGAGCCTTAAGAATATATAAATTTAGCTATCAGCATAAAATAATATAGCAGTAGTGCATTTTGATTTTTTCCATACATATTTATTTTTACCTTTGATAAATCATACCTATTTCCTTGCCATATCCAACACATTATAGATGTAGTAAGGAGATAGCTATTGTTTATCATTACGTCTCTCACTTATTCTATGGCATTAGGAACTCGAAAGTTCATTGCCACACTTACTAAAATACGCCACCTATTCACTAGTACTTGAGCAAGTTCTATCCAGTCCACCTCATTACACCCTCTCTCTTTCAGGTGAATTTTAATGTTATCCTACCATCTGTGTCTAGGTCTTTCCAGTGCGTATAATCCGAACGGGTAGTAAGACGCGGTGCTAATAATAATAATAATAATAATAATAATAGGTCTTTCCAGTGGTCTCTTCCGATTGGGTTTGCCAGTCAATCCCTTGAATCCCCTAGTTTCTTATATTCATATTGCATGTCCTGCCCACCTTAATCTGTTGATTATTCTAGCTACAGTAGCCCCGTGGCTTCTTTGGTGCTGACCGACAGTTCACAGCTGACTGCCGACAGCTTTGAAAAGTTACCAGACCCAATTATGTATCCCTACGCCGAACCATATGATCTGCTAAAAAAAAGTGTTTAGCAGCTGTCACTTCTGACGGTCAAAATTTAGGTATATACCTAAATGTTGGCTGTCAGAAGTTAGCTGTGAGCTGTCGGTCAGAAGTCAGCTGTGAGCTGTCAGTCAGCACCAAATAAGCCATGGGGCTACTAAAGCTATATCTTGTGATGAGTACAGGGTATGTAGCCTAACTCATAATTATGTAACCTCCTCCGGCCCCCGTTGCTTCAACCCTTTTTGGACCAAATATCTTTTTAAGCACCTTGTTTTCTTGTTTTCTTGTTTTCACCGTATAAGCTAAGAGACCATGTTTCCCAACCATAAAGAACAACCGATAAAACTAGTATTTTGTATATTCTGAGTTTTACATTCCTTGATAGCAAGCAAGATGTTAACAACTTACTGATCAAGTACTAGCATGCATTTCCTAACTGTATTATTTTCCTAATTTCTTCTTTAATATTGTTATTTCTAGTTAAGATCTAAACCCATTACCCATACCAATTGGTATTTTGTTCGCGATAATCTCTTCAATCTGTGATACACTTAATAGGTCATTTCAAAATTGAAACGTAGGTAAAATAAAGTAACAACAACAAAATCCTTATCTTCAACTTTGATTTCAACTTCGCTTCACATTTAAAAAGTGACCTTTGTGCATCCTTAGTAATAATTAATTTTAAACATTGATAGAAGATCCAAGAAAATGTAACAAAAAATCACAATATGGTTCAAACAATTATTAAGACTACCGGTAATACAGTTCACTTATTAGTGCTGCCACTGGACAATGAGGTGATATTTAGTTCCTTTTTAAATAAAATTAAGCTCTAATGTCCTTTACTTCAACTTAATTTTGTTTTATAAAAAAAAATCACATAAAAGTACTTAAACCATTTATAAACACATAAGTGTATTTCTAAAGAGAAAAGTTGACCTTACTTAACAGGCCCTAAACAAGAAATTCCACATTAGTCTAGTTTTGTTTTATGTTTTTAATTGTGGTGACCTAGTGGTCTAAGGGTAAGGTGTCAATACATCTGTGCTGGAGGTCCAGGGTTCAATCCTCGGTACTGGCATAGATTTTTCTGATTGGCAAACTCTTCTTTCACCTCTGGCAAGATGTATTAATCACAACTTGTAAATGTGTGGAATGCCAGGCCTCCCCCGTAGTTCGGATCCCACGTTAAACTGTAGGTCCTCCATTTCAACTTATAATCACCCTAACATTACACATAAGCGTAAGTGTGTATAATCCAAACGAGTAGTAAGACGCGGTGATAATAATGTTTACACCAATACATTTGTGGCCGTACCTAACTAGACATTTAAACCATATTTTATAATGAAATGAAATAAATAAATATTAAGTTTTAGACTTATATGTCTAACATTTTTGGTAATAGGTACCATAGCCCAGCATTGCCAATTTTTGTTGTTGTCACAATGTTTCAATGCCTGTTCATATTATAGGCCTATGTTTTTGTACTGATTACAATAATATTTTATGAATGAGAAAGGTTAAATTTTCGTTCGTGTATCCGTATTTGCGTGGAGGTAGTGGAAAATAATTCAGGCTGAAAAAACTCCTCAGTACACCCGGAATTCAAGCCTTAATCCTAATTCCAACATGTTAATAGCGGTAAATATTATACACAAGGAGCACAGCAGAGTAAAAATAATTTACCTACAATAATCACTTACAAACAAGTGGGTACCTGCAAAAAAAAACCTTAATGTTCCTCATCCAAAGGACATTAAGTAATTCACTGATGCTACCTAAATGGCATAAAATACAAAACTATTTAGACTGTAATGATCTCAAAAAACGTCGCATCCTAAATGAGAGTAGTCTTGTTTGTATTTTACTTAATTCTCTTAAACTGCCAAGCCTCAAATACAACAGGATTTTTTTTTAAATAATAAAACCCAGTAAAATTTAACTTAACCTTTAAAATCTCATTCTATTCTTTGACGAACGTAAAAAGTCGGAAGTTTAGATTCTATGTAATGGTAGGCCTGTCAGATAAAATCAGAGTGTGATGCCACCTTCAGGTAGAATTAACAACTAATGATGGGCTTTTTTCTAACCATATCATACAAGGAGGTAAATTTAAATTATCTGAGCAAAATACGAAAAACTGTTTTTTCCCATCGTTTAGGTGATTGGGAAACTTCCATTGGATGATTGTGGTATCACTGAAATAGTTCATTTTCATGCAAGTTCTTTTGTTAAGTTTTGTTTTAAAATAAATATAAACTCAAGAAGATCTAATGATAATATTGTTGCAAAAGAAATAATGATTCACTCTGTAAGTAATAGCCCTGGTACGATGCTTGACGATGATAACAATAAAGAAAGTGTTTACGAGAGTAATCAAAAATTACAGAGAGAGGAATCTGCATCGAAATTTTGTGGCGTCGAGGAAGTGAATCGCAAGTTGTACTTTGACGATGGCGACAGTAACAAGCCAACATCTTACAAATGTAGCAATTCACGGGAAAATATTGATTCAAGTGAGAAAATCATTTTGAATACAGGGCAGCTATATCCTAGCCAACAGAAAGAACTCCCTTCAACTCCCACTCCTAGAAATGAAAGAATATATGCGAGAGATTCTCAAGAAATACAACAGCTTAAATCTGCTGCTGCTTCAGCCCTTCTTCCTGATGATGAGCTTTCAGATTTGGAGGTTAAATGTTTTCCAGACTTAAATCAATGTTCGCCCCTCAAAAAGGAGCAATATCTATATTTACGAAATAGATTGTTGTATTTATGGATGAATAATCCTAGCCAAGAACTGGTCTTGGAAAACGCCCTCGAGGAAATTAAATGTTCAAATAAAGAACAGCGATTATTGGTTGTAACCATTCACGCTTTTCTTGAAAGACAAGGCAAGATTAATTTTGGGGTCTTTAACCGACTAAAATCCCTGCCATTGTTGAAACAGGCCAAAATAATCGTGATTGGAGCTGGTGTGTCTGGTTTGGCGGCAGCGAGACAACTAGAACATTTCGGAATGGAGGTGGTCATTTTGGAAGGAAGAAACAGAGTCGGAGGCCGGGTTCATACCTTTAAGAAACCTCCATTTTACGCCGACTTAGGTGGGATGATCCTCACGGGAGTCGTCGGCAACCCTCTTACATTCTTGATTCAACAGCTAGGCATGGAGACGAATGTCATAAATCAAGATTGCCCTTTATACGATTCAACTGGCAGGAGGATCTCCAAGAATAAAGATGCAGTGATCGACCGGGAATACAACCGCCTTCTAGACGCTACAAAATATCTCTCAGAAGAAATGAACTGTGAGCATTTCGACGGAAAGATCGAATCTCTAGAAGACTCGCTGAAAATCCTCCTCACGCTTCAAGAGAAAAAAGTTCGCGAAGACAATATCAAGTATCTTGAGACAATAATCTACCTCCAAGAGGAGTTGAAGAGTAATCAGCAGGAAATGTGTTCCTTGATGGAGAAGATAAAGAAACTCCGACAAGATTACGACGTATCTCGTCAAACCTCGGACCGTAGTGACATCACGGAGGAGTTCGTGGTTCGTACGAAGGGCCTAGATCTCTCGACCGCCTGCAAGAAGTGGGACAAACTAAAAAAATGCCAGGAGGAGATCGAAAAAGAACTACACGAGCTAGAGGGATCACCACCATTTTGGGTGTATATGCACGAGAGGTAAGCCACCACAAACCATTGATTGGGATTATTCAGTACCTAGACAACTTCAATTAGAATTCTTTAAAAATTAATTGGAAATGTTTAGCAAAGTCCTCTTAATATTGGTAGGTCCAAAAACAATACATTTTTTATAGGTTCACAACCGAAAAATGTAAAATATTTTAGAACTAGCAGCCATATTCCCTAATTACCTTAATATAACAAGTCTCGTAGATTTATTTGCCCTATTTCTTATCGACATGACAAAGGGTGGTTGTAGGGGAATGGCAGAATTAGTGTAAGCTTCTAGAAAATAGAGAAGTAGTTCTAGAAAACGACACAGGTAATATTTGTATTTTAAGACGTATGTGTTGTTTGGCAGCAATTTATTCTCTCTTGTTTTCCGAGGCGGTCGCCTTTACTAATTACAGTAGTGAGGGACCTACTTATAGAGTAAATATAACATGGCAAAATACTTTCTAAGAATAAAAAACAATGCTTATATCTGGAAGAGTAAAACATTTTTGTTCTTGCGTCACACGCTGTTAAATTAATTATTGTACTGCTTATAAGAGAGCATGGGATATGCCCGAATACCTCTTTTAATCAAATCAAAAGTGCTAACTCTCATTAATGCACTTACAAATTGATAGTTCCTAGTTTTTAATGTTTTAGTAGGATTACACTATCACTTGCTTTTGTCGACTTATGCAATATGGATTATTATAGAAATAAGTAGGTTCTTTAGTAATTTTTTAAATTATATTTTTTTTAAACTCCATGGTGTGCGCCCGCAATCGAGCTATACCGGCCAACCGAGCGACCGCCGCCGTTAATGAGGATAATGCCAACATTTGCGGATAGAGGGTGTCATGTGGTCAGTCCAATTAGCACTCCAGGCGTTAATCTCAGTTTTATAAACCGGAGCTACTACTTATATATTCAAGTAGCTCCTAGTTTTTCCTTGAGAGGCTGAGTTTAACCCGTTCTAGATCTACTTATTCAGAGAAAATTTTTGGAAGCGCCAGGGATCGAACCTGTAACATCTGGATATATGACCAGGATCTATTTAGTAAAAATAAAGTATTTTTAACTATAGTAATAATATTAATATTAGCAACGCGTCTTACTACTCGTTCGGGTTACACGCACTTACGCTAATGTGTAATGGTGGGGCGATTGTGAGATGAAATGGAGGACCTACAGTTTAACGTGGAATATGAACCACGGTGGAGGCCTGGCATTCCTCACATTCACAAGTTGTGATTAATACACGTCTTGTCAGAGGTGAATGAAGGACTTGGTAAACAAATAAAGCTGTGCCGGGACCGAGAATTGAACCCCTGACCCCAGCATAGAAGTCCAACACCTTACCCCTAGACCACCAGGTGACCCAATAATAAATTTAAATATTTTGGGGAATTGAAAGTTCTTAGCTATTTAAAAAATATGTGTACACACATAATAATTTTAAATAGGTATGATTATATATATTTTGTAAACTTTTGACAAATGAGCTTCTTGGTTGCCCTCCAATTCTCATAGCTTAAAATTATATCCTTTACAAAGTTTTGCTCTCCATTTAATGCAAAATTATTTTCATCTCTTTTTAAAATAGTTTGGCCGAGATCTGACATTAACATAAATAAAATAATGTAATTGGTTTTCCGCAAATTGAGTGAATACCAGTTCAGTATTACTATGCTAAATTAAATGGTAGTTTATTAACAGCCACCTTTTTTTTAAAGTGGATAGTACTATTAGGATTGTACAAGCGAAGAACATTGACCTTATAATCAAATATAATTAGTTTAACTGTCTCTTTGCTCGTGTTGCATTTAGTTAAACTAACGTTATGATAAGTTCAACTGATTAAATGCGTGGATAAAATTAGTTAAATCGACTTTATTATAATAACAATTATTATTATAATAACAATTATTATTATTATTATTATTATTAGCACCGCGTCTTACTACCCGTTCGGGTTACACGCACTTACGCTAATGTGTAATGGTACGGTGATTGTGAGATGAAATGGAGGACCTACAGTTTAACGTGGAATCCGAACCACGGTGGAGGCCTGGCATTCCCCACATTCACAAGATGTCTTGTCAGAGGTGAAGGAAGGGTTTGGTAANGAAGGGTTTGGTAATCAGATAAATTTGTGCCGGGACCGAGGATTGAACCCCGGCCGCCAGCACAGAAGTCTGACACCTTACCCCTAGACCACCAGGTCACCCGACTTTATAATAAATTAAAATTAGTTCAACCGGCTCTATAGCGTGCTTCAGTGGATGAACGGTCTAAGGCGTCACTTTTGTTAGACTGACCTGCTGAAGACGTGGATATTGGGGCTCGAATCCGAGTCGGGTCTAGTGAGGGTGGTTTTTCCTAAATGTATTCCCTCTCTACTTCCACGCAAATGTGGGTAGATTACACTTCCTTCCTCATCCCTAACCCATTAAAGTAATTATCATGAATGCATATAGCCTTAACAGGTAGTAAGACGTGGTGATATAAAAAAACTGACTATGTAATCGAGTAACACTAATTTGACTGACGTAATAATAGGATAGCATTAGTACTGACTTTACAGAAGGATATGTTAGCATTATATTCAGAAAATTGAAACATGACACCTGGACACGGGAATAAAACCCGGGACCTTCCTGGATAGCTCAGTAGTCAGAGCATTGGCGTACTAGGTAAAAGGTCCCGGGTTAGATTCCCTTGTCCAGGTGTCATTTGGCTATTTGATTCTTTAATATGATAGCATTAGTTTAACCAACTTTTCTAATTTAGTAACATTAGCATTAGTGTCTTAATAATAGGATAGTATTAGTTTTACTGGCTTTATCGTCAAAAACATATTTTAAAATTACTTTGTCACCGGATATCATTATTTAAATATCGGTGTAACTGACCAAATTGGTGACCTGGTGGACTAGGGGTAAGGTGTCTGACTTCTGTGCTGGCGGCCGGAGTTCAATCCTCGGTCCAGCCATAGATTTATCTGATTACCAAACCCCTCCTTCACCTCTGACAAGACATCTTGTGAATGTGGGGAATGCCAGGCCTCCACCGTGGTTCGGATTCCACGTTAAACTGTAGGTCCTCCATTTCATCTCACAATCACCCTACCATTACACATTAGCGTAAGTGCGTATAACCCGAACGGGTAGTAAGACGCGGTGCTAATAATAATAATAATAATAACTGACCAAATTACCATAAGATATGAGTGTCTGTTTATCCGTGTGTACAGGGACCGTCGTATTCTGGATTGGTTCCTCGCTAACCTGGAGTTTTGCACCGCCGCTCAGCTGAGTGAGCTATCTTGTGACCATTGGAACCAGGACGACCCGTATGAATTAGCTGGGAGCCACGTGGCGGCCACGCAAGGGCTCTCACAGGTAAGGATGTGAAAAAAAAAGTATCGATACCCTACTAATATCGATATTTTTCTTTAAATACTAGTATATTTTACTCGAGAATTTTTTTTTCTCTTTGATACTGTTACTGATATTAGTACTCACACTTAGATATCGAAAAAAAAAACCTTTTTTGTTATCTTCACTCATGCCGGGATTAAATGTTTGGTAGGGTTAACTGTGGAGGAAGAACAAATAACACTATTAGTCAACTCTCACTCATTGTCTTCGTGACAAGCAAGAAGCAACCTTGGCATTCAATCTCTTTTAGCTCATAATAACTCATAGTTGTTCTTTAATCTTTGTTTATCAATACAGCCTGATACCTGACCGGGCGACCGGGTGAGTGACGACCAGTTTACCACCCCTCCCTTTATCAATGAGCAGGGTAATCACAAACTAAACATAATAAACTTTCGTAGAGCTCAATCAACTCAAGCGTGCCCCAAGAAGAACAGTTTATGTGCGTTTTGATACCGATACTAAGTGTTGTCGATACTTTTCTCTGATACTAGTGCGGCTACGGTATCGATATTTTTCTTCCTATGCTTTTAATGAGCACAGTGTCGATACTTTTATTTCGATACTACAGTAGCCCCATGGCTTCTTTGGTGCTGAATGACAGCTCACAGCTGACAGCTTTGAAAAGTTACCAGACCAAATTATCTATCCCTACGCCGAACCATATGATCTGCTAAAACATGTGATTAGCAGCTGTCACTTCTGACAGTCAAAATGTAGGTATATACCTAAATGTTGACTCTCATAAGTCTGTTGTGAACTGTCAGTCAGCACCAAAGAAGCCATGGGGCTACTGTACCATCCCTACTCGCAGGTACAGTGGCTGATCCAGAAATGTGTCTAGTGATTGCTTTGCAGTTGTCTCGAACACAAATAGTCTCTAGCTTGGAGCGTGATGTGGGCCATCCATAGACTGTAGCAACGGTTCCCAAACTGTTTGAGTCGCGGAGGACTTTTCAGGAGATAAACTCGTCACGTATCTACTGAAGCAATATTGGATTTATTTTCGTCGAAAAAGGGTGTTTTTCGCCATATAATCTGCAAAAATACCGACCTTAACCAACATTCCCATCCATTCCTTTCATCTTGGTACTTAAAAACCAGCATTAGAGTGAAGAATTGTTGTGAGCCTATGTGAGTGTTACAAGAACTCTTTATGGTTTTGTTTATCCTCTTAAGATCGAGTCAGAATACCTCCAGCCACAATAATAGGCGATTTTACAATGCCTTATGACAGGGTGGACCAACGTTTGTCATCCCAAGAGCCAAATTTGACAATCAGTTTGCACCACGTGCCAAGGATATATTTAACAGCCCCATCAACTAAATATAGGCCTACAAAGAACACTTAATACACAATAATTTTCATACATTTATATAAATAATTGAATTTTGTTTGTTAGAATTTTTCAAATTTTACTGCCAAAAAAAAAAGTGTATTAATCTCCCAAAAATGTATTATGAAATATGTATGCACAATTACTTTAACCAAACAACTTAGCATTATAAATATGCAGTCATACATATTTTTACCAATCAAATAAATGCATAGGAAAGTTCAATCATGATCTTTGTAAATAAATACATATTTGTCTTTAAATAATTAGCTATTTCACATCTGCCATCGAGGGTTTCCCTTTCATTTCCCCCCATGACACTGTAAGGGTCATATTCTCAGCGAGTGAGGGTTGTCAGTTGGACCACACTCTTATGATATGGTGCTTGGTTCAGATACCCGAGGCGCTGAGCTCAGGGTTGAACACGAGACTGAACACGGTGGTGCGGATGATCCAGTACGGCTACGACGGGGTTAAAGTCACAGCCACATCTTCCAAAACCTCGGACGGTCTAGAGATCCACAAGGGGGACGCTGTACTATGCACCCTTCCATTAGGTAGGTGGCGCACCTGAACTTTGGGCCAGTTATCGTGTACTACTTTTCTTTAGCACCTCTTCTTTCTATGCTATACACTTATTTACTAACTACTCTGATGGTTTTAGGGATGAGTAAGGTTATGTTTAGTGGAAGTGTACACGCATTTGTGTGCAGGGAAAGTGGAAAACCATTTTGAAAAACTCAATGCACTCAACCGAGATTTGATACCTCGATCTCCCTGCCATCGGCAGTCTAGTATAATGGGAGATTAGCACCTTAGTCCATGAGGCCACCTAAGCGGGTTTACTACTTTTGTTCTTCCCTCCTTACTAGAATAATTAATAATATCTTAATTTTAATTTCTTAAGTCTTAATGCATGATTTTTGATTTAAAGGTTTGTGTGTGTGTGTTTGTGTGATGCCGGGATCATGATCAACTTAAAATAAATACACTAGTATGTGTGCTCAGGATTCGCGTAACGTAACAACTTGAGAAAAAACACAGACAACGGAATTGAATTGTTTGGGAAAAAAAATCGTTCACAAAAATGAAACCCAATAATTTAGAATTAATTAGTCTCCAATAACTTTCTATAGAGACTAACTGGCTATACAAGTGTAACAAGAGGGTATGGCGTTTTAGAGTTCGCGAGACGCGACATTGAAGCGGTAACTAATCTGTATTCCATAAACAAACAAATCAAATACTAAATAGCTCTGTTGCTGTAGACTGTAGTTCACAAAATGGTTGGCTGGCTAGAACACATGATACTTCACGTAGCGTGAAAGTTTTCCCCAGGACAACCCTTAAGTTGAGTGAACGTTAATTGTACGTTAATTTAACTGCATAGTGATGGCTTTCATTTAAAAACACTGGGGAAACATCTACGTTATGTTATGTTACGTGAACTTTTAAGTTAATTGTGATCCCGGCATTAATGATCACGTAACGTAACGCGATTTTGTGTTAACGTTTTATTTATTAAAAGGTTATGACAGCTTACGCAACTACAAATAAAGTTTATTACTTTTAATAGGATATATTTAGCTGGTAATTGACAAATAAAGCAACCGTGAATATTGTTCCTCACAGTTAATTCAGTTTGTCAGCGCGTCTGCTTCTAAATCTATGATATAACCCAAAAATATTACTTTGAAAATGTGTTGTTTTTTTCTTTAATAATGTGGTCCTCTGGTAGTATGTCTTGTTTTTTAAGTAAATTTGTTGTTATTTACATTATTAGTGAATTTTAAACATAACATGGTGGGATTATTTTTTAGGTTTATGTATTGAAACGAGCATTCAATAATAGCAGCTTCACTCCTGCTCCATATAATATGAAACAACGTATAAATAAATATATGAAAATTGCTTTAAAAAGTTTTAAATGTCACAAAACTTTCTTCCTGTCTAGATCAAACAATATCTGACATAAGTTACTCTCATAAACATTTCCCAAAGGCCAGGCCTTGTCTCTACCACCATGTATCTGTCTCCTGCGATCCTCTTCATGTCATTATATGAAATACATCCCATCTCACTAACAGGCCCAGCGTTGTAGTGATCATTGCACCTGGCTACGAGCTTAGGTTCGATTCCCGGCTAGTACCTTTGGTATTTTTCTCGAAAGGGGAACTACCCCAACAGTCACCGGGGTTTGGTTAATTAGTCTTAAGTTAGGTTGTAAGTTTTTCCACTGATTCCACATCCTCATAATCACTATCACCGTCATCTCATCTAATTTCATCGGGACATGGAAAAAGCCTCCAGGGAAAGTGTGTACGATTAGTACATTCGTACGTCCCCTGGGCAACGGTACATTAGTACTGGCTAATCTTTTCACTACTGGGCTAAGATTTAGGCACAATATTATTCTCCCATCACACTTATCTTATTCTTTACGTAGGACATCCTTGGTCTTACCCTCAAATCTTGTCATCGAAGATGTTTAGGATAAAGTTGTCATGTCTCCCAAGGAGCTTCTCTTTACTCTTTCCTACTGTCTTCAATAATTTTATTTTCTCTTTTTTTATTTCATTCTCTTTCTGTATATCCAGCCTGTCCTTGTTAGCCTTCTCCAGAACCACATTTCTGCTTCGAGTCCTATTTTTCCCCCGTTAATTAGTTAATTAACATTTTTCTTAAGTTTGGATACTTCCCTAAGTAGCTAAAACATTTTCAACTAAGACGTATGGCTTTAACAATCTGAATTTGTTTTCCGGGGCGATTGTAAAACGCAGTTAGTCATAGGATGTGTGTTAAGTTTCTTCATACGCCAGCAGATAAGAGGTTCTCTGTTGCATCTCCAGGAGTTATGAAACGCTCCGTGAGCGAGGAACTCGGCCCACCTGACGAGAGGGACAACAGGCCGATGTTCAACCCCCCTCTACCCACGTGGAAGGTGGGCGCCATCAAGAGGTTAGGGTTCGGTGTCATGAACAAGGTGGTGCTGTGCTTTGCTTCCGTCTTCTGGGACCCCGAGGATAACTGGTTCGGACACGTCGAGAACGCGGAGATCAACAGGTGAGACTAGCAAGCTAGCAACAGGTCCAGGTTTGATCCCGACCGATTGCCACTGATTGTGTGTCACCGTGATATCTTTGTTACACTCGGGAGCTTAGTAGTGCTCAATACCAATTTGATCCACACTGAGAACTTTTTTTTTTCGTAAGTTAGATTATAAGGCATTTGAAGCTACGACAGGCCTGGCTAGCCAGCCGATAGTGGAAGATATATGATTTGATCAATAACACAGGCTGGAAACAGTAATGGATGCACAACAGTTTATTTTTATTCTATCTTTAGTCAATTCTGCGAGTCTGACTTCCCATTCGGGATATCTACATAGTTGTACTAATAAGGTAGAGAGATGAATACGGTAGAATTTAGAGGAAATTTACCCGCGTTTATTTGTAGGAATGGAAACCAATGAGGGAAAAACTTCGATACACCTAGAAATTATATAATAATATTTTAGCACCGCGTCTTACTACCCGTTCGGGTTATACGCTTTAAGTACTAATTACTATAATGGATTAGGAATTGTGGAGGTTGAAATAGAGGAAGTGAACCCGCATTTGCATTGAGGGAGAGTGGAAAACCATTTAGGAAAAACCACCCCCAGTTCACCCGACTCGAGATTCGAACCTCGATCTCCCCGTCCTCAGCAGTCGAACTCAACACGACAAGCGCGTTAGCCAACTACGCCACCGAGGCGGGTACCTAGAAATTGATTCCTTTTGTTCCCGTAACAACAACTGGTGAAAATTATGTTATTCTTCTAAACTTTAGTCTCTTTTCGTCTTATCATATTAAATCAGCAATGACTGTGGGCTTCTGTCGGTGTCAAGTGAGTGGCTAGAGCGTCCGACCCAAAGACCGGTGTTAGGACATGTCATCATAAATTCTCATACCATCGCTTAGTTTTTTTAAATCACCGCGTCTTACTTCCTGTTCAGGCTGTATGCATGTATGATAATTACTCTATTAGAGTAGGGATGAGAAAGGAAACATTTTAGAGGTAATCCACCTGAATTTGCGTGTAAGGATAGGGGGAAACCATTGAGGAAAAACCATCCTCAGTAGACCCGACCGGGATTAACACGAGAAGGACGTCTTCGTTCGGCCACTAAAGCGTTTACTATCATAGGATTTTGGTAGCAAGACACTTTTATAAAATACATAGGTATTTTACTGTGGTCAACAATTGTAGCACCCACTTTGGTGGCCGCAAGATCTAAGGTGCTACTCTCGCAATATACTAAACTGTCAAAGACGAGGAGATCGGAGTATGATCCTGGTCGGGTGTACTGAGATTTTTTCCCTAAATAGTTTCCTACACATTCTTCACGTAAATTTGGCTACATTTGCTCTTAATTTAACCTTCCTCATACTTAACCCATTATCGTAATTAGTACATAAACTTATAACTTGAATCGGTAGTAAGAGATGGTGCTAAAAAAACTTGTAGTATTTTACCAGATTATTAATGTTAGTTTACAGATATTGACAATTTATATCAAAAGTGACAGCTGCAGATCCCATGACCTCACGTACGAATATGTGAAAGTATCTCTAGTAGTTTTTCTAGTTGTCAGATATAGTTATTCCTATGGTGATTGGACCGTAGCTTGATTTGGTTCTAGGGGCGAGTGCTTCATGTTCGGTCACTTCAGCAAGGCACCGGTGCTGGTCGCCTTTGTATCAGGGTACGCCGCCATCGTCCTAGAGCAGGTCAGCGATGACGTCATAGTCAACCGCTGCCTCAGCGTCCTCAGGAAGATCTTCGGCAAGAAGGCGGTGACCCCGCTCAAGGACAAGATGGTAAGTAGCGACGCGTGTTGTTGGAGCTGAACCGGCGAGATGGGAGTAGTTGGATTAGTTCGAGGGAGCTGAGGTTTTATCCCTGCCGGGGGCACGGGGAGTTTTATCTTTCCAAATCGTGGTTTGCCGTCCTTAACACAGGTGGCGAATACTGGTAAATTTCCTTAAAGCTCAACCCTATCATACTGTTTGATTAGATAGTAAAAGCCCACACAGGTGGGCACGTGGACTAAAATATGTCAAGTTCACTTAGTCTGGTTGCCGGTGACGGGAAGATCATGGCTCAAATTCTGGCCAGGTGTTGTGAGAGTGTTTTTTTTCCTCAATGGTTACTCTTCATGCTGATACAGATACGCTCCCTTTAAATTGTACCTTCCTCGTCCATATCACGTCAGCGTAGTTAAAAGGCGTAGACCCCGTATCTCGCGAACAGATACTAAGACCTGCTGGAAATATATTTATAATATTCTTTAAACTGTCGATAGCGCTCTTGAATGCGGAAGAACCGAGGGCGTGTTGTTTAATGCATGTTCTCATCAGGTGACCCGGTGGGGTGCAGACCCCTGGTCCCGGGGCTCCTATTCGCACGTAGCCGTGGGTTCGTCGGGAGCGGACTATGACCTCCTGGCCGCACCCGTGGCCCCGCCCCCCGAGTACGGGCTCAACACCACCCGGAGGTCGCGGTTGTTCTTCGCCGGCGAGCACACCACCAGGAAGTACCCGGCCAGTGTGCATGGTGCCTACCTCAGCGGGGTGCGTGAGGCCGCCCGCATCGTAGAGGACTTCCTGGGCCGCCCTATCACCCCTAGCAGGGCCCGGGGGCGTCTTTCCCGCAACAGGGCGTGCTGTGACAACTGACAAAGGTCTACAACTCCATGGGCCATGTCAAAAGTACTTCGTGCTTTGTTTTTAAATACTCAAGACACCTTGAAATCAAACAAACCACCTTAAGAAACAAATTACTTGATATCCTAATTACCGTATCATTAAAATATACAGG
>CABEEJ010000422.1:24431-85580 GCA_901482245.1 Timema douglasi | reverse complement strand
AATTATATACAAAATTTCATTCAAAAATATATTGAAATAGATCCATTCTTGCACTCACTAATAATTGATATACTTTTTATGACTTTTAAGAGAAACTATACTATTTTTATAAAAACTAATACATTTTCTATTAAACGTAATAAAAATTATATAAATTATTAGTAAATGCATGCATGAGTCAACTGTAATATATTTTTTAAGAAATTTTTACATATTTCTTTCTCCGTGTGTGGAGGAATTCCTGAGTATATTATATCTTATTATTCACGATGTTTAGTCATTGTTAAGAAAGTGAAACTGAAACTAAATACTACTGTATTTTTAATTATAAATACATAACTATTATCATCTTATAATAATTTTTAATCTTTGTTTAGGTTTGGGGGATGGGGGGGCTTCAGACCCCCAAGGCCATCCCTGGATGTGTGCCTGTTTTTAATGCTTAAGAATTTCAGAAAATGGGTACAGCTAAACGAGTTTAAAACTTAAAATAGTGTACGATAGATTTCCTGTGTTAAACAAGCTGTAGTTTCTCGGGAAACAGTTTCCTCATGAGTGTTTGTTTGGTTTGTTATTTATTTTTGTAATCAAACATTGATATATACATAGTACACAGAGAATATAAAGGGTTGACACCAGCCCCAAAGGGCTATCGACCACCAGCCGACTTAATAAAATAACGATACACCCTCCAGTTTCTACATCTTACATCAATAAGTTTATGATATCATCTTTCATTTATAAAGCCTTTATTTCCGTGGTTATGGTTATTGATTGCTAAAATATATTATTTTAAAAATGCGTATCATACCACGCAAAGTATCGAATATGAAAGGTACAGGATAAAGGGGGAAATTCATACTACACTCTCTCTAAGACAACTTTTATATCTCACACCAAAAGGGCCCCAGCAAATACATTTTTGAAATTAATTTAAATATGACAGAGACCTCTTTTAACCATGATCTAAAAGTGATTTAGAAAAGGTCTCTTAATCTTCTAACAGATGGCAGCACTTACCCAAGTTTAGCTAAAATTGGACTCCCCTACCCGCCACACATATTCCATACTTTTTATTTTACCTAAATCTTTGTTGATGTAGGAAGATGTTTTTGGATTTATGGCGAGTCAACCAAGTCTACGAAAGTTATCTAAAGTTAAACACTAATGCTTTATGCATATGTTTGCAGCAAAGCTATAAGGTACCATCATCTATTATTTAAAATGAATTATTTGTATCATTATGTGCAATGAAATTAGACGTATATTGTTATTTTTTTATGTTTTTATGTTCGTGGTTGGTTGAAATTGTTGTTTTAAGCCTTAGGTGTATAAGAATAAAATTATTTGCATACAAATATTACATAAGTAGCGTTTAATAAATTAATAACGCTTAACATATCATTTAAACAATATATGTGTTACTATTTGTCGATAAATAATATATGTTTGGCTACATAATCTATATCATTAGAAGCCTTTTACTAACATAGGAACGTTAAAAAAGACTTGAGTTCCAACAACAAATTTATATTATAATTTTGTTGTTGATACTCGAGTTTTTTTTGTTTATTTCTAGGTTTCTAATGCTTCTAATGATATAGAGTTTTTTGTAACAGATAATATAAGACTTTATAGAATTAAAATAAGTTATATTATTTTCAGAGTATATTTTATATCTAAATGTCAATTGGTGACAATATTTTTAGTTGTAAATAATAAATGTAAAGTTAAAGGATTATAAGAAAAGAATAAACTCTACATGAATTGGCTAGTGTTTAATGTGTTACTTTAGTTCAGAGGTCCCCAACCTTTTTGTACCTTAGAGCACATTAAAAATTAACGTTAGTGCGGCGGGCACCAATTATATTTTTAACGCAAATTTACTGACTCCTGCCAGGCCCAGAGGTCAGCCTCAACGTTATACACACGGCCGGTCAACTGCCGTGTTAAATTTCCGACGCCGATTTTGACGTTACATGTAGTTGTGGGTAATACTCAAGGCCGTAGTCATAAGGGTAAGGGGGGGGTTTAACCCCCTCCAAGCTGTCAAAAAGTGAATTTTAAAAATACAGCTTTATTTGCTGTTTTAACAAGACCAAAATAAAGACACAAGGAACTACTCAACTACTCACCATCATTTTGGTGCTTGGATACATTTTTTTTTAAATCTGTGTTTATTCAGGCAACAAAGCTGGGTAGACCCATGCCAAGATATTTACAAAGGAAATATAAGTATTAGGATGGTATTAGTGAATGTGGAGAGAGTGATGGAAGGTGGAAGGTTTTTGAGAATAGCGAAAAGCAAATCTATTCAGCTTGAAACTAGGGTGTTTCCGAGTAAAAGTGCACTTTGTGAATGAGCCGGCAAAGAGTTGGAAAGAGGGGGGCTTTCAATTACCAACTTCTTGAGAGCAACATATTTGGAGATAAGCAAAAACTTTTTTGTTTGAAAAACGACAGATTAAAATTATTAGTCAAGAACATTTCTGCTGTGGGCAAAAAGTGGCCGGCAGACGCAAAAAGCTCGGCGGGCGCCATGGCGTCTGCGGGCATAGGGTTGGGGGCCCCTGCTTTAGTTATTTGATATTTAAAAAAAATTGTACTCTAAAACTACTAAAAATAAAATATTTAATTAATGATATTTGTATTTATTAGTAAGATACCAATTACTGTCATATTTAAAATATTATAACAATAGTGAATTAAACACACTTGTTTATAAATTGATTATTTTATTTCAACAAAATACAATTGGTAGACAATATAGATATAGTGTTAACAAAATAATATTAAAATACTTGATAAAATATCACACAAAATTGTACAATTCTAACATTAACACAAAATTGTAAGCTGGTTCAAAACAAAAATATAACTATAGAAATTATTTTTAATTTTCTCGATTATACTTACAGAAATTGATCGAAGCCACCTGCAATATATTAGTTAGTTGTATAATAATTGTAATTTATTTTGTAAACTGTTGTCTAAATTACTACAAGCTTAAAAAACAGTCTTTAGGGAAAACCTCTCAAAAACAAATCTGTAGAAAAAAACTTTTGAAAAAGAAAAAAAGTTATTTTTTCATGAGTTATTCAATTCCGGCTGTACAAAATGAATATTTCACCCATTTAACCAAAGCCCTGAATAATTATTTACACGTTACTATTTTAGAATAATAGGTGTCGGTCAAATAGAGTTATAGAGGAATGTAGGACTAGTTTTAAATTATTTATTACAGGATCTATTTTTTTAATAACGTTCAATCTGCAACGATTGTGCTTGTAAATATATATTCATGGGGTGAAAACATGTAAGCCTAAGTTTAAGGTTATTGAAGAGATTTCTCAACTCGGCCACATAGTAGATTATTTTATTGAAAATTATGTACTCTGAAGTAGCCACCCTCTTGTCTTACATTAGTGTCCTGGGCTACCATGAAGGATACTCTTGCCTACTTCTCGACTTATTGAAATGTACCAGGCTGTAATAAAGGTAACTATATCAGCCCTGTATACTGTAAAAGTCGTGGGAGGGCATAGTAAAGAATCCTTCCATCTATCCGGCGTCCGATTCCAGTTTCATCAGCTTCAGAAGGCAAGAGTTGGCCTCTCCCTCCGCCTCCATGTTCCTGTTGAAGGTGGCGACCTTCTTAGCCGTGGAGCACCATGCCTTGGCCTGGTCGTACGCACCCTTGTGAAGGTACACCACCCCTATATTTGCATAGTACAAGGGTAGGTCAGGGTGTTTGCTGCCTCGGCCCAGTACCACTGCGCTCAGCAAATGCTGTGACCACAGACAATAATATTTGAATGGGTGGACCATCACATCTCTTCAATATGTCTACTGGGGATTGAGGTTGGATGTACCGCTTATGTCAATAAAAAAAAGTAATCAGCCCCCATTTGTGGTAGGGATCCGTTGGCCAAAATAGCGGTGACCTTTTCATTTGCGGATTTAACACACCTTTTAGACTATCAATATATTTCAGTAAACAAACTAATTAGAATCTAATTCATCTTATATATTATACTCACGTGCATGCTTTAGTATAGCTTATGCAACTCTCGATATTTTCGGCCATGAACCAAGCTAGGAGTTACTATGTCCACCACCATACATTAACTCTCGATCTTTTCATTCATGAACCAAGCTAGGAGTTTTTATTTCCCCACCATAAATTAACTCTCGAGATTTTCGGCCATGAACCAAGCTAGGAGCTATTAGGTCCCCACCATACGTTAACTCTCAATCTTTTCGATCATGAACCAAACTATGAGTTATTATTTCCCCACCATAAATTAACTCTCGAGCTTCTCGGCCATGAACCAAGCTAGGAGCTATTAGGTCCCCACCATACGTTAACTCTCAATCTTTTCGATCATAAACCAAACTATGAGTTATTATTTCCCCACCATAAATTAACTCTCGAGCTTCTCGGCCATGAACCAAGCTAGGAGCTATTAGGTCCCCACCATACGTTAACTCTCAATCTTTTCGATCATAAACCAAACTATGAGTTATTATTTCCCCACCATAAATTAACTCTCGAGCTTCTCGGCCATGAACCAAGCTAGGAGCTATTAGGTCCCCACCATACGTTAACTCTCAATCTTTTCGATCATAAACCAAACTATGAGTTATTATTTCCCCACCATAAATTAACTCTCGAGCTTCTCGGCCATGAACCAAGCTAGGAGCTATTAGGTCCCCACCATACGTTAACTCTCAATCTTTTCGATCATAAACCAAACTATGAGTTATTATTTCCCCACCATAAATTAACTCTCGAGCTTCTCGGCCATGAACCAAGCTAGGAGCTATTAGGTCCCCACCATACGTTAACTCTCAATCTTTTCGATCATAAACCAAACTATGAGTTATTATTTCCCCACCATAAATTAACTCTCGAGCTTCTCGGCCATGAACCAAGCTAGGAGCTATTAGGTCCCCACCATACGTTAACTCTCGATCTTTTCATTCATGAACCAAGCTAGGAGTTATTATGTCCCCACCATAAATTAACTCTCGAGCTTTTCGACCATGAACCAAGCTCAGAGCTGTGATATCTTCACCTTGAGAGTGGAGTCCATGTCCCCGGCGGCGAAGGTCACCTCGCTGAGGTGGTATAAGATCACCATGAGCTGTGCCGATAGGATGGACTTGGTGTGCGCGCTCATGGCGTAGGCCTCCTCGAAGTGGTCGCGCGCCTCACCATACCGACCCCGGGACTGCAGAAACATGCCGTACCAGAAATGGATGCTGATCAGAAGCATGGCCGAGTCCTCTTCCACAACGCCATCCACCACCTGTACCACCCCACTTTCACTGTTAGGCCGCGGTCACCATGGGGTGGGCACTCTTATAGAACTAGCTGATTACGTAGAATAGTTTGGGGCACTATCGCTAGGATCAGCTTGCAATGATGACACAGAGGAATGCGCATGCGTGGATGTTGATTTTAAGTCCATAGAAAAGGAAGTGTGAATTCTATATAAAATTCACCATTGTTGTTTTGTTAGAAATGTGTTGTTTATTTTAAAGAGGGGGTTTAATCAGATTTTCTAGATTTTACTTTTTATAACGTTGTTTATTTATAGACTAGTGGACTTAGTTACATTTGATTGAATTTGAATTGCTTAATTAACATTCCGCAATAGGAAATGTGTTGTGTTCAAAGTGTAACATTCCGTTTCAAACCTTTTAGTTTGCGGCACTAACGCCGCGAGCGCCAGAGATGTGGTTCTATTTGCCAACATTAGAGTGGCGTTTCTATACTTATCTCTTTTCTATGGTTGTCATACTCGGCTGGCCTGCTGGCTGGTATTAGCAACAAAGTATCAGCTGCACAGGGACACAATTACCTTCTTATCTCTGCTACTAGAAGTAACTGGTAGCTTAAATAAAGTGAACATGTTTAAATGTTTTCTTAAGTACCCCGTCCATGATTGTTAAAAATAAATATATATAATATAAGTATTATATTTTTGAAAACCTGGTCAAATCAATAATCCGGGCAGCGTTGGTCCCCAATTAGTCCGAATTATTGACGCTTTGCTATATTATCTTCTACTCATATAATATTTACATTGCATACGCTCTTCTTTATATTTGACATATGAAAATATAGCTTGCCATGCTAACGGTTAGCTTTGCTCACTAATGGGCTAAGAGTTCCGATTATATTTCTGGCCATACTATACAATAGGGGAAATAGGGGCTTCAACTTTCTCAATGATGAACTATTGGTGGTCAAGAGGCTTGGTGTTGGTGGTCTTCGAGTGGAGGATTCAAATATTGGATGACTTGAAGGAAATAAGAAAATTCTAGGAGCTAAAGGAGGATGCAGAGGACAGGGTGCATTAGCGGTCTAAATTTACTGACAAAAGGAATGGTCCTGTCGTAAGAAGAACACATAATAATAATCTTCAAGTGTCACGTCAGTTTGTAAGCCACGTCCAGATGTGATCATCTGACTCAGAATATGTATGTTACACCCCAATAGTGAAACTGCCCATTTTATGAATTGGACCAATTTCTGTTCGTTCCGAGAACTGGCTTCTTCACTTGACCATTTAACGAACTGGACCAAAATCTCACTAACTGTTACCCATTTCCTGAAGTGGAACTATTATTACTAGCTACTACAATCTTAACTGAAATTCGTTTAAAGATATTTTATTAACCTAACCCAACCGAACTAAACCTTCCATTCTAAAACTATTCAAAGTTAATTTAACTTAAAGACAAAACCTGTTCTTTGCTTGGTCATTTCATGGACAGTGCAGAATTTTGCCCGATTCATGAATTGGGTAGATTCAAGAATAGGGTGTGACATATACAACTAATAAAAATCATACAAAGTTGTAAACACCATACTTTGTTTCACTTACCATGAGAGGCTGAACACGAAGTGCAAAATCTCTTGCTTGTCATGCTAAGTCGTACACACTGTATGCTATCACTCATTTGCCATAAAAGATTGAGCACACTGTATGCTATTGGTTTCTTACCAAGTTAGTTGGTACATGTTACAGGCTTATGCTAGCGTTTTATTGAGATTAGTAAGTAGACCCACCTTTCCCTGCTGTACCTCCACACAATTCTTGTACCCTAACTCGGCCAGGGAATCCTCACCAACAGCAGCGTAAATCTTGGATAGTTTCAAGTTGAAATTGACGATCTGATTGTCCCACTCGGGCAATCCGGAATGCACAAGGAGGTCAATGGCTTCTATGAGAAGTTCTTCGGCTCGGTAGACCTCCCCCTAGGAGCAGTCAAGCGTGAAAAAACATCATGTTTGTAATAGGTATTTGTTTCATATTCAACAGGCATATAAGGCCGGCATCGAATGATGCAGAAGGTAAACTATAAAATCCTAGCCGAATAAAATAATTTTGACTCTCTACATTTTGATTTTTTTTTCTCTCTGGGTGAATAACCATTAGATGGTTGGTTCCTACCCGTCTGAAGTTGACCTTGTTGTCACTGGACTGTTTCCCTCTGTATGGAGGCGATCTGATATGTTCCTAGCCGTATGAAGGTGACCTTACTGTTACTAGTCTGTTTCTAGCTGTCTGAAGGTGGCTTGACAATCTCTAGACTGTTCATACTAGTCTGAAGGTGATCTTTTATCCTCTAGACTGTTCATACTAGTCTAAAGGTGATATGACAGCCTCTAGAATGTTTATACTAGTCTGAAGGTGATAAGACAGCCTCTAGACTATTCCTACTAGTCTGAAGGTGATATAACAGCCTCTAGACTGTTCATACTATTCTGAAGGTGATATGACAGCCTCTAGAATGTTTATAATAGTATTAGGGTGATATTACAGCCTCTAGACTATTCCTACAAGTCTGAAGGTGATAAGACAGCCTCTAGACTGTTCATACTAGTCTGGAGGTGATATTACAGCCACTAAACTGTTCATACTAGTCTGAAGGTGATAAGACAGCCACTAAACTTATTTTACCTGACTGTAAGCAATGGTAGCGAGCATGTCGTACACACAAGGAACGCCGACACAAGCCATTCTACGTTGACTAGCCAACTTGACAGCCAATAACAAGATCTCCTTGGCTTTTCTTGTGTCTCCATCCTATAACACAAGAATAGCGTAGAAATCTCATGGGGCTCCTTAAAGGGCCCTACAGACACACCAACTTATTGGTCCGACCGTCGGGACAACAAATTGGAAGCGAGCCTCCACACTGTCCGACTAGCGGTCCAATTTGTCAGTAGCTATCGTGATCTCAGAACAAACGTACGCCATGCCATGCCTTCATCTCTTTACAAATAATAAAAAAAAATTGGAACTGAGCTACCATTATTATCAATTCATTAAAATATTACAAGAAAAAAAATTGGTAGTTAGAAAGAAAGAAAAAAATCGCCTATGCAATTTTATTAAGAGAGTTGAATTCAAATGGTTTTAGTAATTATTTAAGAATGTATCTGACAAGATGTGTATTAATCACAACTTGGGAATGTGGGGAATGCCAGGCCTCCACTGTGGTTCGGATTCCACGTTAGACTGTAGGTCCTCCGTTTCATCTCACAATCACCCTACCATTACACATTAGCGTAAGTGCGTACAACCCGAACGGGTAGTAAGACGTGGTGCTAGTAATAATAATAAGAAGAATGTATCATGAATGTTTCTCTGAAATACTCAGTTTGGTGACATATTTTTAAATAGAACAAAAGAACACACTGTGACTATACCCACCTAAGCGCTTGCAAAGCGGTGAGTGACTGGCGCTAAGTTGTTCGGTTGGTCCAACAACTCTACAGACACAACTGGTCGGGCGAAATGTTGAGGAAGTTGGTGATCGGGCGGTTTGTACCACCAACCGACCAACTTGGAAAAACGATATTTTTGGTCGGACAACAAGCCTACCCACTATACAATTTATCAACTTGTTGGCCGGCTGTCCCGACAGGTTGGTGTGTGTCCGTGTGTGTCCGTGTGTGTGTGTGTGTGTGTGTGTGTGCGTGTGTAGGGCCCTTAAAGAGTATTATAAAGAACAAGTTAGAGTTCCCTGCAGTGAACCCTGTAGAATTTGAAATCTGATCTGAGGAATTAACAGTTAGGCACACAATACATGCATCGATACCTGTCTGTAGAATTAAGTAGCACTTTATTTTGTTTCAGTTCATTTTCAAGCTCATAACCAGCGTTATCAACATACTGCACATGGTATATTGACCATACATAATGTCAAAAACATTCTCATCTGACGTTCTAAATCTTGACAAAGAGGACAGGTACTCAGTTGTAGTTCTTTTCAAGTTAATTGAGGTATAGTTTTGCAACCGTGTTTTTTACCCTCTCTCTGGGCAATATTTTGCTGCGTAAACTCTCATTTTTTTTTTTTTGCACGGTGTATTACTATCCATTAGGAGTGTACGCCTCTATATACTAACTACGCTGATAAGTTAGGGGTGATGAAAGTTTAATTCAGAGGAATTGTACCCGCATTTGCGTGAAAATATAGTGGGGAAACCATTTTAGGAGAAAACCACCCTTGGCACACCCAACCGGGATCGAACCACAATATCTTCGTCATTGGCAGTCTAGGTTAACGCGAGAGTAACGCCTTGGACCCCGCAGCCACAGAAGTGGACTCCTCTCAATTGAAGAGTACGATTTAAAAAGGGGGAAGGTTGCACTACACACATTTTCCAAGACAACCACTTTTATGTATAAGACTCCATAATGAACCTTGAAATTCCTTTTTTAAATTAATTTGAATATAACAGAGAACTCTTTTAACCAAAATATGAAGTGCATTAGAAAGGTTTCATCGTTATCTGACAGATGAAAGCACTAACTCGAGTTGTGTTAAGATTAGATTTACCCCAATTTCCCCTTTTAACCTGTACCCTTCAATTGCCCTTTCTTTGATGCATTAGAATAAGTTGTTGATTTAAATGTTTAGATATTATTATTATCTCTGAGCCGCAAGAATTTATTTGCTATTTAAAAATGTATTAATGCTTTCAATTTCCCTTGCGTGTGAACTTTCTTTTGACATTTGGCCTACTCCTGGAGTTTTAATTAGAGTCTATTACGATAAGTTATGGTGAAAATTGCCCTATAAATAAACAAAATATAACCCTTAACGGTAGGTCATGTGGACAAAGAGGTCAGTTTGGTCTTGTCTAGTTTGAAGGTGAGTAGAAAATTGGGATTCGAATCCTGGAAATGTGTTTTTGGGTGTGTTTTCCTAAATGGTTTCTTAATATCTCCCTCCGAGCGAATGTGTCACACTTACTTTCAACTATTTCTTTCTCATTCCTATCCCATTTGTGTAAATAGGTATATAGCCGTTAAGAACTTAAGTAAAAAAATAAAACAGACAATGCTTGCTAAATGGGTAGTATTGCCAGTGGCGCACCCAGAATTTTTCTTTGGAGGTCAAATAATCAAGGTTGTGTCCGGAATTAAATTTTGAAAGAGAGGGGGAGGGGGTTATGGGTCACAGCTCTATAAGCACTGGAGGTGTAGTCAATGTATTACCATTAAATGCCTCCAATTATCTTTATGATAACTAGGGGCAGCGATTTCAATAATGAATAATGCAATTGACCTAAGTTAGTTTTTTTCCAATATTTTCTCCAATTTTTAACTTTTGGGGCACTTTTAACGTGTATAATAGTAGGCTTACCATAATATTTTCCCCACAAACCGGAACGCTTTTAGTGTTTTACTCGAAGATAAAAATCAGTGGTGGTGGAACCATATTTGTGTAGGGGGGACATGGGCATTTAAAAAAATTAAGAGTTTTTCCCTCCAACCCAAGGATTCCTTACAGGTAAATGTTGCAAGTTGGATTGAACCACTTAGAACTATTCTGAGAGGTCTTTCCTAAGGAAATTTTAAAAATTTCGATGTTTTTAAAAATTTTTAAGAGTAGTCCTTGTCCGGATTTTTTTAAATTCGTTTCCTCTAGAAGCTATTTAAAGTAGTGGCCCTCTCAGAATTTTTTTTAAAAAAATTGATGCTCTAAAAACTATTTGAAATGTTTTTTGCCTTGAGATTTTAAAAAATAATACATGCCTCTTAAAGCCATTTGGCATGATCCTAATTTAGTAAATTCTTGAAATTTGGATGCCTCTAGACGCTATTTGGAGTGATCCTTGGCGGCTGTCAGGTTTTTGAAAACTATGTCGAGGTTTTAAGGGGGATCAACTTCCATATTTGCCACACCCTTCCCATTGGATGTGCCACTGAGTGATTTATATTGCCCTTAAGGTTTGATCATCAACGGCTAGGCAAAGGAGGGTTTTTTTAATCCTGATTCAAATGAATGTTTGTGTACCTTCTTTAAACATTCAGTTTACTTATACAGTAGAATCTTGTTAATCCGAAATAATTGAGATCCAAGCATGTTTGAATAAGAGAAAATTTTGATTGAGCGGGAGAATACAGGGATATACACAGTATTCTCACGGATTTTAAATTATAGTTGAATGAATTTATTCCAATTTTCATTTATTAAACTTATGTATTATATGTATGTAATGTAATTATTTGTAATTAAAAGAAAACACATTGTGTTACTACTATATGTAAATATTAAATATTTATTATCAACTAACACTGTTTCTTGCATTTCTCTTTTAACTTTGAGCTTGTTAACCAATAAAATATATTTCATGTGACTTAATTTTTTTCCCCCTTGTTTTCCGAAAATTGTGTTCGGATTATTTGAAATTTAGACTAGCGGGGTTAGGTCTAACGAGGTTCACTGTTTATGTATTGGTTTTCTAGATTGTATGTTTCACTGACAATAGTAAGAAAATACACTGAAACTAACCTCTAACGCGAGTTTCGCCAGAGCTATCTTGTGGACTATTTCTTTCTCTGTCGTGACTATACTTCCCTCTCCGATTTCTAGTTTGGGTTTGAATAACGTAAATATTGAAGAATAAAAAGCAAAACTAGTACAAACTCTTTTCTTAGTGAAAAAGACAGAATTGTCTATAAAATTTCGTGTTATTATCCGAAAGCCATTTCTGAGGTGAATACGTTTCTCGCAAAGCGCGATTTGGCTGATCACGAAGAAAATTTTTCTGTTATTGGCCAAAGAGAAGTGATGCTTTGCGAGGAATAATCTAAGGCATGTGGCCATAACGTTGCCCAAGAGAGTCTATAAAAAAATAAAATAACCATCACTCCATTTTTTAGTGTAAAATAATCACTGGTCAATTTAGTAAATATGGGGAAACTTTGTGTGGGACAAGTAGACAACTACACGAGTAACAATGGCCAAAGAGGTTCGAGTACAGTTTTTAACAAAAGTAGAAATTAGTAGAACAATTTTAATATCTATGGTCAAGTCATAGACTAAATGTATATGATACATGGACGGGTTTCAAAAATGAGTTATGATTCCTTGACGGTGCCTCAAATATACAACCAAAAGGATCAACTTGTGTAGCAAATTGAAAGGCATTAGCCTCAAATGACGTCACGGCTATAGATAATAATGTTTAAAGTACAACGCAGGTGGAATATCGTTGCATGCGGTGTTTAGTATTACTTATCTGCGCGGGTGTAATGGCTTAAATGACCTCACAATCAAAAAGTATGGTTGATCACGTCCAGCATTAATTTAAAACAATGCATAATGTTTTTTAAAAAGAAAATATTTACATACTAGTAACTGTGTGTGTTTGTGATCACTATTAAATCATAATTATATCCAAGCCGTACTGATTATATTTCGCACAAAGGTGTAATTGATACGGTCTTGCACCAAGCTTTCTGAATATATTAGTACAACGTCTGGCAGCCCCTGCACTCGAATTTTTTCATACTTTTTTTTTACAAAGTTTTACGATCTGCCAGCTGTACGAGTAGATACCATGATATATAGTATTATATATATATATATAGTTTTTATTTATGCTTTTTTATGCATATAGATTTTAATAAAGTATAAATATTTGTAAAAACACCTATTTATTATTATAATTATTATTTAGCATCGCGTCTTACTACCCATTCGGGTTATACGCTTTAAGTACTAATTACGCTAATGGATTAGGATTTAGGAAGATTGAATTAGAGGAAGTGAACCCGCATTCGCTTGGAGGGAAAGTGGAAAACCATTTAGGAAAAGCCACCCTCAGTTCACCCGACCAAGATTCGAACCTCGATCTTCCCGTCCTCAGCAGTCGAGCTTAACACGACTAGCGCGTTAGCCAACTACGCCACCGAGGCGGGTTATTTATTATACAATCGCTATTATTTAGCAATCGGCCCTGTGATGTAGTGGTCAGTGTACCTGTTTACAAGTCTCGGGGTCTTTTCCTGATTGGTACGTTGGATTTTTTTTTATTCGCCGAAAGGGGAATGATCCTAACTGCCCCCAGGGTTTGGTTAGTAAGGCTTGAGTTAGGTTAAGGGCCAGTTTCATAGTCAAATTTAGTATGCCTCAAGTGCGGCGCTACACTAAATACAAGATGACACCTACCTCAACTCGAATGTAATGGGCCGTTCTCGCATAGGAAACTAGCCCATTTTTTAAAATCCACTCTGCCTTAAATCATTATTATTAGCACCGCGTCTTACTACCCGTTTGGGTTGTACACACTTACGCTAATGTGTTAATGGTAGGGTGATTGTGAGATGAAATGAAGGACCTACAGTTTAACGTGGAATCCGAACCACGGTGGAGACCTAGCATTCCTCACGTCTGCCTTAAAATATGGGTGAAAGATCACCCTGAACATGGGACGACTCCTGAATAGTTCAGTGATAGGAGGTGGCTATTTGTTCACCTAAAGACTCATGATAATCTTGATGTCAAGAAACTTTTCATTATTACGATACTTTTTGTAAATATGAGAAAGAAAAGGATCCAAGAGATTCCAAATAATGGATATTCTCCTAATAGTACCTACATTGTTCAACAGATGACTTTGTCAATTATTTAGTTGGTGTATTTATTATTTCTATAAGTCAAAAAGCGGATAGGGATGAAGGTGGTTCTGTTTACGTTACTGAATCAATCCCCAAGTTTAAAATTGAACCTTTAGATCAATCTAAGTCCAACTGGAAAGTTTACTTAAAAAGATTAAAAATAAGCTTAGTATTTACAATGTACCGGAAGATAAGCAGACACTATATTTATTAGATGTCATTGGCAAACATGCGTACAAAAGGTCATGTGATCTGTGTGAGCCAACTGAATCAGAGTCTAAAACATTGCAACAACTTTCAAATATTTTGACTAAATCTTTTCAGCCAGAACCGAATGCACTGGCAAAAAGGGTTGAGTTTCAAAACAGGATCCAAAATGAAGGGGAATTACCGGCCAATTTTGCAACTTAAATAAAAAAAAAACTTGCGCATTATTGTAAACTTCAAAATGACTGGTTCGATGACGCCCTTAGTACTCAATTTGTGCATGGATTGCATCCTCAAGATCTGAAGTTGAAACTAATGGAGCTCCCCACAGCTAATTTTGGGTCTGCTGTTGAGTATGCTAGTTCTTACTCTAGTATACGTCAGGATATCAGTAACTACTTGTCAAGATAAGAAATTGAGTTACTCTAAAAGGAATAGAGTTTTATACCAGTTATGCTCTGAGGATCAAACATCAGCAAGGTATGATTGCTACTTTACAGGGTAGTGTACATAATTCCCATACCAACTACAGGCAAAAAATGTTGATAAAATTACATAAGCAAGGCATAGCTTTCTTTATAATTATGCTTTGTATTTTAATCATTTAATGTGCACTTTTTGAACTGATTGATTATATCAGCACACTAAAATTTCTATGAGCGAAAGGGTCTACCAATTTTGTCAAGAAAAGTATTTTCACACACCTTCCAGAGTTATTTTACATGCCACAATTGACATGTGGCCAATAGCTTTATTTTCGCACTACAAAGGTAGTTTAGTTGTACTTTTGATTTCTATCACTCGAGAAAAGTTTGTCGACCCTGGTTGGGTGTGAACCCCAAACATTGGGTCCTGAAGCGAGTACTTTACCCCAAGAACACCAAGGTCAACTATAACCATGCTGATGACAAGATTATTTATACAGTATTTATTATGTTGCCTAAAGACCTGCAATATATTCTTGGTTCAACTCTTGGTGGTCCAGTTACTTGGTCTTCCCAAATAGCATAGGCATAATTCTAGAATGAAGTTACTGTAAAGATTAGAAACCATTTAAAAAGGTTTCAAGGAAGGAAGGAAGGAAATAATATTAAAAATAATTTATTAAATAATTTTAATCTGTTTATTAAGATGTTCACATCAATGTATTCATTTTATACTAACACAAGTCATTCTACATGTACCAGACGGAATGACAACACTTCAATACATCATGGACTGTGGAGTAGCTAAAATATATTTAAAACGTCTTTTGTATACCTTTGTTAGTATATGGTAAGTTCAAACTGGGTATCATTCAATTGATATTTCAGTGACAAGAGTGGATGCTCTTTTTAAGATATGTGATTAGACAAATAATATATGGTAAGTAAAAATATTGTACTGTATTGCAGGGGCGGCTTGTCCTTAGGGCGAGAAGGCACACGCTCCCCGATCCCTCACTTATAAATCATAGCCTTGAAAAATTATTATTCACACTCACACCACAATTTTATCTTGCCTTAATAGTTTCAAGAAAAATGTTTTAGGTTTAGGTAATAGCAAGGCAATGTTTTTGAAATGCAGTCAGGTGCACAGCTATCAGCACCTTGCAGTGTGAAACCAAACCTTCCCAACCCTTCAGATATCGTCGATAGCCAGCTACAGTTAGCTAGCCCTACCCTTTCTGTGTGTGAAGGTGCTTTTCTGTACCAAAAATAATTAAAGTCAAGTTTTCAAAATACAGCTCAATTCCAAAGATGCATATCAAAAAAGGCTGGATTTGTGACAGTGATGTGGAAACATATGTGTACTGTTTCCCGCGAACTTGTGAGAACAATGAACATGCACATCAATAACACAGCTGCAGAGTTTATAAAACAAATTCACGTTCTTTAGAGTGAATTTGCAATTTTTTTATTTTTGCATATTGTCTGTGATATTATTTTTTATATGAGTTTAAATCAATAAATTTTTAACAAATACTGCTGAAATGTCTGCCTTGTTTTAAATGTATTATTTATAGATAATTAAAGAACCGAATCAGATGTGCCTGCCAGCTTCTAAAGCGACGAGCCGCCACTGCTGTATTCATCCAATTGCTCTTAGCTATGGAATATCAATAAATTAAAATAGTTAATAGTATATTTTCTCAACATATTTCCAAATGTTGATGTTAAGTCATTCATTTGAAATGTTACTAGGTAATCGGTTTCGAGGATAACACTGTGAAGTTTTTTGATGATTCATTGTTTACTACATTCTTTATCTTCAATAAATGCAGTTTCTATCTTTTGTTTTCACTGTAAAATCATATTAATGCATAATTTTCACTATCAGATTAATCAAAACAGTCATAATTGAGAGGTGATTAGGGTTACGTTTTTTTTTCAAAGTTCAATTAGATTTAAATTAAATGATAAAATAGATTAAAAACTGTTAATCTGTAATTTGTTTTACAGCTGATTAGTGCATGTTAGTGTTTTTTTTAGGGAATGATACTGCATTCATAGTGTGATCTGAATCACTTTTACTTCACCTTCTTTTAAATCGCATTCAGGCTAAGAAACTTTGGAAAAACCATTAAAGTTTCTCGAAGCTAGCAGTATCCTAAACTAAATAATTCAAAGATTGAATGAAAAGAAGGGTTACCTTAGTTTAATAAATAAAATATTTTAACTCATAGTTGATATGATAATTCAATTTACCTCAATTTTATACAACTAAAATAAACACAAACTTTATATTCTGAAAGTTCTTCATATAAATTTACTCAAATGTTTAGCTAAAATATGTTAACATAGGTAGGTAGTTAATTTAGAAGCAGAATATAACTTTCTGACTACAATTTAGTTTCTGAATTAAAAAATGAAATTTTCTTGATAAAATTTGTATGACTATAGGAATAATTAGTTTTTACAAATGTATGATATTCTAAAAGTAACTCCTATTTGAAAACAGCTTAACAAAATTCATTGGTCTTTAATATGTGTTGGTTTTGTAAATAATTTAGAAACCCAACTAACTACAAAAATTTATATTACAATCCAAAACTTTTTTTCAACAATTGAAGATAAGTAAGAATTGCCTTAATACAATAACAAATTAAGACCCTGTTTTTATGTGTATAGGTGTGAGCTTGATTAATTGATTCATCCTAATCCCTCATAGATCACAGTGTCATCAGTACAATCATTAGTTGTACTATGAAGTTATTTGAAAGGATGCATTAGTATACGTGATTCTTTCATTTTAGTTATCTACACATATTTCCTTTGTAATATTTAAAAAAACTTTGCATGATAAAAATAATTTGTTGATAAAGGATCTGTGGTGAAATTGATATCATTTATATTTTTCAGTTTTATTGTACAGCATAAAAAATTATATTTTGAATAATTTCTACAAGTATGATTCAGCTCAAGGTAAAAAAAAAGACACATTCATAGCTATAAATGAGCACAAAACAAATATTATTTGTCAACAATGCTCACAAAGTAAAATACACTGTACAAGTCATATTATGCTGTGTAAAAACAGCTACTATGTTCAATTAATTCATACTTAATCACTAAAATTAAATGACAATACAATAAGGATGTAAAAAAATTATTGAACGTTTTTCACCGATGCCTGAGTATGTACAAAGAAGGGGCATCACAAACGTTACAATACAGTGAATACACACTAGCAAACAAATCACATAGTTTATTAAAATTCCAAGTCTTGTAAATTAAGGAAAAATGGTGCCAAATGGCTAGGTATTTTAAATTAAACATTGAAAAGAACATAGATAGAAGCATAAGGCTTACACACTTACCAGCAAACTGTAGGCCTCAAATTCCCAACAAAACACATAATTATGAAATTTTCAGGGTGCATCAGTCCCCTTCAGCAGAAGAGAGTAAAACTGACATCATAGTAATGGAGTGTTGTTTTTGATTGTGAACTTGGAGGCCTATAGTTTTCTGGTGTGTAGGCCTTGCTGTTCTATCATCTTTTCGAAGTTTGATTTAAAGACTTGTAAATTGAAAGCCTACAAAATTACTTATGAGAACCAAGCACTAAAACAAATGCTATATTAAAAAAAACTTAATATAAAGCTTAGGCCTAATTTACTACATTAATTTGCCTAATGCAGAGAAATATTTCTGAATAATGAAACTAAATGGTAAAATGAAGCAAAAATAGATATTACCGTAAGCACACTGTACATATTGACTTAAATTCCACTAAGATTTGGTTTGATTGGTATTTGAAGTCAAAGTAACAAATAAAAATAAATCCCTTAAAAGTTTATGTAGTATTTATATACCATTAGTAACAGATCCAAAGATCATACCATATTTCAATAACATTTTGTTGCTGTTAAAAACTCTTGACATTTTTAAGAAAACCGAATCCCACAATGATACAAAATTGAGGAAATCTTTGAGAAATGTACTAATGGAACACTAAATTATGAAGCTCAACAAAGCTAATGGCATACAAAAAAGGGCTCTGTATATTAAAAATTAATCATCTTAAATACATCAAATAAATCACATTACATAATTACTGTAAATTTATATGTAAGCCAATTAGCCTACTTTAAAATTTGCCCTGAAATAAGTAGCAAATTAGTTTATAGCGAACTACACAATTAATAGTGCTAAATGAAAAAAAAAAAGTCTAGGCCTTTTAAAACTTATAATTTTGTAGGTAAACTTACAAAAGGTTTTTTACTGATAACTATACTAAATAACATAGAAAAATAGGCCATGGGTTTCAAACTTTATTTCATAAACATCTATTGGATGTGGAACTGTGAGGTGTTTCATATTAGGTGAGTAAAAAACTTTAATTAAGGGCTGTGCATTTAACAATGACTAAACAATGACCATGAAAATGAATAAAATAAACAGAACCTATGTTTTTTTTAAAGTCAAATCGGAACAAAAAATTATTAGAGATAATTTAGTCCTGAGCACAGACAATATCTACCACATAAATAATGTAGTTTAACAACAAACAAACTAGGAATGATAATAAACTAAAATTATATTGATCTTACTCCAAATGATTATTTTGCAACAAATTAAAATACATTAAAATAATGTAATAACTTTAGTGAACTCTCCGCACAGCCCTTACACTTTAATCATCTGATAATTTCAATATACATGTAACTATTTTTTTTTTACACATCTAATATAAAATGGTGGCTTGTTTATTCAGTAACAATCAAAAACAACACTTAAAATAAGATCACGCGAAACAGTTTCAAATTTGATATAGTAAGATCCATCATTGAACCTTTGTGTCGTTCTGAACAAACAAGGTAGGTAACAACTCGGGACTTAAGAGGAACACAGATGCACTGGTGTCATGTCTTGGAGCAGTGCCATTACCAATTCTATAAAATATTACACATGGACTGATAATAAACAGGGACATGAAGAAAATATTTAAATTGTATTACCTAGCTTTTAGTATTAAATGCCATGACAATGACAGTTTTTGTATCACAATTAATGACCAGGCGAGATCAGTTGCTTTGTTGTTATTTAATCCTAAGATTGTATAGATTTTCCATTAAGGAAATGCTCATTATAACACTGATATTTTTAAAATAGTTTCTGATCTCTTTCTTTGAATCCTCTTAGTTTGAAGAGGTTATATTAGACACACTTTGGTTCTATTTGCACACTTATTCGCACAAGTGTACGATGACTGTCAACTGGGTGGTTGAAAACATTAAATACTTTGTTGGACAGCAACCAGCAGCTAAAATTGTCATTATTATTTACTTCGGCACTTTTGAACAAAGATTTTAGCTCCAATGTGGTCTTGTGAAACTTTGGTTTTCAGCTTTAATCCACATTTTACTTTACAAGCTTATTAGTTACTCCAGTCAATTGGCACTACCCAACAAATCTTTTCAACAGACAATCCACCAATTTTCTTCCATGTCGGCGGGGGTTCACAGTATTGGAGGCAAGAATGTCCCAGAGTCGTCGAGGTTCTGGTCACTGAGGTTTGCTACCAAATCACTGACAGCTCTACTGCTTCCATTCGTGCTGCTGACGCCATTCACCTTTGCCTTTGCAATTATACCGTTTGTGGTGACAGTATTCTCTACCTCTCCGGTGAGCAGCTTTGAGCCAGACTTCTTGCCACGGTAAAGTCGGTACAGAGAGTACTGCTGGTCAGAAGTGTCAGTGTTGACTGTTGTTTGCTGACCACGCCTGTGAGCGGTGGTGACTTCTGACGGAGATCTCCTCAACTCGTGCTGCTGTGCTGATGAGGAGGTGGATGAAGATGAAGAGGTCGGCTGGAGGAACTCATGACGCAGAGCATCCTCTGGGGTAAGTCGTTTCTTTGCATCCCACCTACACACACAATTACAATCATCACATTAATTGTAAATGTATAAGGCAATTTTATACACCCTAATTAAAAAACCTAGATAAACTGTGTTTTAATAAAAATTAAATACTTGATAGTTTCACAAAGAACCATCAATATGTATTTCAAATCTTCTTTCATTGTGTTTTATTAAATTAATATTTCTAACAATTAAAACAATGTGAAACTGTGGAAGTGTGAAGAATTGGGAAGTGTTAAAAGTTTAAGAAATGAAGGGAGCAGTGTGTTTGTTCCTATCTGGCCTGACCTACTTTTCCTTTAAGGTCAGCTTCCTTCACTACCACCTACTTTACATTATTGTAGGCCTACAGTATTTCTATACTGTCTTACTAAACAAATAATTTATTTTATTAGTTTTCTGAAAAGCTTTGACAATAGTTTCAATAAACTAAATTAAAAAATATGAAAATAAAAAGTAAATAAGCTTTTAACTGGCAGTATTAAGCGAGTATTTATAGCTCCTAGCACTGACAAACTATGAGGGTAATTTTTTAACTATGTAGTTCCTTTTTTTTCTTCCTTTATTTGGCAAGTGCCAGTCTAGTTAATTAAAACCATTACTGGCAATATAATTTTATATATACCTATATAATAAAATAAATAGTAATACATTTATTCACAAAATGTGTACTCACTCAAGACATCTGGCAATAAAGTCTACAAAAATGGTGTCGTTGCAGCGAATAGCTAATGACAGATCCTTTGACCCAGGCTTTCTCTTACGTCCTTTGCTGTTGGTTACACATCTTGGGTTGCCCTTAGAATCTGCAACACAATATGGTTCTTAAATCAATATATTAAATAGGGGGTTTAAAGAGCCCACTTCACCCTACAGATAACATCACTTAGGTAGGTAATAGAGCTCAAATCAAATGTCACATGGAAGTGTGATCATTTGTAGTCTTCATTAGAAAACAGCGGAACTGTGTTGCTGTGTAAATGTGTTATAAAATTCTCACTATACAATCATCTAGTGCTAGAATAACGTATTATAACGGCAATTTGTCTTGTACAAATCAAGAAACCAAATCCCTCACTTTTGTTTAAATATTTAGGTTTATAATCAATCATATATTTAAATTCCATGACTTTTCCTTGCTTTTTTTTAAATTAAATTCCTTGACTTTTCTCAAGCTTTCACTGTTGTAACCACTATGTTATTCTAGTAATGTGTTTGCAACAGTAAACACATCAAATAATTTGTTCAAATTACATGTGGGATAATAAGTGTCAGTTTCAAATATGATATCTAAATATGCTAGTTAGATCAAAAATAGTTATTTGAAAACTAGAAGCTAAGAATGTTTCTAGCCAAGTTTATGTTATTTATGCTATTTCTAAATATATTTACAATGTGAACAAATATCATATAACACAAATTACACACAAAAAAGCTCAATATTAAAATAGAAAAAAAAAATTGTTTCTAAAAACTAGCCATAGTAATCCTTTTTCATTTACTAATTTTTTTAAAATCATTTTTAAGGTAGTCACTAATTTAAAAGTAATACCTATTTTTATGGTTAAAAGAAGTTTCCTTTTTTTTTAATAGTTAAAATTCTAGTTTGAAAGAATAGAATTTGTTTTACTAATACAATGTTAGTGCACATTCATTTCTGTCTTTATGAGTAGATTAATAAAATATGATATATTTTTCTATGGATGGGTTAGGCTGACAAAATGACCATTACATTTCATCTGATTATGTTGATTTTAAACGGCACTAATATAATGTTAATTTAATTAAGTAGCGAGCTTTTTAATAGTTTTTCCAACATCAACTTCTTATAAATATTTCAATATAATATGTGTGAAAAAAGTGCATTGAGCAAAAACATTTTGTAATAAATAAAATGATAGAATATTAGAAAAATGGTAGAGCACAAATAAAAGTAAAAACACTAACACATATTTACACAAATTTTATTATTTCAATGCTATTATATCTCAGGATGCTATAATAGCATCAAAATATCGAAGTGTGTGTAAATAGGTGTTAAGTGTTTTTACTTTTATTTGTGCTCTGCCATTTTCCTAATATTCTATCATTTTATTTATTATAGATATTTCAATAACCATAAGACCCACTTTGGAGGCGCTACTCTCACAATAGACTAGACTGCCAATGACTGTGAGATTGTGGTTTGATCCTGGCCTAGTGTACTCATGGTAGTTTTCCTAAATTATTTCTCACTTTCTCTCCACACAAATGTGGGTACACTTCCTCTAAATTCAACTTTTCTCATCCCTAACCCATTAGCGTGATTAGTATACAAATGTATAACCCAAATGGGTAGTAAGAGACAGTACTAAAGAAAAGAAATAAGCTACTATCTCACCACCATCATCATCATCATCAATCATTTACAGCCTGTGGTTGGGTCAGTTTAGTAAAATTCCTCCCTATTCCTCTATTCTTCCATCATTCTTCCTCCTTTAATTGCTTCCATTCTTCTCCTCTCACTTGCAAACTTTCTGTTATCTGCTCCTCCCATCTCTTTCTTGGTCTCTCTTGTTGTATTTTTCCTACACACTTCCATCTCCATTCTCTTTGGTATTCTCTCCTTTTCCAACATCATTACATGGCCAGACAATCTCAGTCTTGCTTCATCAACTATTATCATGTACTCCCGGTACCTCCACTCTTTCCTGGATAGCATCAATCCTAATCCGGTTTCTCCTCATGACAACTAACACTTACTAACTTCATTCCCAAACTATTATCTATAGAATATTAAAATCTCAGAGGCAAAATTTGTGGAACCTGAGGACCTAAATCTGTATTTATCCCAAACCCCATTTTATTTCTGTTTCATTAAAGAGTGAAGAGGTTATAGATTTAATCTACTTACCAAAGAAGAGCCTTCTTCTGGAAGCATTGGCAATGACCTCTTTGGGTGGAGGCCCCAACACCTCCATGATGCAAGCCAGTTGTTCTACTTCGTTCTCACCGGGGAACAGAGGGTATCCTGTGTACAGCTCTGCTAAGATACATCCTATAACGGCATCAAATATAACACATTAATATTCATGTGAGGTATTAATGATGATAGAATGGTTTGGATAGTAAAGCTGTTAATGTAATCAAACAGTTTAATTCAAAGAACACAATAATGGCTTGAGAAGGAGGGCAAGATTTTATAAAACAACAGCAAATGTTGGTCAAACTCTTCGAAATCCTTTGGCTTAGTGCTCAGTGGGGTCGAACGTTTATATTTTCTGTGGTGTATAAGCATATAAGTGCAAAATATCTAAACGTGATTTAGATTTTACAACTCCATGTGCTCCAGAGAACTAAGTGAAGTAATTTTATTGAATAATGAGTGGGATAGTTAAGGAGGAACCATTGCAGGGAAGGATAGAGAAGTCATGACTAAGGTGGTATGGCTAGGTAAGGAGAATGGAAGAGGAGAGGATACTAAAGAAGATGTTGGATATTAAAGTGGGGGGCTGAAGGCCAAGAGACAGAAGGTGGAAGGGAGTGCAGAGTAGTGTGGAGGAGAGGATTGGGTCTTTGCAGAGAGGGAGGGGGTGAGTGGTTGGAATAAAGAATACAGCGGAGAGGCTTATGTTCAAAACAGACCCGGTCAGTGGCTGGGAATTTTTTTATGATGATGATGATGATGACGATGATGGATGGTGGTAAGGGGGAACTCTAACATCTACATGGTGTTACATGGGGGAATAGCGGGTAAATCACAGTGTTATGTAGCACAGATCTTATACTTAGAGCCAGATTCATGGAATGGGCAAGTTTAATATGTGAACTGCCCATTCCATTCGAGTCTAGGTAGGTGTCGTCTTGTGTTTAATATCAAGTCACACTTAAGTGTTCACTAAGTCTGACTATGAATCTGGCCCTTAGATTCTAATGTTGAAAAAATATTAGTGTTAATTTTCACACTATTAATTATCATGATAAATTCTGATTTCGAGTACAAAAGTTATGTAACATAGGGTGAAGCAGGAAAGGGGTCAGGCAAACTAAATTTTTACTTGGTGTTACATGGGTAGAGTAGGAGAAAAGTGTTAAATGTGGTTTATTAATCACCTCTAAAGTATAGCCTGCTGGATTTTTCAAATTAAAGATATATTTGCAAAGTCGAGAGCAGTAATGCAACAACAAAAAATTATGGAGTTTCAATGATTTATCATTAAAATACTCGTAAAGAATTCAATAAAGAGTGCAAAACTAAATAAGGTTATTAGATTAAAATGATAGTTTGGAACTTGTAACTCCAGAAAAATAAAAAAGATAGGTTAATGGGGGGTACAACTGAGGTAGGGGGGGGGGAAGAAGGCTTGAAAATCTAACACTAAACAGTCCTTTCTTCAGTTTGAAATTTTGAGTTTGTGTAGTAAATTAAACTATAATATTTCAATCTCTATAAAATAAACAATAACAATTGTAGGCTTTTTACTAATTACAGAAGCTTATCTATTCAAACTGAATATGTAGAAAGTCTATCAAACTATAAAGGAAAAGTCTACAAAAGATTGCTTTATTAAATGGTGTTTTCTTATTCTAAAACAATTTTATAAACTTTTTTTTAAATCTCTACCTATTTCATTGATCAAAATAATTAAAGTGAGCCACTCTACTTTCAAATGTGAAACAATAAGTGACTCACCAAGACTCCACATGTCGATGGCTGTACCATAGGGCAGACCAAGGATGACTTCAGGTGACCTGTAAAACCTAGACTGAATGTACGTGTACATCCTCTGGTGGAAGTAGCATGAGCTACCAAAGTCTATAACCTTAATGGAACTACTGCCTCGTTGTTTTAGCAACACATTTTCCTGGAAAATAAAACAATTATGTAAATTGAGTGATTGAGCAGATACTATTAGCAAATAGTAAAACATTAGAATACATACACATATATTTATTTTAGAATTAACAATTAGTAACATCCCAGTCTGCCATGTGAGCATCTATTGGCTTCTATAGAAAGTTGGCCTTGGCTGTGGTTATGAATATCGAGGAGTTGGGTTTTAAACAATGACCAACATATCAATGTGATGCTGACCAATAAACTTAATACTTGGTATATTACTGCATGATTATCCCTTGACTATGGAACAGACAGAACCAACATATCTCTAGCATTTTTTGGACAGGATAAAAATTATGTCATGAAAACCTCTTCAACTATGTACAAATTGTTACATCATTAAAGGAAAAAAGTACTGTGGATTTTTTAATACATTGGTCCTGTTTGCTGTATATTTGATGCCTGGTCTAAGGAGCAGTATGTTTATTCGCGGAATACCTTTTAGTACATTACAAAGGCTAACATACAGACTAGGGATAGGATTTTTTTAGTTCAGTGTGCTCTCTTAGGCCAAGTTAATTTATTTAATTGCCGGTATGTAAAAAAGGTTTTTAAACTAAAAGTACTAGCAAAATTTCTTATAAAATTATTTGAATAAGGCCAGACTCTTGTTGTTATAGTGGTCAGTGCTCCTAGCTAGTGACTACTAATCTATAAGTCCCGGGTTCGATTACCAGCGATAACTAGGTATTTTTTCTCAGGGGAAACTGTTTCTATGGTCGTCATAAACTTCATGGCATGAACCCACAAGCAAGCTATACAGACCAAGTTGCCTTCACTGTTAGTGATGATAGTGCCAACATTTGTGGATAGAACATGTCATGTGGTCAGCAGGGTCACCATGGTCTGATTAATTAGGCTTAAGTTAGGTTTAAGACTTATATTAGCACAACATAATAATTATCATCATCATATCATGGAAGTTTGGCCGCTCCTAAATGGTGCGCCAACCTTAAAAATCTGTTACATATCTGTCAGTAGGCCACAATTGTTTAGTAGATAAAAAAAATCATGGTGCCGTTGAAGAGGGGGAGCTAGGGGGAAGTAATAAATACAAGGGGTGTTCAAAAAGAAACCGAACTTTTGAAATCGCCCGCCAACCGGCAGAGGGAGCACGCTGCGGCTACCGAGTGCACATAGCAGCACGTTTAGACAACAAACTGCCATTTGCCGCGTTTCTCTCTGACCGTTAGTTGGCGAGTTACATACGCTGAAGTGAGCACGCGCACAAGCTGTTCGTCGGATTAGTGCCAAAGTGACAATGAAAGATCTTGAAGAACAACGTGTGTGTGTGTGTGTGTGTGTGTGTGTGTGTGTGTGTGTGTGTGTGTGTGTGGAATTTTGCTACAAACTTGGCAAAACCTTTACAGACACATTTCAATCGCTTAGCCAAGCATACGGGGAGGACTGTATGAGTCGAACGCAGTGCTATGAGTGGTTTAAGCGTTTTGAACATGGCAGAATGTCGGTCAGTGACGATCCCAAGCCTGGACGATCTTCCACATCAACAGATTACGACCACGTCGAGAAAGTTCGTGTTGTGATTAGTGGAAATCGTCGGTTAACTGTTCGAGAAGTTGCTGACGAAGTGGGCATCAGCGTAGGATCATGCCACCAAATTTTGAGTGACAAACTTGATATGCGTTGTGTCAATGCAAAACTCATGCCGCGTTTGTTGACTGCCGATCAGAAACAGACCCATGTTGAAATCACCCAAGAACTGCTTGCCACTGCCAATGACAATGAAAATTTCCTTAAGTACATCATAACAGGTGATAAGACGTGGGTTTATGGCTATGATATTGAACCGAAGGTGCAGTCGTTGCAGTGGGTGGGCAAAGGGTCTCTTTGTCCAAAAAAATTACGCATGAGTCGGTCAAAGATCAAGGTGATGTTTGTTGTGTTTTTTGACTTCAAAGGCATTGTCCATCAGGAATTTGTACCACGTGGTCAGATGGTAAACAAGGAAGTCTACCAGGGAATTCTAACGCGTTTGAGGGATGCTGTGTGCAGGAAGAGACCTGAATTGTGGGAAAATCTGACTTGGATGTTGCATCATGACAATGCGCCGGCTCACACGTCGCTCCTTGTCCGCAGCTATCTAGCAAAACATCACACTCCCATAGTGCCCCATCCACCGTATTCTCCAGGCCTAGCCCCAGCAGACTTTTTCCTGTTTCCCAAACTTAAAACCACGTTGAAGGGACTTCGTTTCCAAACTATAGAGGAGATTCAGGACAATGCGACAAGAGACCTGTGCGCCATTCCACAAAGTGCGTTGCAGGAGGCTTTCCAAAAATGGAAGCAACGTTGGGAACGGTGTATTGCCAGTAGAGGGGACTACTTTGAGGGTGACAGTGCTTAAAATGTACAATGAGCAATAAAGATGTTATAGCAAAAGTTCGGTTTCTTTTTGAACACCCCTCGTACATCCATTACTGTTTCCAGCTTATGGTTTGGGTCAGTTTTTTATTCAAGTCATATATTTTTCACTACCTGCTTGCTAAGCCTTTCGTGGCTTCATATGCCCTATAATCAAACTTAAGACTAGGACAGGCACAACATCCAATCTCCGGCCATTAATTTAGCAATGTGAGATGTTAAACCCTTATTTCACCAATGATACATTTTTTGGCCATACCAGGAATCAAGCCCAGGATCTTTAGCTACCAGGTGAGCTAAAGTGTAAGACTGGAATAATAAATTAATAAATTAATTATATTAAATTGAAAACACTTGTTAAATGTTGCTAGACAAATTTATTTTGTTATTTTTTACTTTGTGAAATTAGGACATAAGTGAATTAAGTACCTGTACCACACCTTGGTTAAATGCTAGCTCAAGTTTTAGCCAGATACATCACATTGACATGAAGGAAATTGAAACTACCTATTGGGATAATACACTCAGACTGTACATCTCACAGAAAAAGGATGAGGATGAGTCTTAAAAAAATGCATTATCATTCTCACAGTGTTAAAGTAAAGTGTATTGAATGAAGATTGCAACTAACCGGCTTAAGATCACAGTGGATGATGTTCTCCTTGTGCAGCAGTTTGAGACACTGCACCAGGGAGTTGGCAAATCTCCTGATGAGACTAAGACTAAAACCCTGGTAGTTGTTCTTCTTTATCAGCTCATACAGGTTCAAGCTGCAAGGAGGCACACGACAACACGGTTAGGCACAGGGTATAAACAAAGCTGGGACAAGGGGTTGAAAGAGGTCAGGGTTTTAGATTAATGTATCCCTATTTAGGGAGGGTACAAAACTATTTATTATATAAAAAAACCTAGATACCTTACATATGGTCAGAATTTGAATCTTAGACTTGTCACAAAAACTAGACCAGACGGGCTCATACTTTGGTTCAAAGATGCAGATATAACTAGAGTAATTATCCATTCTACTCTAAAATTAATAAAAAGACAATCTGAATATAAATTATATTGTTTATTTTTATTCTACAAGGAGTTACCATTCTCTTAATCTCTCACACTTAATTTCAGATCAAGTCCCTTCTAATCAATCACCACTTGCACGTTTTCAAAATCAATATGGTAGCCACCTTATTACTCTCTAATAAGTCTATTTTATAGATATTCTGAGATTGTTCACCTCATGAGTTCGAAGCTGATGCAGAGGTGGTTACGGAAATAGAAGTACTCCAGCATGTGGATGATGTTGTGAGTCCCGTCCTTGTCTTTCTTACGGAGGTCGTCAAGGATCCTCACCTCTATCAGAGCTTGGTGGTGGAACCTCTTCTTATTCCTGACATAAAAACACACCAATAGTTTTAATGGAGTCACGATTAGACATACTTACTACTATTTCTTGAGGAAGATTCATTAAGAGCATCAAAATATTTAAGTGTGTGTAAATATGTGTTGTTTTTACTTTTATTTGAGCTCTATTTTCTACAATTCTAGCAGTGGTTACTCCTCTTTGAGTGCACAGGTGCAAGCGCACTGCCTATAATTTTATACAAAACAGTATTTAATTCAATTTTAATTAATTAATAACATTTCATAAAGAATTGATATGTTTATTTAGATAGTAGAGCTGTCCTCCTACATCTACTAAGTTGTAGATGTGTGCAACTATCTGAGCATTTGCAATAAAAACAAAGAGAGCTTGTTGATCTAACCAGCAAGTCTTCAAGCATCCCTTTAACATGTGGCCTGGTGCACAGTTCGATAGCAAATGTGAGGATGTGTTTTGGAATCATGAGTGTAACTAAAGCATTGCTACCAAATTATAATATTTTTTAAAGTTTAACTACTCTTTCTTAGTTCTCACAAAATTAATTATGAACAAACATGAGTTTATGTAAATAGTTAATTTTATAATCATTGTTAACATATTTTTATTTATATCAACATGAATTCTGTGGAAAAATTTGAAAAAAATAATAGTCTTTGTGTATTCAAGAAGACAAGCTAGAAGTTAAAAAACTTGGTAGACTGACACCAAATATTATTTTATAAAAACTGAAAAAAACAAAATTACTATAACAATCACAATGACAACTACCGAAGCAGAAATATGTTTTTTCTAGACCAAAATGTGTTGAAATTTTTGTAATAAATAACATGCACTAGGAAAGGTTGGTAGTTCTTGGCATCCGGTATATCGAAAGAAACTTTATTGTGAACATTTCAGACTTTAACTCTAAAGTGATTGATAAATTCGCCAAATCTGAATAAAAAAGAATTGAATTTTTATTCTTAATACCTTAGAGCTTTTAAGCTTGTTACATGTTTTGTAAATAATTTTTTCATTTATTAAGTTAGAGAGAAAGAGAGAGATAGAAGTTGAACAATGAGGTTTCTGTCTATACTTTATTATACATACAATTTTGAAGTTTCAATACCTTTCTCTAAAAAAACAAACTTGTAATAAATGTTGATGATTTAATATCAATATCATATTATATTACAAAAATTTTACATTGATATGTCAGAGAATATTTTCGCAAGTAGATATTGGTAAAAAATAAATCAATTATAAAGAAAAAAATCTCAGTGAACAACTTCTCTCTCTATTTTGTATATATATAATAATATATATAAAAAATAAAGTATATATATATATTATATAATAATGAAAGAAGATGTACAATGAGATTTTTGTCTTCATACTTTATTTATTTACTACCAATATCAACTTGCGAAAATATTCTCTGGCGTGTCAGTGTCAAATTTTTGTAATATGATATTGATATTGAGTTATTAACATTTATTACAAGTTTGTTTTTTTAGAGAAAAGTGTTGACATTTCAAAATTGTTTTAGTTGCTCAAACAACTAAGCCACACACAATGTGGGCCCCTTTCTCCCTAGTTCGCTTCTGGGCAGTTCTCTCTCTGGCACACACAGTCAGAATGAGTGTATTTGATTACAAATAAGTATGCAACTCTCACCTAATTATCTTGATTGCTATATGTTGGTTGGTCTTGTGGTCTAGCGCTCGTATGACCTGCCCAAAGCTGCCCTTGCCGATAACCTCAAGGATCTCGTAGCGGTAAGATATGTGGTCATGGAGAACCTGAAATCACCAACGTGAGGATCAACTTTTTGTTTCAGGTGTGTCTTTTTTTTTTTCTGTGGAGTAATATTTCAGGGATATTGAGAGCATGAGGAAAATAATGTAGTAGCATAATGCAAAATGGGTATATCTACAAGGGTTTATTATTAATGTTATTGTGTCAATGTGGACCTATTCATCGGTTTTGGTTCTATTTATTTAATGTCTGTGCAAATTATTATTTGTAGACTCCTTAGAAAAAGGGATCTGCTACCATTATACCAATAACAGGAAAAAGTGTAAGGGTGAATTCTAAAGAATTGCCTTAAGGTGGGAATATAGAGAAATGTGAGTTAAGGGCAGTATTTTTGCAGTTTTTATAACAAAACTTTTTTTAGACAAAATAAATAAAATATTGCTTCAGTACAAATATAGTTTAATTTTCTTCCTTCACATGGTAATATCAACAGTTGTTGAATATATGTCATGAGCATAGCGGCATTAGATGATACACCTTTTTAAATGAAGAGAAAAAGTTGTCATTAAATTACAAGACATTCATGACAGATATTCAATAAGTGTTGAGATCATTATGTGAAGAAATTGAAACTCTATATGTTTCGAATGGATAAATATTTGATTTTTTTTAGATTAAAAAAAGTTTTACTATAAAAACTTCAAGAACAATCACCTTTTATCATGTCCCCTACACCCTTGCCTTAATATTCAGTATAGGATGGAAAACTGATGATGAGAGGAGGGATTCCGTCATCAAGGTTTGAAGAAAATAATTCTAGCATTGTTGCTATCTCAATTTGTAGTTAGCCCAAAATTCACTTGTTGCTTCACCTAATTTTGCATCATGTGAAAGTTAAAAAGTCAGACCTCACTGAGACTCGAACCAACAAAGTCTTTCAGAGTTGGTTGGGTATAACTTTATCAACCACTCTCTCAGCACAACAATTACAATAATGCAATAATTAATTAGTGAACAAACACCTATTGGATTAATCAATAAAAAAAATTGTTTAAGTTTTCAATAAACTCATTAAAATCTCCAGTAACTAGATTCGATAAAAAAAACTATTTAAGTTGTATGACTAGCTTATTGATATATATTGTTATGTCAATTAAATAACAATAAAGAGAATTCAGCTTGTTATCATATTTTGAAGAAATCTCTTCTGGATCTAACTATCACTTATAATAGTGATAGTATTCTGAAATAATAACCTAATTATGTTATATTATTTACCTTATTATAGCTGCCATTATCATCATCGAACTCTCCATTCTGCGGGTCTCCGTGAATCTTGCAGGCGTCCAGACCTAGGTACCAGACTTCTGGGTACTCCTCTATCTCTATTCGTTCATACTGAGTCAGACGATTAGCATAGTACTTCAAGGACTCTGCAACATAAATAAATATACATATTATAATAAATAGGTATGATTCAAGTGGAAATGCAAATGATATTGTGACATATGATGGATCCAATACTACACCCAAGTCATATCTCAAACCAGTAAGTATTTTTCAAAAATTTATGTTTCTAAAGACCAATCTTGCAACATGAGTAAGATAATTTTATCTGATAGTGTGGCAAATGAAATTGATAATAATAGAAACATTTTATTACTGGAGTAGAGCTTTTAAACAAAATAGCTATTTGCTCAACAAAAAAAAAAGTTAATCGCATTGTTTAGCCCATGATCTAATAATAATAATAATAATAATAATATTTAGCACCGCATCTTACTACCCGTTCGGGTTATATGCTTTAAGTACTAATTACTCTAATGGATTAGGAATTGGGAAGGTTGAATAGAGGAAGTGAACCCGCATTTGCGTGGAGGGAGAGTGGAAAACCATTTAGGAAAAACCACCCCAAGTTCACCCGACCGAGATTCGAACCTCGATCTCCCCATCCTCAGCGGTCGAGCTCAACACGACAAGCGCGTTAGCCAACTACGCCACCGAGGCGGGTCCATGATCTAAGATGTGAAGCCAGCAAAAGAGAGAAATGCCTGAGATGGGGCGGTCAAGGTTTGAATCTCAGTCAGGTGCCCTGAGAGTGGTTTTCCACATGTTATTTATCAGTTATTTTACAATCCTCTATTCATAATGAGGTTACACCTATCCCTTTATTTTTTGTTAATAGCCTTGCCGATCACGTTAATAAAAAAATTACCAAAATTTAAAAAAACCTTTATCAGACATTCTATGCCTGTTAATATATAAGCTCAAGTTTATTTGAGTACATACATTATTTACCCCACTTTAGGTGCAGTTTTGTTTTGTGTTTTCTTTAGGGAATACAGTTCGTCCCAATGGAAATATTTACAATTATTTGTGCATTCTGTCATGTGCTGTTGACAAAACAAAAAAAGAATTCACTCTATTCTACATTTGTGAATGTGTGTGTATGCACAATAAGAAATATAAATGAGAAAAGTTACAGGAAAATTCCGACCAAAATTAAAAACAAACAAAAACAACCCAGAAATTATTTCTTATTGCACCATTTTAATTTTTAACAAACATTTATTCAAAAATAGCTATGGTAACTAGTAGGTATTTTAAAGTGAAAGCCCTAACTACATAAACATTTAATGTGCTATAGTAAATTAGATTATGTATGTTTTTTAAGTAGGCTTTTATTATTATGGTATATTTTAATTATATTTGTTAAGTTCTTATTGTAAACTATACTTATTTTATCTAGCAACAAAACTACTTTCCTACAGTAAGACTTAGTGAAAGTGATTAAAAATGTTTGAAAAGAAAAGTGTAATACATTAGCATCTATAATCATAAGATTTACAAATGAATAGACAGTTTCCTTTCATTAAAAACAAATATTAAAAACAAACATTCTGAAGTGACATTGGTTCTTCCTAACTACTTTCTATTAGCATAAGCAAGTAGGCCTACTGTACTTGGTGCAGTTATATGACCAATTAGTGTCCTACTAAGAAGTTACTGTTTGCTAACATCATCGGAGAAATTATTTTCATGGGTTGAGTTGTCAGAGGAGCATAGAAAGTGTTACAAGGCCAGAGTTAAGACAATATTTTTTTATTTATCTACATACATATATTTGGAGGCATGTCCCAAGTAGGGATGAAGATATTAAGCTAGAAATGCATCTTCTTTCTAGAGCAATATTTCACAATCTTTCGATAGTTCCTTTCTTCATGTGTGTAGTGGGGGNGGGGGAGCACCTACCATCGTGTAAATTAAAAAAAGTTGGTCCAAATTTTGCTAAAATGTTATTGATACGCCAAAATCTGTGTTAATTTGTTTAGCAGCCTTTCTATTAAGTTACTAGAAAATATTTTATGATTCGTAAAACTTTGTGGTAAGTCATGTTCCATAGGAGGCAGGCATATCAATCACTGTTTGGGAAATACTATTCCAGATAAATTATGTAAAAATCAAAAACATTTTAAATTTATTTATTATTTTTATCATCATTATTTTATTAGAAAAAATATGTTTTTAGAATTATTACAAAGTGAGGAAATACTAGGAATCTTTATCAGTGTCTGCAAGAGAATGCTTATCATGTTGAATATAAAAGTAAAGATTACTTTGTAAATAATTATTGATACTAAAAGTGTAAACATATTGTAGGAAGAATAAGATCATATTGTAGGAAGAATAAGATAATCTTGTGACCCAATTTTTTTTCTCCTGATATCCATCATAAAATGGTAAGTACCGTAATTTTTTTTAAATATCAATTTATGAGAGTTTATTAAATATCAATAAAAGAAACAATAGAGAAAAATATGAGCCCCGCAAGCTGCAGCTTAGGTTAAATCAATTAAAATTTGTTTTATTGGAAAAAGCATGTGACATATTTTTATAGGAAAATTGTAATTTAAATATTATTGCATTATAAAAACTTTCATACATGTTTAAGTGATCAAATGAATTAATAATAATCAAAATTGTACAAATGCTTGAATTATAACTAAAGAACCCAAGTTGTTGGAGAAATACAGAAAAATATAGGCCTACTATTCTAGTGTAACAATTTATAGAACAATGGCACATTTAAGTCACAGGTCTAATGTTAATATATTGTTTGTGCTTCATTTAAAAAATGTGCAAAATTTTTATTTTATAGTTACCTATGTGTGTTAAATAGGTCTAACTGGATTTGGGTTATTAGCACCTGCAACCCTTTGATACTATGCTGTTGGTCTAACGCGCCACTCTCACAGAAGATTATACTGCCGATGACGGGGAGATCAAGGTTTGAATCCCGGTCGGGTGTATTGAGTGGTTTTTACAAAGTGGTTTTCCACTACCCCTCTGCATAAATGTGGGTACAATTCCTATAAATATAACCTTCCTAAACCCTAAAACTATTATTGTAATTAGTACATAGGCCTAAGCATATAACCTGAACGGCTTGTAAGATGTGGTGCTAAAAAAACTGGGTTTTAACGATTCAGTATGAATATAACCGGAACACTAATAAAAAAAACCTAAAATCAATATTTATATGACATTGTTAAACAACAAAATTGTCAAAAACCAAATATTTTAATGAAATTAATTTTTTTCTTAGTTTTATGTTATAAAATGAATATTTATTTTATGTGATTAAAAGTGTATTTTAAGAAAATATGTAATGTTATAGAACTTTATGCGTGACTTCTTCAAGAACAAGCCGGCGATATGATCTTATTATTGTAAAGTATTTCGCATGCATTTGATATCAGCAAAATAATAAAGTATATTTGAATGTAAATTTTTTGTTAGTTTATTTTGCAGGGGTTCCTCAGAAGTACGAATGTTTTATTATTATTTCGGATAGTATATAATGAGTGTGTCCTTGTCAAATAATTTTACATTTTTAATGTTTTTTAGAGAGGATTTTAAGTAATTTATACCAGGACTAAATGTCAATATCGTCTAATCTGATTTGCCAGTGAAGAGGTTCGAATCATGGCCGGGTGTACTGAGAAATTTGCCTCAATTGTTTTCCATTCTTACCCCCTGCCTGCAAATTCAGGTGCATTTCTTGCAAATTCTATAGTCCTCATCCCTACCACATTAGTGTAGTTTAAAGCGTATAGCCTGAAAAGGAGTAAGGCGTGGGGCAACTCTGAAGGGACAGAGGGTTAGCGAGGGGCTTTCAAACATTTTGCACTAAAGCCTCACTTGAAAATTAAAAGTCATTGTCAAGTTTCACTTTCTCGGGGTAAAAAGAAACAAAAAAACAGGCCTTTACGATAGAATTTAAAAAAGAAAGCACGAAATATATCAGTGATTACTTTTATTATGTCTATTAGCCTATTGCCCGCAGGAAATGTTCTTAGTTTAATGATTGAACGTGGAAAGTAACTTAAAAGTTTTTGCCTTTAAGCCCTGCGTTGCCCGTGGATTTCCAACAGGATTTTTAATTAATTTAAAATAAAAAAAATCATAATTTTAAAATTCTAGCTATGCAAGTTCATGCATAAGGGCTACTAATTTTTTTTTTAATTTTCAGATCACCGCGTGTGGTAGATATCGCACGCACAATGTTCATGACAGACAAACAAAATTCATTTTATTAACAGTGCTTTGTTTCAAGACCCGGCACTTCATCAGAAATTTCCTCGCACTTCACAGTTTGGGAAACCCTGGGCTAGATTGAGAGTAAAATAACAAATTTATGCTGACCTTGAGGTGAGAGCGGCAACCTCTTCCCGTGAGGGTCCAGCCTCTCCCCGCCGCTGTTCCCGTTACTGGTGTTGTTATTGTTGTTGGTGACGGCGTGGTAGCTGTTGTTACCGTTGTTTTGGGGATGGAGCACCGGGGGAAGGCACCCCGACACGGGGGTGGAGGCCTGATGCTGCTGGGCCGCCGCCGAGCTCGTCCGGCCGCAATCGCCGTGCGGTGCCGCGGCCGCCGCCGCCACCGCGTGCAGGCGGCTCGACGCCGTCACCACGCCACCCCCGAGCGCGGGCAGCTTCTGGTGGTGGCCCTGTAAGGGGTAGAATAAGGCGCTTTGTAAGTGAGGGGGCGGGCCAAGGTAACCGACCTTCACTTTCACAGACATGGTACACTCTGGCATTAGTCGAGAAATGTGCGATTTAGTTCACTCTTGTATCGATCTCAAGACGTGGCTAACGTCCATTCAACATCCTTGTCGCAGTCACATAAAGCTGCCATAAAAATACCCCGCCAATTTATCTTTAAAAAAACTTAAAACTATTTAACAATTTTAAAAGTTCTTGTAGGGGAGTAAAATTGTTTCACTATTCTATTCTGTGCACAAAAATGTAAACACAAACAAACTTCACTTAAAAACTTATAGAAACGCGATTGCCACGCAGAGAGCAGGTATAGCAGCACGGCGAGTCACGTCCTATCTCCTCGCGAGCTCAGGCTGAACTGAAGGTAAGCAAGCAGTAAGGTAACCGGGCCGATGACGGAGAGCGTATTAAAACCTAATGCTACTAGGAACTGAAAGGAGTCCCGCGCAGCTCACTCTTATCTGGTGCGTCACCAGAAGAGGTCATTAGTGTGTCGCGCTTTGAGTGCAGCATGTGACGTGATTTAGGAACACTAATGAACATATGGTGTACTGTGGCGGGATTAGAGCGTCATTGTCAGGTGAAATACGTGACTCAATTTTTAGGGGGGAGAGGGGAGGAGTGTGTTGCTCTGGTTTACTTTTAATTATTATTCAGGTTCACATCCCAGCCAGATATATTTACGATTCTATTTAACAACTTGAAAAATCCAGCCAGAGTTAAGGTCTTTATAAGTTATGAAGGGGTGTAGTGTAACCCTTCAAATAAATAACCGCTCGTGTTGTCACGAGGAGAAAGATGTCAGTATCTTGTCTCATCTGTCAGTCTAGGTTTCAATCCCGGTCGAATGTAATTCGATTTTTTATTTTTATAAATGGTTTCCCAATCTCCATTTATGCAAACGTAAACACAAATCTTCTCAAATTTCTACCGTGCTCATTCCTACCTCGTTAGTGTATATATGAGGAAATCCCAGGTGAGTTAAAATACATAGCGCGTGAAAAAAGAGCATTAAACTCTAAATATTACAAGCATATTTCAATAAAAGGTATTGTTTAAACATCCCATGAAAATAAAGAAAGGTTAGATAATTAAAACATTAAGTGGACGGACTGGGCTAAATCGATTTTATTTTCCGAGCCAAACTATACGTATCTGTTTGCGAGCTCTATAAAGAAGATAAGGAAATCTACCAATAAAATAAACCATATCCCAAATGAAAAACCCGTGACAGATACGGAAATGAATCAGGACTCGGTGGCTGGGTTTTCAGGGCATCCGGGTTTGCCGATAACTGGATTAAAACAATTTAAACAAGTGTGTGAAACAGTCTGTTGATGTTTGAACAAATTACGAGGAAGTTGGTTTCCTTTAGCTTAAAGTTCGCCATTAAAACGAGTTAAAATTGAATTTCCTTTCACCTTACTGTGGAAGTGTTTGCTTGCCTATTTATTTATGCCAATACACTAAGAAGTATTATAAGTAATTAACTAATACATTTATAGAAGAATAAATGAAACTCGTTCACCCTACTTCACTGAAGAATGAAACTCAGCTCGGCAATTTTTTTTTTGTCAAAAATGGTATTTGATACAGAAAAATGTAAATTAATTGTTTAGTAAAATTTGATGTTAATTATTTTAACGTTAACACGTCATATTACACAAACCCACAACAAACAAGTTTTATATAATATAAGGTTATGTCATTTGTTACTCTGCAGTGTTAGCTGTATTTTAATTATAGAAGTAATCTTTGTATGAATGCATAGACCTATTATCTAGGCTATGCAAATGTAAGCTCAAATTAAATGACTATGTTTAACATTACCTGTATCATTTTCATTGATTAAATACACATTTTTAGATAACTAAGATGAATACAAATCAACCAAATCATAAACACAGGTCACTGTGCTATAATCTGAAATTTCTCTTTGGATTTGAGATTGTAATTTATATTCTAGGTTCTCCTTGCTTTGACATGCAAATCCCATGTCGACGAATTAAAATGATTAAATAAAGAATGCTTTTATTTTTTATAATTTTTATTTTTGAGCAGTCAAATTTTATCTCATTGAGAAGTACTAAATTTTTTTGAACAGATATACATACATATATTATAAAGATATTATTAGATTTTTATTAATATAGATAAGTATAACAAAAGGTATATTCACGAGTGGGTCTACGGAGTAGGAATGAGAAAGATATTGTTTAGAGGGAATGCACTTGCATTAGCGTCGAGAGTGAATGGTAAAAACCATTGAGCTGTGTCACATATGGAAAAACATTTCTAGTACTTCAGATGGGATTCGAATTCCGACTTATCCGTCGACGGCAAACAAAGTTCCATTCGAGTCTTAACGCCATAAACCACTAAATTACCAATGCAGCTAAGCATTTATTTCTCCCTTCTATTTATTATTTCCAATTTTTATTTACAAACTAGGTGCATACCAAAAATAAAATTAATTTAATTGCGGATGTCCCAAATTTCTACGGATCGGCGCAACGTCAATATTTCCATTTGACAAACTTTCGTCACGTTACGCTCAAAGCGTCGCGTGCGTCCCCTACCCCCGTTATCAGCCAGTCATCAACATAACATTTCGGAGTGTTTTCTGGGTAACTGGCTTACTGGGGTAATTTCCACGCACACACGCTAATGAAAGTGTAGGCTAGAAGTTTGCACGTAACATTGTCATTTGTTAGCTTCTTAGAACACGCCCGTGGGTATGCTACAAGATGGGCACATAGGGACGTGGCCCGTCACCAAGAATGAGTGTTTTATCACAAGTCTAAAGTCAAAAAAGCCTTGGTTCGATTGACTTACCAATATATTTACTATTCGTATACGGGCTCGTTCTGATCTTCAATTCGTAGAGAACTAGAAGCAATATTGAGCTAGGTAACAATCATGCCACTCTAGGTTAAGTTAGTTTATTAGTAACATGGTCATAATTATATATCTGGAAATAGCACTCTATACTTTTAATTTTTTAATTATTTTTTAAAGCGCTACTATGGGCGCACAATCTAAACTGGATATTATCTCTGAGGGAACTACATGGTTACAATTGGGAATACAGCGTTGTCATTTTCGATACAACGTTGTCATTTTCTCTTGTTTTAGTGTGGTCAAGCTTATCTTATAAATACACCACAAATTTGGCAACACTGGTTCGTCGAGGTTGCCAGTAGCTCCTCCTTACCCCAGTACACCACATCCCGACATAACTTGAGAGCGAGGAGATTTGGAAACAGCTATTGGGTGTAAGGCGCCACTTGTCACAACAGAGTGGAATGCCGGTGAAAGGACGGTCGGAGTTTGAATCCGGTCTGGTGTTCTGAGTGTGGTTTTTTCCCACTCTCTTGAGTCTGTCTCTTTCTCTCTCAATCTCATCCCTCTCTTTCTTCCCATGCAAATGCAAGTCAATTCTTTCTTATTCATCTCTTTTCCATTAGTGTAAATACGTGGATAGTCCGGATGGGTTGTTAGACGTGGTGCTCAGGACGATTAAAAAAACTAATCAAATTATGCTCATATCGACCCAAACACGAGCATCGAGCAATGTTTTATATATGTTTATTTGAATGTGCTGAATTAGTTATTTTATAAAATAGCCAGTGAATCACCAAAAGTGATGGTTTATTTAACAAATTATAAATTTCCCAATGCAGTTTGGTGAAAGTATGAAATATGAACTATACTATCTTCATTTACCGGTGATCTTATAAAATATCTAGTGTATGTGTATAAAAATATAGAACATAAATCCAAACTAACATAAGCTAAAATAAACTAGTCTAAGCTAAACTAACATGCCTAAACTAGCCTAACCAAACCTAATCTTGACGTGACTTATTAACATTCACTGGTGGCTGACGGTAATTTTGTAAAATGTTCGGTGAGTATGTGAAATAGTAAATACATGTTTTACATTACCCAAATGAACCAGTGGCCTTGTAGAATCATCGGTGACTTTACATACTCATACTCAGCACATTCACAGTAGCATATTGCTTGGGATGTGTCATTTAGTATAGTACAGCCCAATTAATAGGGGCCATGTTTTCTACACACACAAAAACCTCGCTAAATATCAGGACCAATTTTGATGTTAGAAAGACTGTACCACTCCGAAACGAAATACTTGAGTTACTTTGACTTACTCTTTGACGGGATTATTCTTTTTTTATATATATAGTCACTGTTAGAACGCGTCGAAAAATATTTGAGTATAGTAATAATAATAATATTTAGCACCGCGTCTTACTACCCGTTCGGGTTATACGCTTTAAGTACTAGTTACTCTAATGGATTAGGAATTGGGAGGTTTAATTAGAGGAAGTGAAACCACATTTGCGTGGAGGGAGAGTGGAAAAACATTTAGGAACACCCCCCCCCCCAGTTCACCCGACCGAGATTCGAACCTCTCTCTCCCCGTCCTCATCGGTCGAGCTCGACACGACAAGCGCGTTAGCCAACTACGCCACCGAGGCGGGTAATATTTGAGTATCGTCCTTAGAAACAAGATAAGTTAAACATCAGACCCTGCCTCAACTATATTCCAGTTTTCATAGGAAGAGCCTTTTTCATTTAGGCCTAGTCTGCTATTTTGTGATTTGAAAGAAGGTGTTGACGGTTGACTGTTGACTGCCAGAGGACAACAGTCCTGCAACTATAGTCTCGGTCCTTACAAACACATGATTTCGGTCATCATTAAAACATCTAATTATTTTATTAGTGTTATTTTATAAGTATTTATAATATATATATTAATAGTGACAGCTGCAGATTAGACTACGTGACGTATGAATACTTATAAATAGATCCAGGGACTTTTTTAGCTGTCGGATAAGAGACTTCCTATGAAATGTAGCCTGCTAACTCGGAAACAAAACACACATGCACTCAACAGTATGTTTATTGATTTTACTGTACATAATTACTACGTTTAACGTTAACGTTTATTAGAGGTTTTACTTAAATGATGGTGTCAATAGGTACAGAGGTCAACCTCGGTGGTCTTGGGGTAAAGTGCTCGCACAAAGACCCGATGATTGTGGGTTCAAACCCAGCTGGGGTTTGAGGTTGATGGATTTTTATAGAGATATAATAGAAACTAGAAGTTCAACTCTAGCCAGAGAAGATATCGTTTGATCCAGACAGGTTGGATTAATTAATATAAATTCACCCTCATTATTCTGCTGTTTAGATTAATATACACACATATATGTATATGCACGTGTTGTGTGTATATATTTATACCACGTCTTACAAACAGTATATATATATATATATATATATCACGTCCTACAAAGAGTTAGGTAGGTATATCTGTACATTTTATTTACACTAGTGAAGTATGGATGAGAAGGTAGCAGTTATGAGAAATATACCCACATTTACGTGAATAGAGTGGGGAAACCATTCTGTTTAGTCCACTTGCCCACCGACGCGGCTAATACAAATATGTGAAATAGCAGCTTTCGTGGTTCTAGTTAGTCCTTGCTCAAAGGGAGGACTTCTTGTTTAAACTAAACGAAAGGGGAAACAAAGCTTGATTGGTTGCTAGAGGCCACCCACTGAATTTCACTGTAAAGTATAAAAAAAAAATGTTTAACCTACTTAGNAAAAAAAAAAGAGATTACATTTTGCTCATTAAGTCACGAGAAATTTACGGGTCTCCATAAATAAACAAACCCGGTGGAGTTTAAGAGGATGATTAAAAAAGTTCACCTCAGTTGGGCTGAGAGTGAATCAACACAGCGAAGCTAAGCTCCACTGGTACTTTGCAAAAAGCGCTTGGGGGTCAAAAATCTCAACATTTTGGATCTATTTTGATTTCATTGTAACGGGGAAATATGTCTCAAACTATCTTTTTCTAAAAGATAAATTTCTGTAAACCGTTATCAGCTGACAACAGTTTCTGGATTATTTTAGATTAGTATATAAGTTGTGTCCACGCTAACTCGGTATAGCAAGGATGTCGACTGTTTAGTAGGTGGGACACTGGTTCGATCCAAAGAGTCAAAAGTGCTCACGTCTTACAAATTAACTTAACTTATGAATAATGCGTCTGACCTAGCACATTACTCATTAGATATAGTTTTTTATTTATTTCAGGTAGGTATTTAACTTGCACTTACATTATAAACTGACTGATTATATCAGTAGAGGATTTATAAAGCTAGTTTAATCTAGAACAGACACAACATCTAGCCCCCCAGCCGATAATTCAATGTGTGTGTATATATATATATATAAACAAATAGTACATATCTTGGCGACCCTGGAATCGATATAGGGTCTCCAAGATTTGTGACCAATCACTTATTCAAGAGGACGGGCAATATTTTGGTCGCCAAGTAGCTAAAGCAGGTGGAGGAGATATGAGTGATTCGGAGCTCCCTATGTATGAGATATCAGGTGTTGATACTCACACGTGTGTTACGCACCTGTAAAATGGATGATAAAAAAAACACATCTCTTTACTTAAATGTAGATTCCCTACCCCTGCACACCCCTTTCCCTCACCACACCGCGTCTTACAGCACGACCGGCCTACACATTTTCATTACTTTATTGAGGTAGAGATGTGAAGAATTGGACCCAAAGGGAAATGTACCCGTATTTGCGTGAAGTAAAAGTAGGAAAAATTTTGGGAGAAATAAAACACATTTGATTCCTCCAGCCAAGATCCGAACCCTGAAAGCCATATTAAATGGATATGACGTTTATTCCGTTTACCCACTAGTCCGAGTTTAAGGGTATCTACCCGGGGTCTCATCTCGACAATGCCAAGAGTTCTTGCCCAAGGCTCTCAACTTAACTCGAATGCCGCAACGATAGGAAGAAGGTCGCCGTCAGGGCAAACAGCTGGGCTAAGGGGTCGTGGGCTAGTAACGAACGTTAGTGTCGCCAGCTCACTGTTGTCTCAAGTCTCCGCTCCACTAGCGCTTTCAACCAACATGTCGGTGACACTTAGAACTTTGTCCGTGTCCTTCCTTACTCTCAATTCAGGCTTATATCATCATGAGGGGAGGGGAGAAAGGGGAAAGGAGGTTCAAGTGTTTTATTTATACTCCACGCTGTGTACATATACCATCAAAAGTTTATGTGTTCAGCTTAGCCCAATTATTTGTTGACCTATTTATGTATTTTCCCGTGGTCTACGCCTTGCTACTCGTCCGGGCTATCAGCATATTTACGCTATGAAGGTAGTATTACAGAGGAACTGTACCAGCATTTACATGGAAGTAAATTGGGAAGAAAATTAATACAAAAATATTTCAGTCCACTCTGACCGGATTCAAATCTATACCTCCTCAATGTCCGAAACATAAACCAAACGAAATTGACGCTTTAGAACACGTGCTCGTAAGTACGTGTTTAAAAGTAATAATTAAAAAAATTCAAACCTGAAAAATAAACTCGCTACAGCTGCGTAAAATTAATTATCTTTACTATAACTAAGAAAAAAGTTTGTTTTTACTTTAAATGTAATATTTTTGACTTTTATTTATTTACTCTGAAAGGTGTATCTTTAAAATTAGTAAGAGTGTACATACAATTAATATTATATAATCCACTTATGTTATCATAGCGAGTTGGATATGACTATAAAGACTTATTTATATAGAGATAAAGAGTTTTACCGACTGCAGACAAGAATTACGTAGTAGTTCACTTCGATAATGTTTCTACAGCTAAAATATAAAAATAAAACATTCCTAGAGTAAAACAGATATGGGGCAGTGACGCATTTGTTAATAAATATATTTTTAATCTGATTTGTTTCAGTTGACACACCCTCAGATGTTCAACTTGTATAATGTATAACGGGTGATAAATCATAACCTTTAAAAAGTTTGAAAGCAACTAAATGGGGAATCAACACAAACAACCAACCAATAAATACTTAATAATGAGAGTATTTACTATCGAATCTTAATAGGAAGAGCCTTATTTGTCAGCTAGAAAAGTGTGTGTGTGTATATATATATACTATACAGGTGGTAAGATGCGGTGATATATATATATATATATATATATATATATATCACCGCATCTTACCACCTGTTTGGGTTATACGGCTATGTATTAATTACACTAGTGGTTTTAGGGATTAGGAAGGCTTTATTTATAGGAAGTGTACCCTCATTTGAATGGAGGGAGAGTGGAAAACCATACTTGGTACACCCAACCAAGATTCAAACATTGTTCTCTCAGTCATCGGGAGTCTAGTCTAATGCGAGAGTAGCACGTTAGAATATGCATCCACCGAAGCGGGTTTACTAGATATATATTCGCGTACTCATATACGTCAATACACGTAATCTGCAGCTGTCGTCTTTAATATATATTATAGACTAGCAATCCCGCATGACATTGCCCGTGACCTACTTTGGTATAATCATTATATAACCCCCCCCCNTTCCCCATGGTGCCCGATTTGCCATGAGAATTTAATTATAAGATTAATCATATTTTCATCAAAAATGTGTTAAAAATAACCTAATTAAAAAGCTAATTAAAAATTTAAAAATCCGGCTTCAAGATAAATTCGTACCCCCTTCCGTCTACCTATGTTAAAAATTTCAAATCTTTGCGTGCCGTCGATTTGGCTGGGCATCGCACACAAACAAACAAACACACAAACGCTTCCTTTTATTATCATAGATATATTATAACACCAATAATAGACCTATAGTAAAGTTTTTTTTAGCATATGGCATATTTGATCGAGAGAAATACATTAACTAGTTCGGTCGCCATGTATATAGACTTTTATTTAGTCTCACTTTGAAAACAAAACGTTGCCCAGGATATACCTTGGAGGTTGTCCAAACGTCATACACGCAATGAGATGACGTGATAATAGTAATTATGAATGTGTGGAATCAGTGGAAATATTAAATATAACTAACCATACCATATTAACAGTTCCCCTTTCAGGGGAAAAAAACCCTATGGTACGGCCGGGAATCGAACCCGGGACCTCTATATCAGTAACCAAGGGCGTTGATTAATAAGACCAGGGGAGGCGGTAATGTTAATATAAATGTTGGGTACAAACCAAACATTATTTCTAAAAGGTTCTTCTTATGAACATTGGACTGTAGTTCGGTTGTGTTTGCACACAGTGATAGATAGCAGCTAGCTGTGAAGAGATGCAGGCAGCACTCAGCTGACTAGTTTGTTCATGTTATCTAATCTCCCGAGCTGCAGTTACCGACACCATATGTTCTGAGAACACGTTTATTAAGAGAAGCTGAACCTCAATGAGTCGCCTTCGAGGTACAAAATATCAGTATGAGTCGCTAACGCTTCTACGTCGAGGATTTCACTTCCCAGGAAGACATGCGCGTGGAGCTACGCGGGTTTGATGTTCAACTAAATGGAATTATTTGTATTAAAAAATATACCGACGACCACTTATGTAATATCGTATCTTGGTTCAGCAATCAAGCAAGAAAACATGTTTCGAAGAATGTTTTCACGTCTATTGAAATAATCTACCATTTGAATTGATGTAGAAACCGACTTACAAGGTCAGAGTCAGGCACACTAGCCCTGCGTGCGTTCCTAGTGATTTCCCGTGTCAGCGTTCGTTAGACTATTCTTGAGGTCATGTTGGATTATTCTCACTGAGAAGTGCTAAGTTTTGAGTTGTATTTTTTTTCACTATAACGCTTTAACAAAAATGATGGCCGCGTAGTCTAACGTGCTACTCGTGCAGTAGACTAGACTGCCGATGACGGGGAGATTGAGGTTCGAATTTCGTTCTGGTGTACTGAGGATGGTTTTCCCAAAATTGTTTTCCATTCTCCTTCCACGCAAATATGGGTTCCTTCCTCTAAATATAACCGCCCTAGTCCCTAAAACCAATAGCTTAATTAGTACATAAGCGTATATTACGAACAAGTAATAAGACGTGGTGCTTAAAAACACCTTTTTTAGTTACTTATTTGAGGTATTTAACGTGCCCTTTCTAAATCGACTGATTAACTCAGCAAACGATTTATAAACTAACTTTAAAAATTAATAAAAACACTACACCCAGTCCCCAGGACAGAATTAATTTTTCATAACTGTGAAATGGAAAAACTCTATTCCAACCATGAAAATATTTTCAGAAGTTCCAGGAATCGATCCAGAGACCCTTCACTCATTAGGCAGAAACGCTACCGACCAAGCTAAGGTTCCGGACCACCACCAATGCTATTAACGACTGAGTCCACTCAATTATTTGGTAATTACTCTAACAAATTGTTATGTAGTTTTTTGACATTTTTTTTATCTCTTTAATATTTCGGGAAGAAAAATTTAGGAGTTTAAGAAAATATCATATTTATTTCCCAACGTTTCAATAAGCACTCAAATGGATAATATTAATAACATTTCAACGCTATTGAGATCTTTAGGCCTTCATTTCATTGTCTAATATACCATATCTTGTATACCTATTATTAAACATCTTCAATAGTGGAATCGAGATATTTATCGTTATTGCACGATTTTCATGGTTATAAACAATGTCTCTCATGGATAGGTAGAACAGATTTAATTGATATATTGTATGCTACAATTTTTAAAAAGAACACTTATTCCGGTCAAAAATGTCCAAAGTTGTCTGCTTTAATGAACCGGTTGAATGGTGAACGTATTAATTTTGTGGGTGATGTAATGCTGGCATTCTAATTGGAACTATTGGTATAAGAGGGTAGCTCGGAGTAAGTGCACTCATATTAAAGTAGAAAGAGGATGAAAAAAAAAACCAATAAATAACACGTGGATAAATAGTCCCCTAGGGCATCTGACCAAAAGCCCTTTAACCCCCGGTATGGGGTAGAATCATGTTTTGACAAACATTTTAATTTCAATAACCTGCATGATTAGATTAATGATGTTGCCTTTACACTAAAATTAATTAGGATAGGGCACTGAGGGGTGGAAAACTGTCATTAATCGGTCAGACCATTAAGTATTTGAAACAATCTCATAAGTATTTGCTGATGACCTCAATATCTCACTCATTTTGTAATGTAAATATTGCCTAAGTAGACCGTCAACTGTCAGCAACAACAACATTTACTTTCAAACAATAACTGTAATTCCAAACAATATGCACAATGTGTTTAATTAGTTCAATGTCGTGTAAGTTTGTTACGGCACTAAATAAAACAATATATCGTTCCAACCCAAAAAGAAGCCATTGCTACTTATTGGTTAAGGACTAGACCGTTGAGCCCACCTGGTGATAAACACGTCAGCCTTTTTTTTGTCTAGCTCTAGAAGCTCGGAAGTTCGAGAGCTTAGAAACTCGATGTCACGCTTTAAAACTTAATGGCGGATAGCAAATTTCATGTAACTGAATTAATTACTACCAGTAATAGAGTTAGCTGGCATACATAGGAGCTACGTACGAAAATCACCAGACAACGTCGTAGGTGGGCATCAGCAGATACGAAAGGACCTCCCGAGCCAAATCCTACATACTTTGACACAGGTTGGTAATATGACGATCTCAATTCTAGCCTACCTCTTATTTCAGTCATGAATATATACTTTAGTCAAACACTCTGTTGATATCAACATTTCTTGAATAACTGTCCTGAACATAGCGGTATTAGATGACAAACTTTTTAAATTAAGAGAAAAAGTTGTCATTACATTTCAAGACACCCGAGACAGATATTTAAGAAATGTTGATATCACTAAGTGAAGAAAATAAAACTATATGTTTGTACTGAAGCAATAATTGTTTTATTTTGACCTAAAAATAAGTTTTAAAGTAAAAACTGTAAAAACACTCACCTTTTATCACGTCTCCTACATCCCCCCACCATAAGAACCAGTTTCGATCCACTTATTTCAAACCTTCCCCCGCGATCATTCTTGACAACAGACAACGACACATAATAGAATAGTAACTTGTTTTGTAAAGGTTAGATTACGTCACTAATTTTGAACAATTCACTCTTAGGTGGTGGTTACATTGGATAAGAATTCGTACGAAAAGGTCAGAAAATGTTCGTAAGACAGAGTGGTTACTTTGGATGCATAAACGTGGTAAGAGTACTTCAGAATCTTCAGAAAGTTTGTTGTTACAACCAAGTGCAATGGATCTGTTGTATTAATTTTACTTTTTGGAAAGTCTTGCTTTAACGGTTCTCTTTTTGGACAAGAAACGCGAATAGGTGAACAGGTATTTTTTATCAAGGAATGAGAACGGGGAATTCACCGTTTGAAGAACTCAGAAGTGATGACCAGATTTTTTTTAATATGCTCTAATGAAACAATCTTCATTCGATTATATTTTAAAAACTGTTGAACTACTACTTCTTAAATACTCAAACATACTCAGCATACCGCCGGAAAGGATCTTACCAAATACATACATAATGGATTCACACGTATCAGTAGGAGATGCAGCATATCCCTTTAAAACATATTTGATGAGACTATTTTCAGAACAAGACCTCTCCATAGAGCAAGAAGTCTTTAATCAAAGTATTTCTCGAGCAATTTGCAAAGTTTAAGTATATTTTTTAAAGAAACTATTGATGCTAGACTGATGTATATATATTTTTTATTGTTTAGAGTATGATTTAATGAACATTTTAATGAGAGTATTATATATATAAATTTTAATTTTAATTTTTTTACCTACAGTATCTAAAGAAAAAAGTCAAAAATTTTGGTAAATAAAATTGAGTAATTAAAAAACCATACATAATGTTCACAAAAACTTGTCATCAAATTGTTTAGTCTAATAAGAGGAAGAAACAAAAAATAACCCTCATAATTATATATTTTACGGTTACTGAAAACTCAATTCAAAGTTAAACGTTCGGTACCGGCAAGTACTTATAATGCATTCCAGCTCCATAGGCTTAGCTGGGTTTGTTTTACGTATACTGCATTCCAGCTCCATAAGCTGGATTTTCTAGGTCCTCTTCTTACTCATACAGCTTCAAGCCTTCTTTTGCTAAACCTGTCTTCTGCTGGCATTTCTTTTTGTAGTTTCTGTAGCGCGTTTTCCGCTTTTTTAATGCGAGTTTCATCAAGGTTACACGTTGCTTCGACACATTTTTGTCCATGTTGAATACCTAACCTTTATAATATCAAACACTTTGTGATATTCTCTTTGTTGAAAGAAGATATAACTTCATACACTCCCAGCTCAAGTGTAGTAAGCATTCTTTACAAATGTACTTTTGGGAATTATTTATCATATGAGGTTGAAGAGTGACTCATTGGGATTTTGAGTCTCTCCATGCAAATATTTTCTGAGAGAATCCAAGTTATCCCAATCCCTGAAGATTGGTTAGATCTCTTCCATGATAATAACAGGAAGATGAGTATGGTTGGCATGATCATAGTTTGTTTTGGTGGCAACAGCGTTTTGAGATTTACACCAACGGTCCTCACCCTTGACAGAGTCCGTGTGCTGGTTCTTCATTGGTAGATCCAAGATGGAAGTCTTCAGCCCACACTGTTCTCTTCGTGTCTTGTATTAGTACAAATAAACTTCTAATAAATCTTCTAAATCAACCAACAACACTAATTACAACTGTTCATAATCAATAAATGTTTCAACAACATGTAGTAAGAAAGATTTGTTAGAAAATTAATCATCTGTGTTGTGTTTAGTACCAATATTGAAAAAAAAACCTTTTTTTTTAATACTCCCTAATAATCATCTACCTAGTTGCTAATAATAATAAAAAATATTACACAACATTAGAGCAATAAAGAGAAACAGCTACTCAACAGCCAGCGTGAGTTAGATAATAGTGCCTGTTCTACTCAACCAAATGTTATGAAACTAGTCTCCCCTAATCCCAACAAATCATAGAAAAATAAATTTTAAGTAAAATAAATAGGGATATTTTTGACCAAACAGACTCCCCGTGCGTCAAGTTGATATGTAACCCGCTTCTCAAAATAGTTTCGAAATCTCCAATAAGGCAACGTCGTTAAAAGTGGGAAATTAAAATTAAACTCAACAGAGAAAAAAATGTACAGCCACCAGTAATTTATTTGTATTATTATTACTATTACTTTCTGCAGCAGATGATCAAAGAAGCAGGAATGCGTGCACAAAAAGTCAAGATGTTTATTCCTATCATTACTAGAAAGTACAGTCGCCAAACTTGTACGAGGAGAGAATACTTGATTGGTACAGGCCGCTGACAAACCTTGTAAACATGCAAGCAATGCCATCAACACGAGTTCTTAGGAAAACATTAGCATACTAACAGCTCTCTATGACAGCGCACCAGTCTTTACGCAGAAAACCAATTAGAAAACAGCAATTTCCGATTCCAAGCGCACCCTACTTCACAACACGTCATACCATTCATCAGACACACTTAATATGTTTCTTAAACAATTTCAAGAGAACTTAAAATATTGCTTTTGTTAGGTTAGAAGATCTAGGTCATTGATAGTCATGTGTACAGTTAGCGAAGCGCCAGTGTATTCGACTGGCGTGCTCGACTTTGATAAGTTATATCAGGTATTTAAATTCGAATCCCGGCCGGATGAACTGGAGGTGAATATTTTTACCAACGTGTGTTTTTCCATCACTCTCAAACTTTGGTAGCTGTAAGTGTAAAATATATAGCTTGAATAGAAAATTGGCACAGGCCACAGGCTATAAACAGTAATAGATGAATATNATATATATATATATATATATATATATATATATATATATTTTACATACACACACACACACACACACACACATTACTGTTTCCACCTTGTGGCCTGGATCAGTTTTTTATTCAAGCAATATATTTTCCACTACCAGCTTGCTAGGCCTGTCGTAACTTCATATGTCTTACAATCTAACTCAAGACTAGGACAGACACAACATCCAGTCCCTGGCCGTTAATTATCACTATGAAAGGGTGAACCCACATTAAACCAATGATACATTTTTGGCCATGTCGGGAATCAAATCCGGAATCCTTAGTTCAGTAAGCAGACATGCTATAGACTAAGCTAAGGTGTCGGATTAAATATATATTTTAATATTATATTTAGCACCGCGTCTTACTACCCGTTTCGGGTTATACGCTTTAAGTACTAATTACTCTAATGGATTAGGAATTGGGAAGGTTGAATTAGGGGAAGTGAACCCGCATTTGCGTGGAGGGAGAGTGGAAAACCATTTAGGAACCCCCCCGCCCCAGTTCACCCAACTGAGATTCGAACCTCGATCTCCCCGTCCTCAACAGTCGAGCTTCAACACGACAAGCGCGTTAGCCAAATACGCCACCAAGGCGGGTTATATATATTTTAAAACCATTAACAGTTAGAATCATAAATATAAAGTTGTCAATAATAAAAAGAGTAGAATAGTCAAAACTTGATTAAAATGTTTATAAAGTTTAAAACGTTATTAAAAATAAATAACATATAAGAAAATCTAAAATGTTGGTTTTTAAATAAATTTGTAAATATCTGAAAAGTAAGTAAATGAAATATAGTCAATTATCCGCCGTGCCTTCGTAGGTACACATTTTATTGATGGGATATCTTTCAACCTTTCACGCCATCTTCAGCCTTGAAAAGTGGAGCAGTTTGACTCGTTCTGAGCTATAAGACAGGTTTTCCTTAATCATACGTAAATACTTTCCTTATTCCACTAGATTAACTTGATAATATATTGAGTTAAAAGTGTTGATAGTTAATAAAATCAATAAAAGCCAGTGCAGGAACTAGAAGATGCGATATGCACTTGTGAACAGGCGGACAAAGACGTCTTGTCTTATCTTGTGTCTTACTTGTAGTTATTATTATTAGCACCGCGTCTTACTACCCGTTCTGTTTTTACACACTTACGCTAATGTGTAATGGTAGGGTGATTGTGAGATGAAATGGAGGAACTACAGTTTAACTTGGGATCCGAACCACTGTGGAGATTTGGCATTCCACTTGTAATTAATGTGCCAGGGTTCAAATTCCAGCTGTACTTTCTTTCCCTGCTATCGATTTTCCATTCTACCTGCACCGAATGCGTATACACTTCCTCTAGATTTTTTTAATTTCCCCGACGGGTATTATTATTATTATTAGCACCGCGTCTTACTACCCCTTCGGGTTATACGCACTTACGCTAATGTGTAATGGTAGAATGATTGTGAGATGAAATGAAGGACCTACAGTTTAACGTGGAATCCAAACCACGGTGGTAGACCTGGCATTCCTCACATTCACAAGATGTCTTGTCAGAGGTGAAGGAAGGGTTTGGTAATCAGATAAATCTTTGCCGGGACCTACCGACGGGTATTAAGACGTGAAGTATGACGACTAGGAGTGTATTAATAAAAATTAGTAATATAGTGTTTTATTTCCTTCATCTTAGCCTCTGACTCACAAATGTGGTGTGAGCACATATTTTATACCCGAGCTATCCGAATACCTGACGCCACTGAATGACTTCTGAACCCGACCGGTCTGATGCGCTAGCTGACGCGTGTTGCAAGGACACGTGATGTAGTGTATAGCTAATTGCTTCTAATTATATACTCATAAATAGAGTTAGAAGCGATCATAACAGAAAAAACACGAGAGTACCAGTCAATCACGGTTGCAGGTTTAGAATAACAAGGAAGTTTTTTTTTTTTTACCAGAGAATATTACTACCTGTTCCGGTCATAAACATGTATAATTACTTTAATGAGGATGGAAGTATTTGAGAGATAGAGCCTACACCCGAGCGGGATTCGAACTCTTGATCTTCTCGTCATCAACAGAACCGTTTAACACGAGAGTGATGCCGAAAGCTACTCGCATATTGGAACCGACTACGATGAACGCCCTACTATACGTGACTTGGTCGTTCCAATGGATTCCACAATCGAGACAGACTTCCTCAGATGCGATCTGTCCTTGTACCACCTGGTTGTCGTTGAGTGGTTCATTATTCTGAGTTTTTTTCTAAATAGAGTGAAAAGTGAAAACTGAACTCTCAATTGTACCTCCTTAAAAATAACTTATTGATCTGGCAATGAAGAAGACGTTAAAGGAGGAATGAGTGGATCAAACAAATTTAACACGCATCTCTTTGGACGTCTCTCGAATAGTAGTGGTCGTCTTTTTGGAACCCAAAGGAACTTCCTCTCGAAAACGAGACTTGGCAATTTTTCAGTCTCCATTTTGGAAAATTTTAAAACCAAAACACAGGTAAAATGACTAGTCAGGTCGTACGACTTCCACGAAAAATCCCAACTTGTTAGAATCCGGTCGCAGGTCGGAACAATACGCACGTAGTCGGTTAGGATTAGATATCCAATTCCAAAAAACCCTCGGGGCAACCCTATGAAAACCCTAAACACCAAGTTTTATCCTGATCGGTAAAATAGTTTAGGCTCTAGATGGAGGTACAAACAGACGGAAATTCAAAAACCAATTTTTCTGATTCGGGGGGTCATGACACGTCGAGATTCATCAGAATCTCGAGTACAATTTTTTTGACGATCACAATACTTTCTCTACCTGTAAAATAGCGAGAAAGTAGAAATTCCGCCCTAATATAGGAACTTTTGTTGTCGATCCGCGTCTTATTACCCATATATTCTATGCATTTAATCACGCTAATGGAATAAGAATGAGGAAGATAAGACTCAAATTAAATCTACCCACCGATTCATTGAGACTGTAGGAAACTATTTAGGGAAAACCTCCCTCAACACAGCCGGGCGGGATTCAAGCCCCAACCTGCTTGTCACCAGCAAACCTGACTATATTATTATTATTATTATTATTATTATTATTATTATTAGCACCGCGTCTTACTACCCGTTCGGGTTATACGCACTTACGCTAATGTGTAATGTTAGGGTGATTGTGAGATGAAATGAAGGACCTACAGTTTAACGTGGAATCCGAACCACGGTGGAGGCCTGGCATTCCTCACATTCACAAGATGTCTTGTCAGAGGTTAAGGAAGGGTTTGGTAATCAGATAAATCTTTGCCGGGACCGAGGATTGAACCCCGGCCGCCAGCATAAAAGTCTGACACCTTAACCCCTAGACCACTAGGTCACCGACAAACCTGACTATATGAGCATTTAGTCTTCGTGACCAGAGGCGCGGCTCTAGGATAGTTAAACCAGCCTCAATTTTTAAAGTTAAGGACAGAGTAACTGAAGATACTTGATAGGATAGGACAGTTAGACTGATCATACTTAATAGGGTGGGACAGTTGAAACAAGAATACTTGATAGGGTAGGACAATTGAAACTAGGACACTTGATAGGGTAGTACAGTTGAAACTAGGATACTTGATAGGGTAGTACAGTTGAAACTAGGATAATTAATATGGTAGGACAGTTGAAACTAGGATACTTGATATGGTAGGACAGTTGAAACTAGGATACTTGATATGGTGGGACAATTGAAACTAGGATACTTGATATGGTAGGACAGTTGAAACTAGGATACTTGATATGGTAGGACAGTTGAAACTAGGATACTTGATAGGGTAGGACAATTGAAACTAGGACATTTTATAGGGTAGTCAGTTTAAACTAAGACACTTGATAGGGTATAACAAATGGAACTAGGATACTTGTTAGGTTAGGACAATTGAAACTAGGACACTTTATAGGGTAGTCAGTTTAAACTAGGACACTTGATAGGGTATAACAAATGGAACTAGGATACTTGTTAGGTTAGGACAATTGAAACTAGGACACTTTATAGGGTATAACAAATGGAACTAGGATACTTGATAATGTAGGACAATTGAAACTAGGACATTTTATAGGGTAGTACAGTTGGAACTAGGATACTTGATAGTGTAAGACGGTTGAAACGAGTATATATTGCTCACAGCCACCCATTCATTGCGGTAGCAGTTTATACCTCATTATCAAATTAAAATTAATATGCTATCTAGAAAGGTGCTGCGGTGTGAAGTTCATTTCGATCGCGGCTGCATTAACTGTTTGTTTTTGTTCACTATTGGTATAAGAAAGCATCAAACCAAGTCAGTTTGTAAATTATTTACTTTGCATTCATATTTTTTTTATAAAGACGATTCGGTTTGATTCAACTTGATCCGCTCTTTTTCAAATAATCATTCGTGCAACCATATTTGAATGTGATGTGAGACTTAATTAAAAGGCGCAATGCATCCTGTTCTAGAAAACTCACTTTGATACATTAATTAAAGAAACCGGCCCCGTGATGTAATGGTCAGTGCACCTGGCTATGAGCCTAGGGATCTCAAGCTCGATTCCCGGCTGGTACATTGGGTATTTTTTCTCGACAGGGGACTTACCCCAATGGTCATTAGGGTTTGGATAGTTAGACTTAAGTTAGGTTTAGGTGTTTCCATATCCTCATGCTCATTATCACCCTCATCTCATTGGGGCATGGAAAGAGCCTCTACGGAAAGGATGTAGGATTAGTACATTCGGGTGTCCCTCGGACCAAGATATATTAGTACTGGCTAATCTTTTCACTGCTGGTCTACGATTGCTGTAGCCCAGACGCACTATATTATATAATAATTTTATATATATCAAGTTTTTAGCGCAAAGCGTGAGTGACCGTGAGCAGTAGATATATAGTTCCACTGCCACTTTCCATAAACTCCTCCCATCTTTTCAACTGTCCATTTCTCGTTCAGCCCACGCAAGAAAGTGCATCGAACGCCTTCACGCTCAAAGACAAAGCCGTTTATTTTTTAGTGATTGGAGTGCGTATGCTAATAACAGTTTTTTCTTTAAAGAATGCAATTTACACATATGTGATATTTAGGTCAAGAATTTTAATAATACTATTCATGTCTTATTATTCGTCAAGGTTATCCACATATTTCCAAAAATGAGGTAAGGATGAGCAAGGAATAACTTTAAAGGAAAAGTACCCACATATGAGTGGAGAGAGGATAGGAGAGGCTAGAACAAACTCAGTACACCCGGCTGGAATTCGAACCCCAATCTCCCACTCGTTGGCAATCCAATTTATTACGTGAGTGATTATAAAATATATGGTACCACAGAAGAGGGTGATTTAAATATAGAAAAGTAATGGCGATTCAATAATATTTTATGCGCTTACTGGAAATGTAATATTTCATGAGCTAAAGTAATGGCTTTTTATAATACGACAATGATGATAGCCCATTATCCTTTTTTTTTTAAAGGCGATACAAAATGTTATTTTAAGCAGCCCTTTATAGCATCGGTCACTTCACCGTAAAATGTGATTAGAATAAAAAATCTCCTCAGCAAAAGAAAAGGGAACATTTAATTTCCAATGCAACTAAAGNCATCCTACATTCCTACCCTCTTGTATTGAAGATGTCTCCCTTCAGGGAAATCCGACCCAACCCTCAACAATTCCACGGATTTAAAGCCGCGGAGCAAGTGAGCGCTAATATCTGTGCCGACTACGCCACGGCCCACTGCAGGAATGAGAAAAACCCCGAGACTGGAGAAGTTCTCAGTAACAGGGTGTACTGGTATGTAATTACACTAAACAGTTCCATGGGGAAAAAAACCTGTGTTGGTGTCGCAAGATTACAGGAGGTGGGACACCACAGGGGGAATAGGGGTCCGTGGGAAATAGGTGGGGGGAAGGGGGAAGAACCCGAAATTACACTTGTGCCCGGTCATCCACCTATAAAAGCGCCACAAAAAATTGAAGGCCAAAAAGTTCATGACAGATTTAGATATAAAAAAAAATAGCACCGCTTCCTACGATCCGTTTGGTTTATACGCACGCCTATGTAGTAACTACTCTAATGTGTTAGGGAACAAGAAGGTTGAATTTAAAGGAAGTGTAACCGCATTTTCGTGGAAGGAAAATTGAAAACAATCTAGGATAAAAGACCCTCAGTACACCTGACCGTGATCGAACCTCAATCTACAAGTTATCCATTCTATTTCGAAAGTGACATCTTAGACCATGCGGCCACTGAAGTGGGTGATTTTAATTATAAGTACCTACCCTATAATGTTACCCCAGTCTACGTGGTTAGGCATACATACAGGTTCAAGGAACCCTGGTTCAAGCCCAGTCGCTTAAGGTCTTAGATTAAGGTGAGGTGGAAGGCAGCGAGAGTTAAATTCCGTGTGTCTTTTTTCGGTTTGTATAAACACACAATTTTGGCCGAAATAAAAAAATATTACTTCAATAGATAGCCTACATTTTTTTTAAATACCTACTATGGATATCGTGGAATTTGAACAGAAGCTTTTGAAATGAATTCAAGTTTCTCTTCAAATGCCCCTAAACCCATGAACAAATTTATTATTGTTTAAAATTGATCATGGATTTTATATAAGCCGATCTTGCACTCATTTATGTGGTTGTTTGATTTATGATAATAATTAATTCTCTATTCTTATATTTACATACAAATGTCACTCTTCTACTGTCATACCTATCCAAACCCTAAAGAGCACACATTAGTAATAGATTAAATAAAATAAGGGAAAAGTTACTTGTTGACTATTTGAAAAACTTTTACCTGGCCGTTTCAAAATAGGTGGATCGTTTTAAATAATAATTTGTTTCACACATGTACGCTACTGTGTTAGGGATGAAGAGGGTTAAATTTAAAGGAAGTGTACCCGCATTTAAGTGGAGAAATAGGGGAAAACTATTCGGGAATAGCCCCCCTCAAAACACCCAACCGTGATTTGAGCCCCGATCTCTCCGTCTTTGTCGGTCGAGTCTATTGCAGGAGTGACGCCTTCCTCAGACCCCAACCTTTTTTGATAACGTGGGCCGTGTGGGTATTAAAAAATTGTAAGGGCCGGGTGAAAAAAATCAAGCAAAAAATCATTTTTCCCCCTCTCAGATGTCGTAATAATTAATCATGTTTTATTAATCTATTTTTATGAACACAATTGTTGTTTGCTAAAACATTTGTGGGCCAGATAAAATCAGTCGGTGGGCCGGATTGGACCCGCAGGTTGCTGACTGTCTTAGACTATGTAGCCACTGAAGTGGGGGGAAATGAATATCCTCTGATGGAGTTCCTTAAGACCATATGTCTAGATTATGACGTTTATGAGTCTAGTCTCTGCTAGCTAGTTTGTAAGCCATCCCTTGGCAGAGGGGACCTAGAGAAAGTATTTTTCACGCCAACTGGTGGCTTCACCCACATCGGTAGGCACGTGGTCAATATATCAAGTTCATTTAGTCTTGTTTGCTGGCGACTTGGAAGTCAGGGCTTGAATCCCGGGGGAGGAAAGGCGTTATGAGGTATTCCCTCTCCTTAAATATTCTTCTACAATCCCTTCACGCAAATTTGGGTACATTTACTCTAAATTATGCCTTACTTATCACTACCTCGTTAGCATAATTGATATATTACTATGCCCGGACTGATAATAAGACTCAGTGAGAAAACAACAGTTAGAAGCGTCAAATGGGAGGGAAATATCTCAATATAATAAGGAAGTCTAATGTGTTTTATAGCCCATAATCGGGTTAAAAGTCCAAGAAACCGCGTTTAAAATGTTATTTTCAAGACCATGCCGCGTAATTGCACCTCTTATGCGCTTATAAATTATATTTATAAACTGTATATTATCAAATTACGGCATGCCTTCATAATTAAATGATCTCGTGTGTCTTAAATTTCAATGGAGGTGCTTCATGTGAAAACGAGTGCCTCGAAATGGAAACGTACAATTAACGTATTTTAGATCATAGCATTTAAATATAACGACCAAATCGTTAAGATCCGAAACAAAAAAAACTACCGGAACGGACTAGTTCGGTCAGTGGGCGAAATACTTAAACTAAAACCCACATCTGTGGCCGCATGGTCTAAGGCGTCACTCTCGCAATGGAGTAGACTGCCGATCACGGGGAGATCAAGGTTCGATCTCAGTCGGGTGTACTTAGGGTGGTTTTTCAATTGTTTTCCTCTCTCCATTCAAATTCGGGTACACTTAATCTAAATTCAACCTTCCTCATCCCTAACCCATTAGCGTAACTGGTTCAAATGCGTACAACCCAAACGGGTAGTAAGACGCGGTGCTTAAAATAATGGTTAAACCAAAACGATGAGTTTGTGTCTAACTTCTTTAGGAGAGTTTGTGTCTAACTTCTTTAGGAATAAGAACTAATTCATAAAAGAAAAGAGAGGAATAGGTGAGAGAGAGGCTGTGAGAGAGAAAGGGGAAAGGATACAGATAAATGGAGAAACAATTCAAGAAATTTGAGAATCAATATAGAGATTATAGCTGACCAGTAAGGGATATAAAGTGAGGCATGAAGGTGAAATTGAAAATTAAAAAGGGAGGTAGGAAAAGAGAGGACGTATAAAGGGGAAGAAATAGATGAAAAATGTTGGAAGATATATTAGAAAAGAGAGGGGTCGATGAATAATCGAAAAAAATAGATGGTAGAGAAAGAATGAGTTAAAGAGGGTGGAATAGAGTCAACGTAATAGTTGGAAGAGATCGGTTATAAAAGGAGTGAAGAAAATTGAGCATAATATCAAGAGCGAGGGATAATGGAAGGGGGAAGACATATGTGAAGGAATTCAGCGCGTGCAGAAAAAAATCGTTATTGACGACTACTATGTAATAAATATGAGAAATATGAATATATGAATATGAGAAAGTGAAATATACTACAATTCACCTAATTTTATATAAAAGAAAAAATAATTAACTCTGTGCATTCAGCCAGTAATAGATCTTCCTTTGTACTAAATTATGAACACTGTAGGTCGGAGATCCCAACCTGTTTATGTCCAAGGGCCAAAGTTTCTGTCTCTTGTTGAGTGACGAGTCGCAATACTGTACCGACAATATTCGGGTTGTATAGATATTAAAATATTCGAATTAGTTCGTTCGTATACGTGTTTATACTCACTCTAGGGATTCGATCTGTCTCCAACAGCTGACATCTTAGACTTATCGTGAAAAATTTGTTCTCTGATGTTTTCTTCCTATTTTTGTATTTTTCATGGCAAAAGGTAGAGAGATTTGTCTTGTCTACTAGAGTTGTAATTTGCCGTTTTAAAGTACATTTGTATAAAAACGTAATAATAACTCTCTTCAAGTAAAAAGCAAAAAATATTTTGTAAAACAATGTAAATTACGTAAATAGAATACGTATTTATTTTATTTGTTAATTATATAAAATATATCTGTATTTGTCATTTTTCTCTCGATTTAATTTTATATCTTTCATGAGCCAGAAAGCAGCAAAAA
>CABEEJ010000421.1:266813-287841 GCA_901482245.1 Timema douglasi | reverse complement strand
GGCGAACCACGTTGCTTCCTAACGCGAACGTGAATTCACAAAACGGATTTGTGAATTACCCGACGGACACTTTTTACGAAATATTATGTGGATATTTACGCAATTGTTGGGTGTCTGGGCCTATAACCTATTAAACACTTAGTTTGAAGTTTGGAACGCACTGTTCTTATTTAACAGAACGCACACTGTAAAATTTCGACATGAGTGTTACATGACGCCAACTACACTGGCACAAAGAAGGGCTTAAATAAATGTATTCGTACGCCACACTATTGGGCACTCATACTGTTTGTTATGAGGTTAGGCCTAAACAAGCATGATATTTTAAACATGTTTTGACAATTTAGTTATGTGATAATTACAGTTACATGCCGTTCAGTATGCCGTGTGTTAAATGTCTGCTTATTTCACCTCCGTACAATGTTCTTCGTCGGTGTGCCGTTCAGTGTGACGTGTGTGTCTCAGTCGGCGGAGTCCCTTTCTAGTCTCGGGGATTCAAAGATTCGTGTCGTGATAGCGATACGGGGTTTTTGTTGTGATATTGCCGTGCGATTGGGAACCAACTATAGTGATACCGGATTGTATACTGTTGATGATGTTGCGGAAGTGGACCCTTGTGTGCCTTGCGGTGAGCAGTAAGTATAACAATACCGGGTGTTATGATGATGACGTCACGTCCATGCCCTACTACGCACTTGTACATGATTATGTGAGCTAAGTGTATGTAATTCTTATTATTATGAAATGAATAAAACTTTTAATGTTGCCCACGATTTTTTAAGATGATTACTCCTTCGGTACTGTAGATTTGATATTAAAGTGATATGTTTTTCTGTGTGATATTACTATGTTTCTCTGTTTTATTACAATGTTCTGTATCCTGAGTAGTGTGTACTGTGTGGATTCATACGCACAAGCTTCTTATATATGACCTACCCCTTGTTTCTTGGACCCCTAGTCATCCAGTGTTAAAACTAACTAATAGGAGAACTGCTGGCAACCTGATGTTGTGAAGGCTAGCTTCCTATTGAGTACAACGGAGTTTGTCTTTTAAAGACAGTTTGAAGACGTAGGGTATTGAAATTACTTCTGAAAATGCATACTTTTCCATAGAATAAGTATTAAAAAGAAATTTAAATACCGTTCTTTAAAGAAAAATACATTTAATTCATGACTTTTTAAATATATCAGAGGGGTCCAAAACAATATCATTACAATATTTGTAGTTATAATTACTATTGAGTGTATAATATAATATATTATATGCTTATTATAAATAATATATCATTTGATATAAATCACTTTATATTAATTATATATATATAAATTTATTTACATATTTTCTATATTAAATTAAATTATATTTTATTTAATTATTCTATGCATATATAATATACTCAATGGCACACAGTATTTTGCTTTCGTTCAACAAATACAGTGTCCATGTTTATTATATATTAAGGTTCAAATATTGTAGATGGACTTTCTTGCCTCCTTCTATACGTTTCGTTCATAGCAGCTACTCCTGCTTAGATCCAGGACATTCTTTTAAATTTTGTCAGGTTTTTTGCGAACTATTGCTTGCTAGTAGGCCTAAGCCTCAGAAAATATTTACTCATTATTTTTTAGAAACATCTTTCTTGCCTATTTCAAGGGAATAATACTGAACTATTGAACAAAGTTAATCTTTTTAGATATAATATAAACATCTTAGTGGTATAATCTATAGTTGGGGGAAAAAATGGGAGTTTTCTTATAGCATTGCAAATTTTCATATTTGTGATAGTTACGATACTGGAGAATTATTATTTTGCTATGCTTGCTCATAAAATTAAATATATTTTTAGTGAACATATTATACATATATGAAATATATATTTATAGATATATATTTTTTTCTCTACCTTAATGGGCCCCCAGGTCTCTGGTCGCTGGTTCAATCGCACCACCATCTCAACTTCTACCTTACTCTCTTCTCGTCAAAGTACATCTGTTGTAAGTAATCTTCGTAGAAATTCTGAGCTGCTCATTAGCTTAGGCGCAATCTTACAATGTCATGTTATTAAATTCGTTAGGGTTTAACATCCGGCTAAGCGGTAACGACCACTACTTTGGAGTGTACAATGTTCAGTTAGAGTTAGCGTCCTCGTTAAAGTGCTCGTAAAGTTAACGCGAGGTCTACCTTCTAATTATAATTTTAACGTCCACATTAACTTCCAAACATTCCGCCATATTGTTTTATGGCAATTGTTACTATTCAAGTGAGATTACATTATGGTTTTTAGAAAACTTTGGACAGTTATTTATGGATTACCTTGGTTTTAATAGTGCACACCTGTAATTAAATAGATGTTTCACCAATGATTACCTAATCATAGATTTGCTGTGTTATAATTATAACTTGATATATATTTGGGATATACCTAAATACTTGGCGTAAATGATGCGGCGTCATCCTACCAATAAATTGGCTCGTGTTCAATCCCGATCACTTCAAATATTTATAGTTTTTATTTAAGAACAAATTACTTCCAGTTTAACACCAAGATTATAATAAAATAATGATGTGGAATTTGTTCCTTCTATTTAATATAGTTGTTTAACTTGGGAGGCGAACGTTTCTTTTGGGCAAGTATTTATAAGGTGATTTGTAAGTCGTCGAAATATGTACATTCTTTTCAATGGTTTCACTTCGAGATTCGGAGTGGTAATTTCTTGATGTCAATGGGTATTAATAATTGACATTAGCTGTAGGTCTACCTATGTTTTTATCGTCTTGTTAGTTATTATGTGTAGGCCTGAATAGCTAATATGGGACGTGTTTTTTTTCTTTACTTTATCCCCTCCAGTAGGCCTACACGTCCATGGTTAATTAAGGGTTGTTTTTATTTGAATATTAAATTGTGTGTTTAAAAATTGACTATAACTCTACTGTTTAGATATTTCAATACTTTGAAGCTTAAAAATAACATTAAAATACACCCATGTTTAACATAAACAAAATAGATATACCCATATTTATTTGCTTGGAAAAAACCATTATATATTATAAACCTATATGTATGAATATGATTATTGAATAACATGACGTTTTATAAACAACAATATAGACATGTATTATACTTTAATCTGTTTTCCTAACAACTCAATAACTTCACATACATTTAAATAGTTATTTACAATCTCTTGGTTCAAATTAAGCCAATCAAAAGCTTTGAAACAAACCTATTGCTTCGAGAAGTTTAATGATAAGAACTAATGGAAGGCACTCATCCTTAACTTGACAAGCACATCAAAATAGTAATATAAATGCCACTGGTGCAGCCAAGGGAGGGGGGGGGATTCAGGGTTGCCCCTCCCCCTCCCCAGACCTAGCTACCCACCTTCCTCTTTATCATTCCTAAAGCTGTTGAGATCATACAGGAGAAACTCTACAAATGAAGACAATCTTTATTAGCTTCATATGCTGTACATACATCCAGAGGTGTCAGTTACGGACACATGTAAGATTTGCCCCAGATCGACCCCAGTTCTAGGCATATCTGGCCCAGTTATGGCCCAGTTCTGGCCAGATATGATATTTCTACATGGGGAGGATGAAGTTCTCAATGAACTTTCTATGAAGCCAAGGAAAATTAACATAATACTAAAGTGAATTAATTCAAAAATGATTTTGTGAGTTAAGAATTAGTGCAAGTTGCTTATTCAAATTTTTAGATTTTAGCTCATAGAATAATTTTATAAATCAAATCTCCAAAATACAATTTATTTAAATTTGCATGTTTGTATATTCTAGCTAGAAGTATGCATGGAAAAACCAATAGACCCCACTTAGTTTATCAGTGCTACTAACCCTCCTAACCCAACAAACTAATCCTGGCTGCGGAGAGTGTATAAAACGCAACGCCAAGTTTAACCAACGAACTTTACGAACGGTTAAGTTACAATGACTTTAACGTGACATTGTAAGATTATATCAGTTTTAACTATCTTATTTGGATTCAGCTATAGTATTTTTATAAGGATTCGTCTCGTGAGTGTTATTTTACACACTTGTAGTATTTTCTCCTCGGAAGCATGGTGACTGGTATCTTTCCTCCGCACTTGCAGAGGCTGTGCCACTCACACCCTCTACTGCCTGAGCCACACCGTACGGCTGTTGCCCGACTAAGAATATCCTAATTGACAGAAGCGCCAATATAGGTCATCTTAGAAAGATCTGATTTATTGTTTGAGTACCGAGTCATTGTCATGACTCTTAACCTCGTGAATGAACTTATTTACCAGATGAAATGAAACCGATGTAATAAGAGTGTAGAATACTACACGTATATGATTGTGTTTCCCGACTCAGGCTAGCCACCTTGACAGAAACGCCAAGCTAGGTCACCTGCGAAAGGGCTGATCTTTTGTTCGCTACTGTCTGAGCCACTCCAGAATCTATGTTCTTTAAGCCATCCATGACGAGTTCCCCACTGTACTCTGAGCCCATGAGGACTATTTCTTTTGGCTCGCTTGGCGGCCACTATCGATTACGTTTTACCGCACCAATTGGAAGCTCCCTTTTCTCCCATTGGACAAGGCCAGGCAGCAGTGAAGGGTATTTAGCACGCTGGTTCCTCAGTCAGAGAACAGTCGGAGACTGGCTACCCAACCCGAGTGCACCGTTTGAAAGAGCGTAATAAATTGTCGTGTTTCGTAAAGATCAATTTTGTCTTAACTCCCTCTCCTTCCATCTTCATCCTTTACCTCCCACAGCGACTCACGTTGCCGGGACTCTATCCTACCTCCCACCACGACTCAAGTTGCCGGGACTCTATCCTACCTCCCATTACGACTGACGTTGCCGGAACACTATCCTACCTCCCACCGCAACTCACGTTGCCGGAACGCTATCCTACCTCCCACCACGACTCACGTTGTCGTGACTCTATCCTACCTCCCACCGTGACTCACGTTGCCGGGACTCTATCCTACCTCCCACCACGACTCACGTTGCCGGGACTCCATCTTACCGCCACCCACGACACCCGTGTTGCCGGGACTCCTTCCTTCTACCTCTCCACCCTTCCCATTTGTTTGTCCTTGTCACCGGTGATTCTACGAGATGGTCTACACCCACCGCTCCGGCAAAGCTTAACCCAACGTCGCCATCGTCGTGACTTCAAACAGTTACCCCCGAAGCCGCAGCGAGGGTAACAACGTACATGAAAACAGTTCCTAAGACCTAAATAATGGCTGGTCAAGCCGCCTACTCCCTATCAATCTGAATGTATAACATTACGGTGAATTACTTCCGTCGGTCAGGTCTGTCCGTTGGCAGCATCGTCGTGACCACCTTAGTGTTGTAGATATGTTTTGAGTGAACGTGTAGAATTCTGGATTAAAAATTTGTTCTTGCCCAGCGAATCATGGTGTTTTATAGCGGCTGAGCCTAATGCACCATGGGAGAGAAGAAGAAGGAGGAATGACGCCCCTTAACGTTAAAATTGGCACGTGGATATGAGCCACGGAAACCGTGCGCGGGAGCACTACATCGAACCTCGGCCAGTTGAATAGATAGATTGGGACGGTAAAATGCAGCGTCACCAGCTGAGAGAATAGTTGAAAACATTTGATGGAGTTTTTCTTGTTCAGTGATGTTATCGTGGTGTGGTATGTGACAAATGGAGTTATACATGTGTGCACATATTTAGAAAACCATATACATTTTATTTAGAGAAATATTATTCTTGGTAGTTGATTTAGGTCGTACGCAGCTTGACTGGTTATACCACTACAGTTTTTCACACGCTGTAGAATGGAGAAAGAAAGTTTGCCGGAGCCATTGGTCAATAAAGCACTAATTATCTTTCTGAGTGCCATGCTTACATTTGGGTAAGAGTCGACAAAATCTTTATGTAGAAATTTGCATGACATGGCCATGTTGACATTTCCCTCATCTTTAGGGGGTCGCAGCTTTAAATCATATATGAGGTGCAAAGACTCTTCTACTATGGATGGCTCAAGGTCCTCCTCATATGAAGAAGCCAATGTTACCTAAATTAACACCAGTCGATGTTGAAAATATCTGCTCTGTAAGTATTTCTTCTGTGAATGAAGGAACAACTAAGTCAGTACTACCAGAGGAAGGCAAAGATAGATGCACAATAGAAGAAATCTTAGGGATCTTCTTAAAAAAGTCCCCCACTACTTTCCTCCCTAGTTTTTTATATTTTTTTCCATTGAGCACCACTAAGTTTTGCCTTTTGGCTAATCATTTTTTACGTAAATACTAAGCAACAGCACCCTCAGCAGTCAACACGTTATACAGACACACGCGGGATGCGGACGCAGTTTACGTCCTGCGCGTGTGTATATATATACACACACGCGCAGGACTATACATGTATATAAATATATATATATATACATGTATAGTTTAAGTGGTCTGTGTGCATGCGACCAGTGGCGGCTCGTAGCTAAAATTAGTGGGGGTGCTGCACCAGAAAAATTGTAGCCTTTGTTTTAAAATTGTGTAAAAGGAAAAAAACATGTATAAAAAGAAAATTTATTCAGGAACTTGATAAAATCCTAACAAAAAACATTTTTTACTCACTTTAACTTAAATTTTTACAGTTCAAGCTTGATCTATTCATTTAAAAATGAAATCCATTCTTCTTGTTTTAATTTGCGCAAAAAGTTCAATAATTTTCTCCTTGATCTCTGGATGACAATTGAGGAAATTTTTCTCCAATGAAAGAACTGCAAACGCATTTAGTCTTTCTGTTAAATAAAAGAACCGAAAAAAAAATGAATCAAATAGAATAGCTGGAAGCAGAATAATAATCTAATGCTACACTCTTCTACACTTTATCACATTCAAGAATATGGTACACGGTTTTTAGGAACAACACACGCTGAGTAAAAAAAACACTTTCTTCTACTATCACGCCAGAGCCGGCACTGTGACCTCTACAGTGCTCTCTCTACCTGGCAGTCCCGCCTTCCTCCCCACCTCCCTTCTATGTGCGTATGCGCACACCAGTCAAACACCACGTCGTTGGCACTGTGAAGCACACAGTTCCAAACAAATATTTTTGTATATTTTTCATAAACTGTTGGATGGCTACTGAAGTACTGACATTAAGCTTAAGGAATATATATTGTACTACAAAAATAAAGAAGGAATTAAAGAAAAAAGGACTCATTATATTAAATGTTATCGATAATATCAAGTAGAAATAGGGAGTGCTGCAGTTCCACGGTGCCTATACACGAGCTGCCACTGCATACGACTCAAAAATAAATACTGTATTCAGAACTGGCCACCGGCACATCAAGGAATGTGCAATATCCCGCGCACGATCAGTAACAAAACATACACTAAAATCATTTGCCAGTAGGACAAACAATAAACAAAGATTACTTGAATTAAGTGTGAGTCTGAGTCATCATGAACTAGCTGGCAGATGGCGGGCTCAGCTTAAGGTGAGTCACTCAGATGGTGTGACGTGTAGGTGTGTTGGAACTTAAGCACACATCTTGTAAGCTGGTACTGGCACTTGGCAGGTACTAGGTAAGCAAAAGCAAGGGCGCAAGCTCTGTTGGGTATCGTGTTGTGGGGGATGATACACTTCCATGTGATAAATGAAATATTAAAAACATATGAAATAAAACCTTCTTTTGTTTTCCCCCATGCCATGCCACCCCCTGAATAGTGCCGCTCTCGGCCCAGACCTAGTCGGCCTAGTGGGAAATCCAGCCCTGTATTTTACATTGTTTATGTCTGCCTCTTCTCATTTGTGTTGCTACTAAATACTACTAAACTATAGTAAATTAGAAAACTGAACATTTCAATTTGACAATAGTTTTATTTAGTAGACATTAAATGCATAAAAATGTACAAGTTTGACAATAGGGTAGAAAATTATAGAATTTTATATTTCTTGATTACTTGATTACTTGCGGTGACCTGGGCAACACAGTGACCAGTCAAGAGGCTGTAGAATTTCTAAAAGGAGAGTAATTTGAGAATTAGTTAAAGCAAAATATAGAACAAATTTATAATATAACGTTTACACAGTCTCACTTGACTATGAAGAATATGACCAGAAATCCACCAAATTTGATGGATAGTTGGCTGGTGAATCCAGCTGATTGATGGCTAAGGGCCAGGAGTCATTAAAGTACTATGGCCGGACATGTTCCCTTACGGTACTACCAAAGCATTCAAAAGTACATAAACATCCTTTAGTACTAATATAAAATTTAAGAACCTATTTACAGGCCAAAATAAAATAGTATTATTAGCGCGAACCCCACTATGACAATAGGTCAATTTCCACGGGTTGCGCACCCAAACTAATGCTTTTAATGAACATTGACTGCATAGTCAAACCTCTATCATCTACAACTGCATTGTGTAAGGCAAGAGAAAGAAACAGACTTCCTGGCGATAACCATCAATAACAAAGCACTGAAGCCCATGACGTTTAGGGTGTCAAGAATTACTTTTCTTTTCCAAGATTTATAGGAACTTGTGAGTTAGTGTAAATCAGCTACACAAAAAATTCACATTTTTCTAGCCAGAGGCTTTAACGTTAGGACAGTGTCCAAAAATACAATAATGTACTCAGCATTTGACTTTATGAGTCATTAAAATCTGACTTGACCATCAGACAAAAAGGCGTAATATTGCCAAGGTACTCCTAGCATAATGAAGTTAGCTAGTTCTGAACATGATACTAGATATAAAAAAAACTTTCTCCCTTGCTAAAAAAAAGAAGGACTCCCGAATGACTTTTTTACATTATGTCAAACCAAAATGAAGTATCTTCGTTCTGAACATGATACCAGATCTAAAAAAAAACATTTTCTCTTGCTAAAAAAGAAGGACTCCCGAATGACTTTTTTACATTATGTCAAACCAAAATGAAGTATCTTCGTTCTGAACATGATACCAGATCTAAAAAAAACATTTTCTCTTGCCAAAAAAGAAGGACTCCCGAATGACTATTTTTTACATTATGTCAAACCAAAATAAAATATCTACTAACTAAACGCTTGGGACTAAATGACCCCCGCTGGATACCGATACCCTAGCAGCGGCGCCGTTGTATCCAGCGCGTTGACTCGGACGATTCATCCTGCTTCGGCGATGCTATGGTGGCGATTCCGACGACCCAGACCCCATGATCAGTCTTGTTTTTTGTTCACCGGCAGCGCTTCGTTGTAGTACCTAGGCTGTGTAAAGGCGTTCTGCAAAAATGAATTCGTGGCGCGTCCCATATATAGTCACAATCAGACACGAACATGAAAGAGAGATAAAGGAGAACAAATTAAGAAGTAGAGGTAAAAATAAGGACGAATAAACGAGGAAGGGAAAGAGAAGAGAAAGAAACTGACGAGCTTCTTCTGTCGGCCACCAGAGGCGCAGAGTTGCGCATGAGATCGCTGCGTCGACTTCCATTTCGACCCCTTCTTCTCTACTGAACGGGCAAGAGTTGCGCCACGTGGAGCCGCCATTATAGATAGTCCTGTGATTTTAGAAGCGAGTTAATGATATCTGCAGGCATCTGGCCGTGGGTGAGTTTATACACACATATCCTATATCACAATGCATCAGTATTAATTTAGTTATTTGATTTTCACTGTTGTTTTTAAGCGGAGAAATAATATAGATGTATATTTTCTCAATTTTCTTGACGGCCGCATGGTCGGCTGTAAGTTTTTGTATCTGACCCCATCTTATAACAAGGGCACGCATTCACATATCTTATTCATAACTACAATAATATTAGTCCTCTTTTTTGATATTTAGACCAGCAATTATCCAAATATAATTATTTTTTGACTATCCACGTGTTTGAACGTAGGGCTAAACGTATTTTTTGTATGAGAGAGTATAACTTTGAGGTAGTTTATCTTCAATATCTCGATATAACTCAAACGTGGCATCCAATTACACGAATAGTAATAAATAGTTAACTTTTTCCTCGTAGGTGTTCAATCAATCTGATTGACACGCTACAGTGTTAGCCACAGCTTACATTAAACTGAGGACTCAACCTAGCAGACCATTTAACATTTACGTAGTTAATCAATATTAATTCACACTTACAAAACTGTGATGGACAGTTAAGCGTATTTGTGTTTCATTTAGTACATTATTGGTTTTACCAGCATGAATATAACACTTAAAATGAACACCTTTAGTTTTGCTACTATTTTAATGCTCGCTGCCCAGGTGCCTTGAATCGTCTGGGCGGTTTTCATCCATTCTCTCATAGAGATTTGGGATCTTTTACACCCACTTCGCATTTGTGAGAAGTTTCCTTACCTTAAAGAGTGTCTGATACGCTTCGTAGCCACCCCGTACTAAGGTGGTAAGATTCAAATCCTTCCCGAAGTGTGTCAGTCTTTATTTGATTGGTGCGTTCAAACTCTTTCTCTGGAATTGTAAATCACTAATTCCCAGGATTCTCAAACTTATCCAGCTCATGACCGACAAGGAAGTTGACGTGGCGTTCTTGACTGAGACGTGGTTCAGAGCTGAAACCATCTTTCAAGTGCCGGGCTTCTACTTCAGGGTGGACCGCAGTAGTCAGCAGAGAGGAGGTGGTGTTGCCCTGTTGGTTCGGTACAGCCTCCAGCACCACCAGACGGTTGTCCCGGGGCTTGTGACCCTGGAGGTGGTCGCAAAAGGTTGCTGGGTGTCGCGTACTCTGTCACGCTCACTTGCGTCTACGGCCCACCAGCAATGGTCTTGCCGATGGCTGATTTGGCCGTGTGCTCTCGACGCTAGCGTTGTGCTAACGAGTGATTTTAACGTCAGGCATGTCACTTGGGGGTGAGTGGAGTCTTAGGCACGTGTTACGGTTCTAAGGAGGTTCGTCGACAAGACTGGCCTTTTTATCCACTGTCCTAGTCTGCCCACCTACTTGCTAGACCACCCTAGATACCATTCCAGCTACCTGGATCTGATCCTGACCAAGATGATGTCATGCTTGAATCCCCTGGTCACCCATCTATCCTACTCTTCCGACCACAACCCTGTGACTGGCGTTATGTGATTACTCCCTCTTAAGACAGATGCGCCACCTTTGTTCAACTACCGACATGCAGATCAGCCTAGATTACAGGTTAGGTTAAACCGTGTTGTGGCTCCAGCCGTTCCGATACCTGACGTTGGGGAATTGGACCATCAGGTTCAACTCTCTACCACCGACTGGAGGTGGAGTCTTAATTTTCAATTCGGCACCCCACCCTGCTTAGTCGCCCCATACTCCCCCAACCTTATCAGCGACAAGTATCTCCGTGATAGCGCGCGTGCTCTGTGGCACCATCTTGCCTCTCTCGAAACTAAAGATCTCGCCTTGTGGCATCATCTGAAGGACCTACGTCATAGGAAGGTTCTAATCCCGGAGCTCAGTGTGGTGGGCGGGGTGGCGTCCACCGCCACAGACCATTCAGAGGCTCTGGCGGTGGGATTACAGGCTAGCTTCGCGAGGCATCCGGGATCACGAGAGAGAGAGAGAGAGAGAGCTAGCGGATCCACCCGGGCACTTCCTTCCCCCGGGAGTAGGTCAACCCCCATAACTGGATCTGTGACTGCTCACCCCCTCCAAGCTGACCCGGTCTGTGGCGAGGCTTCGTGACTCATCTGATCCCCCTCCTCCTGGCCCCTCTACCACGTAGGGAGTTTGTGTTGCTCCTACGCATCCTAAATGCAATATTTTTATTATTGTATTTCCCTGCTCAGAAGCAGGTGGCGACTGTCATCGCCATCCATAAGCTCGAGAAACCACTTGGATATCTCACGTTCTATAGTCCTATCTCTCTTGTGCCAGCAAAGTCGCCTAGAGATTGATCTTGAACAGACTGGAGGCTTGGCTGGAGGTGTACCCCCTCCTGCCGGATCACCAGTTCGGTCGGGAATGGTCTGTCGACCACCCACGTAGTCGCCAAGTTGGAAGACTTGGTGACGGAAGCGTTCAACGATCAACGTCATTCTGGTTTCGTGATATTGGACCTGAAGGAAGTGTTTGACAGTGTGACCCACCGAGGACTTCTCGCGGGACTCGCAGAGGCCAGAGTCCCTCCACCTCGGCTTTACCTCCTGTCTTTCCTCCAGAACCACTCCTTCAAAGTGGACGTGGACTACCAGTTGTCAATCCCTCGTCCAATCGTCTCCGACGTCCCCCAAAGCACCTGTCTTTCCCCTCTTCTCTTCTCCCTCTTTGTGTGTGACATGCCCATCCCACAGAGAGTTGCATTGTTGCATTATGATGACAATACATCTAGCCTGGTGACATCCTTCAGTGCTGCGGTGATCCTGGCCAAACTAACCACGGCATTAAGAGGGATATTCGTTTTCCTTGATTCCAGATCCCTAGCTGTGAACGGAACGAAGACGTTGGCGATACTGTTAACTTGTCGAAAACCGGTTCCCCTACAGCCCCTCCACGTTAAGGCTGTTACTCGGACTCCCTCCCTGAACCCGAACCCGTGTCCTGCTAGATTCGTCTTGCCTCCAACCTCTGCACGTGATCATCCATGGGTTGGTGGCGAGATTCTTTTCACGAGCACTGGCTAGTTCTAATGCTATCGTACGGGGCATCGTCGATTACGACATCCCAGCTCTTGTTCACAGACGCGCGCTGGCTCTGGTGGAACACTGTTCTAGACAAACACCTATTCAGGCGACTCGTTCGCCCGAGGTCGTTAAAACTTTCAATTAATTTAGTTCCTTTAAAAAATTGCTCGTAATTTTTATTATAATTACTATTTACCTGGATTCTCCCCCCTACCCCCACCTTCTCTCCTAGGAGTGGGCCATTTCTGTATTGTTGTTTCTTTTTATGGTCTATGTCAACCCATTATAAGCGGTAGGGTAGGTTTTTATTACTTTCCCACCTTTAACCTTACAGAACTGAAATTATCAGACCAGCAGGGCGTCAGATGTTACTCCATTTTTACTTTACTTGTTCTACGTCTCGCTAGTATTCGAGAGACCTCCGGGGCTGATGATTACTTTATTCTTTGTATATCCTTTTTTTAAACTATTCATACATATATTGATATTTAACAATACAAATATCCATACAAATAATAATACATGTTCACTTCACTTTTAAATTTCTATTTGCCTAACTCTTCGAAGGTAGCGCCCTTGGCCGGCCGCCTTTATTCCTCAACTTTGAAGGTAGCACCCTGGGCCGGCTGCCTTTATTCATTGACTTTGAAGGTAGCACCCTTGGCCGGCTGCCTTTGTTCATCGACTTTGAAGGTAGCGCCTTTGGCCGGCTTTATTCCTCAACTTTGAAGGTAGCACACTTGGCCGGCTGCCTTTATTCGTCGAATTTGAAGGTAGCGCCTTTGGCCAGTTGCCTTTAGTCCTCGATTTTGCCTTTATCATTTCCTCCTGTTAACCTTGACTACATGAGTCACTCCAAAGGAAGAGAAAGGAGAGGGGGAAAGAAGACAGAAAAGCCTGCAGACGCCGGATACTCCTCGACCCAGAACTCTCTTTTCCCTCCTCCTTGTCCAATCCCTTCTACTTGCCCCGACCCCCAATACAACCGTTCTTCAACCTCCCTCTCTAACCTACCCTCAGGCTCCCGTCAACGAATCCCCATATCGATCCCTTGGAACCAGATGAACTGGGATTTTACCGACATCCTACGACAAGAAAAATCCGACGAAGATTCCGAAGAAGACAACTCTCCGCCTAAACCCCAACGTACCTAATAAGTTCATCCACACTTCCCTTCAGTATCTTCAGCGACACTACCTCTCCCATCGACCTATCCACCACAGCCAGAATATACAATCCCCTAGACTATCCCAAGATGGCGCCCGGCACATCTCGAAGATAACAATTTTGTATTTAGAATGTAGGGTCAATTCTTACGAGTACAAACGAACCCACCAGAGTCAGAATCAGGTGTTTACTGTATATTTAGGTAACTTGGCCAGCATATAGGGTTACATTCTATTTTCTTGTATCCACACAAGTGTGCTGTTATTCTTCTAATTAGTAACATAGTAGTCAATATGTTTAGTAAACTCTTAAGAGCCGCCCCGGCGCTCTTAGTGACTTTAAAATTAGTAATAATGTTCACTTATGTATAAACTTAGACATTCGAGGGATTTAGGGCTGTTATGGGTGGCAATCAAACTTATTTGTATATTTCTCTTAAAGCTTTGTACTCTTTGTACTTATTTTCTTTAGTGATGTATATCTATTACGTTTGGTCAGGAATGTTGTTCCAAAGTAAACTTAGTTGGTTCTCATCCATTATTGTAAGTGCCCTGTGCCATTCTGGCGTTATTAGGGTTTTATGCAGCTTGTAGTGTTTTAGAGCTTTCCCACAGCTCAAGTATAATATTTATTGACTCTGTATTAAAGCGAGTTTTAACAGTAAGTTTACCTGTAGCATTGTATTAATTAAATGAATTTATTAAAAATTGCATTTGTGTACGAATTTCAGGGGATTGAAGATTTACAATATTTGTAGGCCACCTATAGTATTGTACTAGTTAGATAAATTAATAAAAATTGCATTCATTTACAAGTTTTAGGTTTTTATTTATTTTTTTCATTTGGAGTAATCCTTATCTCATCCATGTTAAAATCAATTCCCTTTACGTGTTTTTGTGTTACGCGATTATTTATCAGAACCAATAACTCAAGTAGTATGAAGGGCAGCTGTATTACATTTCCCTGGTCTTTTTTAAATCAGAAAATGTTATCCACTATAAAAGTACATGATTAATTTTAGCCCTCAAATAAAAACATCCCTGGGCCACTGCAGTGACAGCTAGTAAAAGCTACCAGATATACTCTCATATAGCCATTCACTAAACAATATGATATAAAAAAAATATATATTGATTTGTTGTCACTTTTGGCAGTCAAAAATTTCACAATTTTAATTATGCCCTTCTTTTAACTGTTTTTACATCTTCTACTAGCTGTCAGTTTCCAGATTTCCTATGGCGAATGGACTTTAGGAAAATATGAAAATAATCCCTAAACCTTACATTGACAAACCTAAAGTAGGTAACTTGGACGTTATGAGAAAATAATCTGAAGGGAAACTCCACAAATGGTATTTATAGGCTACTCCAAATATTTCACTCTGAGATTGTATGAAAACCATTTGAATTACAAAGAAAGCTATAATTTCATGTTTTGTAGACAATGTTTTCCTATGCCTTTTTATTATAAAATATACTTTGATATAATGAACGGTTATGTTTTAAGATAACAAATGTGAACAAACTCCGATGGCACTATATTCTATTTTACTCACCACAAAAAATTATAATAATGTGTAAAATTATTTCACAGTAGTATCAAAAAGTAATTATTTTTATGCTTAGCAACTCCACTATTACGCCCAAGTTAGGTTGGTGCTCTGTTGGCTGTCATTACGGGGAGCCGACCCTGGGGTGACAAATGACAAATAAATATTTTAAAGTTAATACATTTAGTTATCAGTTAATATTTTTAGAGTAAGTAATTAAGTTGAAAATTTAATTGAGCAGTCCAGTAGGCATTGTAACTTCTCTAACAGGGCAATTAGTAAACTAAGGTCAACTGGAAATATTGGGAGATTGAGCTGTAAATAATAAAGTATTATTATTATATTGTTTGTCTGTCTTTGTTAGTGAACTTAGACCTCCAATGCGCCCTGTTCTCTGCTTCTTCCTTCAACTCCCAGGATTTTTTTCTAGTGTTGTGTCTTTTCTGGTTGTTTGGACATCTCGTTGTATACAATTAGTAGCCAGAGCCCGGAACAAGACATATCTGGGAAGGAAATATCGTGTTTATGTGGACACTTCTCTGGCATTCTGGATTATCTGGCACAGGGGATTTCTATCAGGCAACAACGTCCATGCATAATTCTTCTTTGTGTAGAAATGCTCCGAGCAGGACCCACTCCGAGACTGCAGAACACTCCAGTCAAACCAAGGTTGGCGCTGGCTCTGTAGACATCATACACCTGTGCTATGAGACGCCATCTTGAGATAAAACCATTGCTTTTAACCTCTATATAAGCTATATCTACTTACATATTCTCCCTTATCCAACCTATCAATAAGATATCTACATCCTCCCTCTAGTGTTGACCAATTGAGGCAAAGGACCCCGAGATCATGCATATCAGGACAACGTGCTCCTTTTCAACAACTCGGCCGATGGGGTCCAACCACTCATTCATCAGGGAAAGGGTATCGGTAACTACGTTGTGCCTGCCATATTTGGGCATCAATGAAATTGTTATATTGTCTTTGAAAAGCTTAAACCCCCCTTGCCCTAGTATAGTTAGTTTCTGATTTTTTTTTCTACCCCAAATATGCATGCCAGACATTCCTTCTCCTACGCACTGTACTTCCTTTCCACCACCTCCAAGGTTTTACTCACGAAAACCTTAGGTAAAATTCCTTCAGGGTGTACATCGAGTGTAATGATAGAAGCATCCACCTGAAGCTGAAAGGGTAGAGAAAAATCAGGCATCCTGAACACTTCAGGGGAGATTAAGCCTCTTTTCAAGGTGTTAAAAGACATTATATGGTTTTATATACAGAAAAGCTTCACACTCTTTTTATTTGATGAGTTGAAAGGGGTAGTTAACCCACAGGACTCAGGGAAAAATTTAGCATAGTTAACCACACATTCCCACAAAATGTTGCACCTCCTTTAAATACTTTGGCTCAGAGTAATCTACAATAGGCGTTACACATTAAGGATCCACCATGAGCAATCCAGATATCAACCATTGGTTATAGCATACACCTTGGAACTTAAACTCTCTTGCACAGGACTATTCTTTTTATGAAGACTTGAAAAGAACTTACACTTATGGCATTCATGAGATTGGTGTCACATGATCGCGTCGCAAGTCTGTATGTACGATGATTGATTGCGCGAAATAAGTTTTCCATCATGCACTTATTCTTAAAATGCCACATTCCCTGATATTTATAACAACGGACTATGACATATCTCTATTTCCTCACACTGAGTTATTCAGCTATGATTTAGCTTGCCCATTAAAAAAATCCTATACACTACTATTAATATTCTTAGCCATCATAGCCATGAAAAAAACAGAACAGGATTCAAACCCACATCTTGGCATACAATCGAGATGGGTGCATTCTCTGCCAAAACTCATTTCAATAAATGTCACTTGATTAGTTCTTATAGATGTGTAATAGGATACCATACCACTAAATGACCACTAATTATATTTATTGGAATAAATCATTTAAATATATGTTGCTTTTACATTTTATTTGTAATTTAAATGTAATGTGTACTAAATAAACATTAATTAGATGTATTTGTTAATAAATTATTTAGAATTATATTCATAACATATTATTTGTAATTTAATTTTAATAACTTTTAGTTATTTTTAATAGGTACATATTTAATATTCCTAAGCCCAATACCTAATTTATGAAAAATATACACTTCATTCAATCTATTGATGTTGAATTTGACTAAAAATTGATCATTTTAATAATTCAGCTGGTTCCTAATCTAGGGGCCTTGATTATTGAAATTAATGCCCATTTCTGCTTCATACCATTAAAAGTATTGTATTTACCTGATTTGATCTGAATATTATAATTTGTGTTTGTAGAGACAAGCTTCTGCCAAAAACTATAATTATTAACTAATCTCTAGTTCATTTATTTTAGTTACTGTACTCTTTACATGTTTTTTTTAATCAAATGAAGACTCATGAAAGCTGCACTTCAATGTGATTACTGGTATGATTGTAGTCATGCTAATTGTCGTGAAATTAGCTATTAGATTGTTTAGTTGACTAGAGGCTTAGATTTCTACTTTTCATCAACATAAATCAATACTTATAAAGGGTATAATAAATTAGGGAGTCCATTTTTTACTTTTATATTTTAATATTTATTAGTTTAGAAAATGGTCTTTTGCACCATGCTGGTGAAGATGACAAAGTTAGTAGTGGTTTGTATAAACTGAATAAATACTTTTGTGTCTGTCAGAAGAATAAATTATGTATAAACAATTTTGATAAACAACGAATGGAACACTTTTACATTTTATAGCATTTTTGGTCTTTTAAAAAAGGCTGGGATTATGGGCACACTCAAACTTAATCACAAGAACTAAATCTAATAAAATTAAGAAGTTAGAATTGAATGAACAGTTTTCTTTCAGTTTACTGTAGTTGTAGTTGTGAACCGGCCCACCAGGATATTTATTGCCCAGTGTATCCAGCAGCCCAGTCCACCCCTGTGGAAGACAAACTTATTTTGGAAATACAAATGGGATCAAAATAACTAATAACTCAGCACTATTGCTACAATACTATTGGAATATTTATTAAACATTAAAGGCGATGAATAAATAAGCTTATCAAAATAATAATTTTATCAAACAATTTTACAAAATAAATCTTGCAAAAAAAAGTAATAAAAAATCATATAGGTATGTATATATATAAAGAAGAAGTTTGCCAACCTATACAAATTCAGAAGTATTATTTAAAAGCTATATTCAAATGACTTGGGTGCCATATTTTAAAATGTGTTTTCAAGTTCCCTTTTTGCTTGCATTTGTATGTACACAGTGGACATTGGAATCGCGGGTCTTGACCACATTCATTTCTCATGTGAGCAACAAGTGACTGCTTCCAACGGTAGCATTTACCACATTTAGTACATTTATACTCATTGCGCATAGTAAACTGAGAAACACTCTTTTTCAGAATGGACACATTCTGATCAAATAAGTCGTGTTTCTTGAAATTTGCATCAGGCATCTTACAAAAACCTTCAAATATCCTTATTGGTTCTTGAGATGTTAATCTCTTGCATGAATTTTCTGCATTTGACTTGGAAGAAGTTTCTTCAGAAAATCGTGATTTTTTTTGACCAACACTCCATGATGAGCTTAGCTCTGTAATAAAAAATGTACATTACTTTATATCAATAGCTTTACATTTATTTTTAGTTATTTATATAAGTAACCTATACAATTAATTAATACAATAAATATTTAAATATTTTTATGCTTTACTTTTAATGCAGTTAAAAACTTTTATTTGCAATTAATGTTTATGCAATCCCAGGATGATGAAAATAGCTACTACACAGTGAGAAATAAGATATTTCAGGTTCAAAATAAAACATAACACGATTATAGAAATCGGAGCATAGCCTATATTTTAATTTATTCAAAAATTAAAAAAAAAATTGTATGTGACACCAAAAGTATTGAGGAATATCAAAGTTATTGGTCTCGTGTTTGTTAAGTTCAGTTTTCAATATCAGGTACAACTTGTTTTGCGTTTTGATAGACTTTCCCCTGCTGCAGATGCGTCCTGGAGGTCAATACAAAATTTTGGATGTAATTCCTTAATATGACCTGAACATCTATCAGAACATGGGATGTGATTGTTGAGTCTAGGTAGGTTCAGATATTGTTCCTAAAAAGGTCCCATATAATATGGAAACCCCTACCATAAATTGTTCAGCCATTTACATAGCAGTTCTACATAACCCTAGAAAAGAAGGTACACACACCATTGAATGGCAATGTATGTTAATTGTGTTTAACTCATAATTATAATCTCCATTGATTGCTAAAATTTTATCAGTTGATGTTTTCCTCCTATTCATAATTAATATATTGTAAACATATTTTATGTTAAATTTCACCCAGTTACCAGTAGTAAGCTAGTTCCACAAAAACTACCCAATGATAATTGAAGTTTAGATACTTGCTAGAAAAAAATAATTTGATAAACAAGTTAAATATCAAATTTTACAAGCAGCCAGAAGGATCCTTAATAGAATCATTGCTTTAGTTGAATATTTGTTAAGGAAGTTATTTTAGTTTTGTAGACATGTTCCAAAACAAACCTAGATCATTTCTTAACATACCTAAGATTTATCAAGAACAAAAATATTTAATTTACTATGAAAACAAGTAAAAACAATATGGTACGGTTATTTAATTCAAATTTAAATATAAATATATGAATTCAAGTAAGATAACGTTTTTAAATTTACAAAAACTCACATTGAAATATCATTAATTACAAACATGTCACCTCTGACATGTCATTAGAATGGTCACAAGGCAGTTATTGTAGTTCTTAGTTTATGATGGAACTTAAGTGTGCATTATGGTGGATGGGGTTTAAGTGTGGTTTGACATTGAACCAGTTGTTAGACTAGGTTGTGTTATGTCTCCATGATTGTTGGATGTATTCATGGATAAGTATTTGAGGAATGCTTGCTAGGAACCAGTTGGTGTATAACTGGACAATATGAATGTGAGAGTGTTGTTATATGCAGATGATGCCATAATATTAATGGCAGGGAATGAAAGTAACATTCAGAATGCATTATATAATTTGAATGTGGAGACAGGCAGGCAGCCATTGTCTGGAGATACAATGACTAAAATCATAACTTTACATTGAATTTAAACTGCGTGAATTTAAAATACTATAAATTAATAAAATTATTAAAACAAAAAACAAAACACTCATTTAAAAAACCAATTTATGTCTACTCTAATGTCTACATTAAGCAATGAAGTCAAATTCAAACATGAGTAAAAATTATCTACGTTTATGAAATTATATTAAAACTGGGATTCATATAAGAAACATGGACAGAAAACAATTACACAAAAATAAATAGCAGGAAACTAACATACACCCTTTAAAAATCTTCAAAGGTATTGGTATCTTAAAAAAACATATAGAAATACTTGATTAACAACAACAATCTTATTATATTCTTCTATGTTTCTCCTGTCATTCTTTACAATTTTACATTCCCTTTTGTGTTTTTTTTGTTTACTCTCTTAGGCAGGGCAAACAAAAGCGAGCGACGCAAAGCGAAGTAATCAAATTGACATGATGATCATACATAATGCTCAAATACAAGAAGCAAGAAATAAGAAACGTATCAATGTTAATGTCAAATAAACTTGAACTCAGTCAACCACTAACACATTACAAGGGCGCGGGGA
>CABEEJ010000421.1:212479-266722 GCA_901482245.1 Timema douglasi | reverse complement strand
AAGGGAAGCTAAACGGAAAAATCTCAAACGAATATAATCAATATCGAAAGGGAATCTTACGTTGAATTTGGCCAATTATATGACACATTAAACTTTAAAAAATCAAAAGGTTATAATAATTCCTGCTCTTTCATACACCTCCATTGTATGGATTTATAAATCTGATTAGGTTTTAAATTCCCATTTTTCAGTATAGAAATAATGCATCAAATTAAAAAAAAGTTACTTAAACACGTTCAGAGCGCTGAAACCCCTCTCCATCCCCAATCAATCCATCCCCAATCAATCAGTTATGGTAGTTTTTATTTTCAACATCACAAAATACACGTATATTTTTTATTTCAATGATTCAGCGAATTCTGACATCTCAATCCCCAAAATAGATGTAATTAAACCCAGACAAAATATACAGAATAAACACTGCCTTTGGGTGCTAGAACAGAAGAGGTGGACAAACACTCCTTTGTGTAAATGCTTGGAACAAGAGTTAACAATTCTTGCTGCACATGGTATGTGTAAAAATATCAAAATATTTGATTGCATCAACCACTTGGAATTCACTTGCGTCGCTTCGCCTTTATGTAGGACACTTCTATGCCCACAATTTATTTGATAATTTCTCTTCACATCACTTCAAACACGTTGCCCGCATCGCTCCCTTTCATTTGTTCACATAGGGTAACGCCTTAGGAACTGACTTGCGTGTTTCACACATACCTAAAGAGTTCAAATAGTACAAAAGCCAATTCTAGAGAATTTTTGTTAATTATCGATTTACTTTTAGAGGCAACCATTACTCCTTGGCCAGTGGCAATGATGTAAAGTCTAAACTGTTTTATTTTTTTATTTGTAAAAGTTATGTTAGATTTGTTCCTTTGTAAAAGTTTTATTATAATATTTCCTATCACTATTTCCTTAGTGTGTGTACAACCCAAATTGGTAGTAAGACACGGTTCTAATAATAATAATAATATTATTTCCTTACTTGTACCTGCAGACAGAGCCTACTATATACTCCAAGCCTGGAACTTGGATTAGTGACACCAGAAAAAGAGAGAGGACTGATGTACCACGAAAATTTCAAAATTATGTACCATTTGGTTGTGTTTTAATCGTGAACTTCGAGGCCTACAAGGCTCTATCAATGTTTATTTTAATATTGCCATTTGGCACCTCTTTTCCTTTGAATAAAAATTGGAAATGATTCCGTTTAAGCTGTATAAGACTACTATACATTTATTGCTTGCTGCAGTGGTCTAACGAGAATAATCCTACTCACTACAAAAGCCGCAAAAGACTGAAGACAAGGCCAGCGAGAACCCTCTATTTGATGGTTCAGAAAGGTTTAGAAAGTTTAGAAAGGATAAGTCCCTTTGTGGCCACATCATCACCTTCAATCTGGATGTTTTGAGAGCTGCGCTAAATGTTCAGCACAAATATTTCAGAGAATAATTTACCAGAGAGCCGTGCACCAATTTCCTGCCCATCACGATCCCTTTCTACTTTCTTATTGGCTACTTAGCATCCCAATAATTGGGATTTTTATCATCTGCTGTGAGCTTAGTAGATGTTATTCCTGGTATCCCTGCTTTTTTTCTTTTAAGCACAGTGTTCCTAAGTTACTCTAGTATATTTTATTGTTTAAAATTCACTTTGGCATTGTCTATAATAATTTGTAAATCTTTCATATTTTTTTTGCTTTAACTATTATAATTTATTTTGAAATGTAAATTATGTCCTTTTTTTATTTTTAGTATTAACTTATGTTCAAAAGAACAATTATTTTTCTGATATTTGGTACTTAGCTAAATGTTTGGGATTCACTTTTATATGCTTAAATTTTAAATTCCATAAAGCCTTAAATTTAAATGATCAAACCATGCAATGATTCCTAAAGGTCCTCGTTTTGATTAGGAGAAAAAAACAATTTATTATGTACCATATCACCACATTTTGTGTCACCAGAACTTTGTAATTGTTCTTATCATATGTTGTGTCGGGTAGATCATATCATCGTTCTTATCATATGTTGTGTCGGATAGATTATATCATTTTCACCCAGTGTTATCATTTGGGGACAGATAGCGTGTAGGGGTGGTAATACGAGGCTTTTAAAAAAACAAATTTAGCTAGACCAACACAAAATGAGGGAAACCTTTAATAAAGTTAAATTGTTTTCCCAGATAATTTAGACGACGTTTGTCTTTGAAGGCCGCTCACTGTACCACACAGATAAAAGTTAGAGGAGTAAGATTAGATAATCTAATTGGGCAAATATACTTGAAAATTAGTCTGTCACTATAGACATACAATATATGTGTACGTACGTGAGCCATTCGAGCTATAGAAAGTTTGAATGGACGACTTCAACACATTTAATTGAATAATGAAAGGCTAGATAATCATATCATGCTAATGCTGAATCAACAGTTCTATAAAATAATATATATATATATATATATATATATAATTACTTGATTTAATGATATAATAAATCATACACCAAACGTTTAATCATGAAGTGGTGCCTCCTGGATGGTTAAATGACAGTTAAATGACAGTCACACATGGCTTTTTTGGGAGTTAATATTTTCTAATATTTCCCAGTTTTCATCAATGAAAAAAGTGACATTAAAAGATATATTCTATACTTATATGTAAGGAAGACTTTAAAAGCATCAGCAGTATTGCAAATGCTTTATGTGTTGTATCCACACGCTGATATTAATTTAAATGTATACAGTTTCAAGACACTTACAACCATGTACTTGTGATTTTATAAGTAATGCCTACTTTCTAAGAAAATATGCTAACAACCCTATTTGGACTTTTAATAATGCAATCAGAAATACCAATTACTTTGTGTGTTTTTAAATGTTGGCATACATGGATTTAGCATGTCTTAAACTTATCTTTTTTTTTGTTATGTTGATAATTTTAGTAATATCCATTTAGAGTTAAGAAATATTTGAATTTAGAATATATTGATTAAATCTTGTTGTTTTGCAATAATGCATCACATCATTAATTGATCAATTTAATCTAAATTCAAATCTTTCTTAGCCTGAAATTTATCTAATTTCTCTAAACTTTGTAATCAACTGCTACATTGTATTGTGATGTGCTATGTCTGTTTAAGGACGTACTTCCATTATTTTTGTTTGACCTCTTTTGTTTATTAACTAAAAGGAAACATATCTTTGACCATAAAAACTCAGACCTCAATCATTGATCCCAGGATTAGTGTAATACACTGTAGGTACTCTCTTAGGCTCAAATACAGTATTTTTAGCTTGTCTTATTGTGCTTGTGTGTTCTATAGGTCCTTCACTAGCCAACCCCATGCAAGTAAAGATGGTTTTTCCTCTTGTCCGTTAGACAAAAGGCTGTTCAACCTACTGCTCTAGTCCAAGAAACTACCCGTACTACTAGTGAAATTATTGCTCCCCACATTTATGTAAAGAGTGCAGAAATCTAGTTCATGGGGAAAATATTGAAGGTTGAGAGTATCTCAGAGAAAATGAAAGCTGAAAATGTGTTTACTTTATTTGAATAAATAATTTACATTGACGCATGTTATCAATTTATTTCTAATCAAAAAAACACTACACATGAAAAATGCTATCATATTCATTGGCATGTCGATATTTTACATGTGTTTTTATATTACTCTTTTGTTTTGATCTGTGTGGACACAGAGGACACTTGAAACGAGGAGCTTGGCCACACTCATTTCTCATGTGATAAACTAGAGAGTGTTTCCAACGATAAATCTTCCCACAGTTTGAACAAATAAAGTGGCCCATTTGACCACTAGGCAAAGACAGGCACTTCTCAACTTTTTAATGATCCAGCCATAATCCCGACGAAAGCTTCGGCTGGGAAACCACAACTATCCTGGTTTTCCAGCGCTCCACTTGAGGAATGAAGATCTGATGAAGTTATTTTTACATACTTCTTCCATGATTTGTTGTAATATTCTGCAATGAAAAATCAAATGATCTTCTTATTGAGTGTATACATTGCTCAAGTAGCCAAAATGAATATACATTATATCTTCTATAAGTCATATTTTTTCCTACAGCACTTTTTAGGATATAGTAGGCCTAATGATTATATCTTAATTTGAATGGCTTAATTAAAGATATGCCCCTTCAAGTAGCATAAAATGATGTTATTTACTCAGGACACTTGGGCCATGTATTTACTTTCTTTGCAGAGCTGTTTCTGGAATAAAAGTTTAATTCTGAATTAGTTTTACTTAAAATGGTTATTAAATTGACAGAAATTGACAGTTAAACTTACACTAAAGCAAGAAACCCCAATAAGAAAAAAAAAAGTCTTAACTATCTGCCAAATTCTTTGTAATATAATTTTTTATGAAAATAAATTGTTGGTTCCTTGATCTATTGTTTGGGTTTTCATATGAATAAGCGTGTCTTTTGACATAAAAAATTTAATTGATCCTGGTTACAAACACATAGTTTTAGATAAATATAAACTAGGAAATCAATCATCATAAACAAATGCTATATGTATATATTAATATATATAGCATTTGTTATATATATATATAAAATTTGTAAGGGGTAGTGTATGTATATCGGGTGCCTACTGAAATTTGTAAGAGGTAGTGGGGGAAGTCGAAAATATAACCAATTTCCATAATAATGGTAATAAATTTTAATTTTCTTAGTATAAATAACAGATATCTGTCAGTTATTATTATTTTAATATCTTTCTTAGTTAACTAATCTTAGATTTCTCCTTTAATGGAATATAGTGGTTGAATTTTTGTTTCTGTGCAAATTTATTTTATCACTACTTTCCTAAAGTAGGTATGCATGGGCTTGTGTAATAAACTTAATAGCTATACAGTCCTCTACCACCAATTTATTTTTACTCTTTTGATTTGTAGTGCTTATAGTCTTAATTTAAAAGGCTAATCATTTATACACAAACATGAATATGCAATGGTAGCTTTTTGTTTATAAAATATGTACTGTAATTTACTTTATTTGGTTTTTTTTTCCAAAGCTTCTTTGTTAAATGAGCTACAAATCTAAATTGAATTAACATCTACTTCAAAATATTTACATAGTTAAAAATATATTCATATACTGAAGATCAGTTACACAAGCTAAGAGTTAGATGTCTTTTAGTTACAGAAACTAATAACTAACTACCCAAATGTTTTTTAATACAGAATAAGTATTATTTTAGTATGATATTTAAATAGATGTTTTCAAAGGCTAATCCTGCAGTGTAGTTCATTTTTGTATTCTTGGTTATAAACATTGATTAATTGGTTAATGTTTCAATATCATTATTAAAAGATCATTCCATGGATTTTATCACGCATATTTACATATTCACAAAGCATCAATAGCACCTTCAGGAGGCATTCAAGGGGGCTATTACCCCCACCTGAGCTTGTACTAATATTAGAAGTAGTTTAATAAAATATAAAGGTAGCTAGGATTCACACAACAGTGTTCAGAATTAGCACTCAATTAGTGCCCTCAGCCGACAAATGGAGAGTTATGAAATATTACTAATTATTAACTAATAAACTACTAATTAGCACCACCAGGCCAGTTGGTGACTTAGTGCAGGCATATAGTGACAGACAACGTTACTAGGGTTGAGAGTTTTGCACATGCGCAAACAATAATTCCCAACGGCCCACATGACACATAGTCAACGTAAAGTCCAGTGTGACCTTAAAAGCCACTTTAAAGGCTTCAATACAATGGTAGGAATATTAACAGGTGCCAAAAAGGTTTATTATTAAGAATATTATCACTGGGGGAAGTTATCAGCACTCAAGCACTGATTTCCCATCACTTATCATTAAAATGAGACATCTATTGTAGTTTTATAACACTTAATAAAACATGATATTTTGGACAAAACACACATCGGGTAATAACTCCAAACCATGCGCCTGCAGGGTCTGTTACCTCAAACTGAAATACTGTAAAAGCTAATTCTATAGAATGTAATTAATCAAACACATAAGATTTGATTTAATTAATCGTGAAAAATCGCCAATGAATTTAGATAAATTTGGAACATTTTTCTTATGTTGTAACTTATTTTAAGGAGTCAAGGATTGCTTTAAAATATGTCTTTTGAAGCTTCAATTTAATAAATTTTCCCGACATTGGGGATGAGGGGATAATTCTCCCAACTGGGGCAATACCCCTCTTGTACTCACTCCCTTCCACCCTCCTCCTAATCCCAGTTCCAACCACCACTCATACTATTTAGTGAAGATCAATTGATCATATAATTTTATGTGTTAATATATTTATGTAGTATTAGTAGCTTTGGTAACTGTCAGGTACGAGGGTCGTTAATAGCCCCACTGCAAAACGTAGGTCTAATGATTAAACATTGACCCTGCATTCTGGCATCATTTCACCTTAAAATATATTCTAAAGGGTAACAGATAACTATAAAAAATTATTTTAAGCTAGCTTATTTCTGCTAAAACAATCAATTTTTTTTTAACTTAGAGCTTTTCCACTTGCAAATTTTGAAATTTCTAATCTTCCCCAGGTTTTTCACACCAAATAATATACTTTCCAGATATTTTATATTAAAAGCAATGAATCAAAATATAATATGTTTTCCTTTTTTCTATTAAGATTTTAGCATAAATATGATCAAAAAAATTGTATGAATTGGAGATAAAACTAATAGTTTACATTTGGTTATACTTTTTACTTCATATTTCAGAGATTATTGCAAAATATCTGAACATTCTAGCTCCTTTTTAAAATTACAATGACTTATTGACCTTTTCCTGTCCCCCTCTCAACCCCAAATTCCCTCAACTTTTTCAGATTTTCTGTTTTCTATGTAGGTAGCTTACCAGTAACCCTGTCATGGCTCATATTGTGGAAGGCAACTTAATGAGCCTTTAAACTATATATAGCTATATAAATAATTATAATTTAACAATGATGATTAATATAGGTTCAAACAAATTCAAATATTTTATTCAAACCACAACAAGAGAGCTTTTGATAAGATTTTCAGATTTTTAATTTTATTATTAGGGTTGGTAAAGATCGCCAAAATAAAAGATTTTAACTGTGTTTTGAAATACATTCTTTTCTTCATGTCCAAATGAAACTATCAATATAACTGTGAAATTTTATTAAATTAAGCTTATCTGTTTCAATAATTTATTATTGTATACACCAACACCAATGAATGACTTGTAGTAATATATGTATAATTCATTCGAGTTGGCTCAACAGACAAAGCTTGCACTAAGAAAACTTTCTAAATCATCATATTAGATTGATTAATCTTATTGTAATTTCTTATTGAAATAATGTTTATATAATTACAGGGGTTCTGAAACTGGCGGGGAGGCGGATTGAAACCCCCTTGTTCCTAAAGTACAGGGATTGGGTCTATCTTAGGCCCTCCCCTCAATTTCCCATGCATTTCAAAACACTTATAGTAAAAAGTGTCACCTTTGGCTTGACAAGTTTGTGTAATAAGGACATAAATTTATAGTTCATGTTATGAAATGTTAGTCGAAGAGGGTCAGGTATATGCCTCGTCTTCCCCTAACACTCACTAAGAGTTTGTTTTGAAAGATTTTCCAAAGTTTTACACTGTAATTTCCCTGCCAGGTAGGTGAGCGCTACTTTATTTCCATACTGTAACGTTGAGTAGATAACATGCTGAGTCAATCTATAAGTTATATGGGAATATAGGCTTATTTTTAGGAGAGAAGTAGTGTCATTTTTGTATGTATAGATGTATGAATAGTGACTTCAATAAATATGATAAAATTGGAAAAATCGAGTAGTTGACTTTCTCATAATTTATGTGAATTTTTCTTTCCCATTCATTAATTTTAATGGAGAAAGGATGTGAGGGTGAATATTATATTATAGATTTGCCTCGAATATACTAATGATAATGATTTTTTTTATAGTTTTTAATCAAACCCGATTTTATATACCAGGTTGTCCATTTACTTTATTTATAGAGTCAGGTTTGTTAAGATAAGTGTGTTTTTTAAAAATATCTAATTGGATGTTAATTTTTAATAGAAATTGTTAAAAGTTTTCCAATAAAAAATGTAAGTTATTAAAAATTTGCTCTCTGTATTGATAACGTTGTTATCAGGATAAGATGAATTATAAAATAAACTCTTATTCTTAAATGTATATTAAAGTAAATTATTTTCCCAAAGAAATTTGCTACCAAATATCATACTTCATTTGATTCTTTGAAACAATCTTGCTTATATAATAATATGGCCAAAGTTTTGGTAAAATAGTGATTAGTCCTTATTTTACAAAATATATTTTTCTCACATAAAGATTCTTAAAAAAAATAGCCTACTAATAAACCACTATTTCTAATTGCTTTATTTGAAAAGAAAAACATAATAGCAAGTGTAATAGGGCCATGATAGTAGAATGTGTGAGGTTTTTATTTTTACCTTATTAAAATTGTAATTAAGTATAAATATAATCATATGATAAAATATGCAATAGAATATTAACCATATGTTATGAATTGTTGCAAGTTATCCAGTGGTGCATAAAATAACAATTATTTATAACGGAAACTAATTATTACAAATACTATAGATAATTCTTTGTGTGAGAGAGAGTTAATATATTATTAGTTTAATTAATATGTGATAAATATTTACCTTAAATAACTTAATTCTAAATTGTTTACTTGTATTAAATATAAGCTAACTTAGAAATACCATGCACTCTCTCACTTTCTCTCTCTCACACATACATACAAGCATGAGGGACACATTATCAAAGAATTAGTGTCTTAATGAAAGGGCCATTCTTATTTTAAATGTATATATTTCATTAAATAAAAAACAGTTAAACTATACGTTATATAATATGGTATATTCCTTGTGGAATGTTAAAATCTTGATGATTAAATTACCACATTCATTAATAATTATAAACCAATCATATTTTATTCGAATAAGTTACTAAATTCTTTAGGGTGTCTAATTTTAATATGCGATTTAATACTGCTCTTTTGTTTTGACACGTGGAAGCAGAGGGGGCATTTGAAACGTGGAGTTTGTCCACACTCGTATCTCAGATGGTAAACAAGTGAGTGTTTCCAGCGGTACATTTTGTTGCATTTGGGGCAGATAAAAAGTCCCGTCTTCCCTGAACTCAATGAAGATAAGTAGGCCTCAATGTCAAATGACTCTGTCTCATTGTTTTGTCTACTAAAGAAAACATTCTTAAAAGTCGATGAAGACATTCCAAAAGCATCTTCTGGTATTTGTAGCGCATCTTGATAATCATTATAGGAAGAAATATCCAATCCTGTAATAAAAAATAAAGTGTTATCCTTTACAAATAGATTATCAAAAATTATCTTTTAGGGATTGTGACTTGTGCAAGAATTTAGTTTTTAATTTTCAATTTTTCACTATTTAAATTCTGATCTCCACAAGCTATAGCAGAGAAATAAAAAAGGTTGGTTTGTTGATGCTCATGTCTAAGTAAATAAAATATCACCCAAGTAAATATATCAACAAGCACAAAAGGCTTTGTGAAACTTGATAAAACAATTCAATATGAAACTATTGTTGCTGATATATCATAAACACATTGTGAGAGTAAAAAAATATTTGTTCCAGCATTTTTTCAGGGAGTTTTTGTTCATAGTTGAGCAAAACATTAATGCAAACTATCCTGAATATAAAGTATATATATATTAATACTTATGACATTTACTTTATCTACAAGTGAAAATTTAAAAAAATGCTACCAATAATATGGTACTATTTTAGTATATATTTACAAGAAAAAACCTGTGAATTGGTAACATTGTCTATTCTCCATTTAAAATTGTATTTTTTTTCCATTTCAAAATTGAATAAGGTAAAGTTTAATGTGAAATACCATACAATAATTGTTTGTGGCACTAATAAAACATGCACTTCACTTGTGTGGGTAATATTGAATACTCCAGTTACAGCCAAAAAGAGACGACAGGGGTGATAAATAAGGATAATTAGTTTCAGTTTTAATATGTTATAAATATTGTTCAGTTAAACACATGTATATGTATTCAAGACAACACTTTTAACTACACAATATAAAATATTAGCACTTAAAACCTAATAGGTACACTAGTGTCCGTTCGTTTTTCAACTAATCCCCTATTTAATGGCAACAAAACAAGTTTTATTTTTAATAATAAAAGTAATTTTTCTTAAATAAAAAATAATAATAAAATCAATAGACCTAGCAAAAATAGTACCCACTTCAGTGGCTGCATGGTCTATGTCGTAGCTCTCGAAATAGACTAGACTGGCAAAGAGAGGGGGATTATGGTTTGAACCCGGTTGGATGTACTGAGGGTGGTTTTCTTTAAATGGTTTTCCACTCTCTCTCCATGCAAATGTGGGTACACTTCCTCTAAATTAAAAATTCATAATCCCTAAACCATGAGTGTACTTAGTACATAAACGTATAATCCAAATGGGTAGTAAGCGACAGTGCTAAAAATTTTAGATTAACTAAATGAAACTTTTTCTTAGACTAGAAGTTGTAACACTGAATCAGATGTATGTACCATAACTGAAATGTATTTCAATGTCAGAGTGGCTGACATGGTAGTGTGTGACAAAATAAATTGTTGTCAGCTTTCCCATAGTAATACATGTGACCTAGTATGTGTGTTCCTGACCAAGCCCTAACTGACACTCAATGAAAATGGACGTGCATTATTCTAGTACAACCTTACCTGTGTACATCAAATATATACTCCATTCACGGTATGAATTACTCTCTGAAAGGTCTTTTTTCCTACCAATATCCTACTATATAATAGATTTATGGTAGGGAAAAAGGCCTTTCAGAAATCAATTCCTACCGTGAACAGACTTTAGATGTAACAGTAACCAACATAAATTAACATACACACAATACCTACCACACTGTTCCCTTACAGGGTAGGCAAGAAACTGCATATAGCTAAAAAAACAAAACTCTGTAATTAATCCATCCTCAATAACTTTCTCCAAACATAAATTTGTTTCTTTAATATAAATATCTTTTCATTCAAGTATCCGAGATCTGGTATCAAATAATATTATTATAATGTTGGAAATTTAAATGAAAAACGCAACTTGTTAGCCTTGACATTGAAATATCTGTATTAAAAAAGTTTTTATATTGCTAGAAACATTTTATTATTATGTTAGATAAGTTTTCTTTTTTTAAAAAAGAAGAGGGCAATGAAATGAAGTTTATTAAGAAATATTTGAAAAAAAATATCTCTTTTTACACCAAAGTTGTAGGATGCATCTTTTCAATTTGCAAAGCTTAATATTTATTTGCTGCTGTTTTGATTAATGGTTTTATTATGTATTTTGTACCTATAAAATGCAATTTTACTAAAAAAAATTAAGTTGCAGTCAAACCGCTTGTATTATGTTGAAATAAACTGAAATACTTAATTACAGTATTCTTTTCTATTCAACATTTCCATGGTAATGTTTGTTTTTACTTAATATTGAAATGTATAGTGCCAATATTGGATAAACGCAAACCATGCAATCTAGGAAAACAGGAATAAAAGAATAAATTTAATGGAAAATGCACTTGCATTCACCTGAGGAGAGAATTAAAAACTAATAAATTACTCCAAATGCACCCAGTTAAGGATCCAAACCCAGATTTTCAGTACAGCCAACAATTGGTTTAACGACTATTTATTTGAACATTTTTAAAATTTAAATTTTCTTTCTTTTTATTATTTGAATTAAAATAAAACAGTATATAATGAAATATAAAATGTAGCTTTATATAATGGATTTAGTGTTCAACATGCACCTTGACTTAAGCTAGACAATCTTCTGTTATAATTAGGTAATGATATTGGTGAAGGAATGTTTTCCATTCTACTGTAAGCAAATAGATGGATTAGGTTTGTTGTGTGCAGATGTATTTAATATTATTCTGTTCATCTTCTGGTCCTAACAGTAGTTATTATCTTAAGCAAACATAAATATCTTACGGTGTGTATAAAACAAATATTATAATAACCAACATGTAATGGTAGTCCCACGGAAAGGTGTCAAATTGTAAGAAACTGAATTGCATTGGCAGCTCATGCTTTTGCAAAATTAGCAATGTTAATTGTTCAGTGACTCGCTTTGGTGACCACATGGTCTAACACACTACTCTCGTGTTGGACTAGACTTCCAAAGAAGGGGAAATCAGAGTTCGATCCTGGTCGGGTGTACTAAGAGTGGCTTTTCCCAAATGATTTTCTACTCTCCCTCAATGCAAATTGGGGTAAACTTCCTCTAAATTAAACCTTCCTAATCCCTAACACGATGGTGTAATAAGTTTATAGTTGCACCCAAATGGGTAGTAAGACGCAGTGTTAAAAATATCCAGAGAGAGGGTAGGTTTGGAGTTGATTGTGACATTGTTTACGTTTTTAAAGGCTATAAACTTTTTTTTTTTAAATTAACCTAAGCCAATAAAAAGGTTTTTTTTTACAAACAAATTTGAATATCTATTAATATCAACATTTATGTTCCCAGCTAGGTCTGAACCAGTCATTTACAACTTGGCCCTGAAAATGAGTTGTATAGAACTGATAGGAGAATAAATGCCTACTGAATTTATTTTGAATAGTTGATACTGTTTTATACTAGCAGAGTGTTTTACCCAACCCTCANCGCCCCCCCAGATTAAGTATATATGCCAAGGTTTCCTACTCTTCCTTTAAAATATAAGTAATGCATGATAGTTATTTTAAATGATTATTAATTATCATTTCTATCATGTCACTTTATTGCACTTAGATTACACATTTAATTTTTAGTTTAATTTATTAATATATATACATAGTTCTAGAAAAGTAAATACATTGGAATTAACTATAAAATACTAGTGTGAGCCATGAGTGTGATGATTTTTGGAAACTTCAGAATATCTGGGGCATACTTGGATAGTGAGAGTCTTTAAGTTACCGCGACTAACAATATCCAAATGGTTTCGATTCTTCACTAGTATGCGATTCACTGCACTAGTTAAATCTCGTTTTTTAAACCTCACTTTTCGGTGTTATTTCATGTTTAATCAAAATTGCATGTTATCTAAGGTGTTTAAGTATTATTTATATATTGAGACAATTTATACAAAATTAAAATTTACTATTAAAATTTTATCTATTTGCTTTAAAATTCTTTGTCAAGTTTGCCTGCATATTTCACAAGTTTGTAGTAAAGTTAACTTACACTAGAACAAAATACTAATCAAATTACAGCATGGTCAAAATTTCTTCATATAATTTCATCTTTATTTAAAGATCTTTTTTGTAAAAACGGTGCTATTTAGTTTTATAGGAGGATTTTGTGTAACAAGACGATTTCATTTTATTTAGCTTTTCAAAAACATTGTAAATCATATCTAAACACTATCAAAGGAAACAGTACTTTATTCCATCTTTGTATGGCACTTTTCGGTTTATTGCGTCTCACCCTTTTTACGGTGCTCTACCTAAAGGTAATCTTTGAAATGCAATAACTCTGTGACTAAGCATCCTATCAACAAGTATGTTGCTGCCAATATTTTTAGTGGAAAAGCGGGAATTTATTTTAAAACAAAGTTAAATTTGATTTTTTTTAAAGCCAATTTGCAACTCACATACCCCTAATAAACTTTATTAGCTGTGCACTTACCTTCAACGTTCCATGTATATCAATAAATCCATAAAATATACGCAAGAAACAAATCATTATTTCACAAATCCTAAAAACATTAACAAAACTAATTAAATCCACACATTATGAATCAATAGAATAATCTGTGTCACTTAACAATAAACTCTTTCAGTTTACTGGCATTGTTTTGCTAAATATGTTCTTTAAATATAACAGAAAGGATTAGCAAGTGTGTGTAGTTCTGAAGAAAACCAGCAAATAACCGTCTGCGTTCCACATTTGCACACGCCACTAATACGTTGAAGGAATGTCCCCTTACCCAATTCACCCAGCTTGTCAAACACTCTCTCACGGCTGGTTCTAATTTCCTCAAGACAGCATCTGAACATTACCTAGGGCCAGAGGGCACCCATTCCTTGATATGACATTGGCCTCTAATTAGAATTATTTACTGAAGAACACACATTATTTATACTTTATAGTGTTATTTCCATGAATTGAGACTATTAAATACATTGTTAGGACAAAACAGTTTAAAAATTAATTATTTGTGTATTCAATCTTAAATGCTTCAACTGTCACATTAGAGTCTATTGTGACATGATTAGATCGATAAATATCAACCCCCCTCCAATAAACCCAAACACCCCCCTAAAGTTTGTAGTTACATTAACCCTCCAGAGGGGAGTGCTACCGCCCACAACGTTGGGAATCCCTGTACTAGCAGATTAATCGATGAGTACTATTATAGCCGATCAAACTTTCAAACAGAATTATAGTTTTATTTTTATTATATCAAACACATTTAAAAAACCTAACTTCATATTAGAACATACCATGTTCACCTCTAAGGTAATGACATCACAATGTTGCACAAGTGAATACTGTTAGCTATGATATAGTGAGTGGAATAGTCAGGTTTTTTCTGGCAGTAGGCCCAAAGCAGGTATAATCTGTATCTGTTGCAATGGTTCCATTAGCCAATCATATGCAGCCCTGATTTAATGATCCTCAACAGCCCAATGCAAGGTTTGTTTTGTCATCATTCAAGAATATGGGGAAAGGGTGTTTCCACAAACCAATCTCTCTTTCCCCTCTAGCTTTGAGGAAAATATAAATACAAAGTTGTTTCACATATTCCTAATATTTTGCAATACCAACAGTTTCAAACAAATATTTAACCAAGAATACCTAATTAAATTGAATACTTGAAGGAATACTCTACAAATAATTGACAGTGATTAAATAAGTAGTACCTAAGTAATGATCTTTTTGAAAATGTTACCATAAAGCACTTGTTGCTCTTCATTTTTAAGCAACCTTTTTTCTTCTTCAAAACTATGGGCCTACTATTATTATTATTATTTTCCTTTGTGAATCTAAAAACGAAAATGTTGAATTAAACAAAACATTATAAAGACTAGTTTTGTTTGTAGATCAAGAGAAAAAAAAACCCATTAAAATAATAGGTTAAGTAGCCCAAGTGTGAAATAATTTTAAAACTACCCCCTATCCTGGACACAGAGTGCATTGTGCTTTGTAGCATGTATAATGAGGCAAACACCAGGGGAGTGAAAGATTGTCTCAATCTCGTAGCAAAATGAAATAATACATGGGGCAGATAGAATTGCAAACAGAACTTCACACCTTTGTTTATTTAAATTGAACAGTTTTGTCATGTTGAAGTAATGTAGCCTAAATTCAGAAAAAGCTAAGTTCCTCATTGAAGAAAACTCTATGCATAGTGTCATTGAGTCTGTTAAAATACTGTGTATCCGTTCACAGTGCAATATTAGGTTGTCATATTTTAATAAGATGCTCGTTTGAAAAGTGTTTGAATATAGACTGAGAAGATCAGAGATTGAATACCGGTCAGGTCTACTCTGAAGGTGGATTTTCATAAATCGTTTCCCACTTTCCTTTTATGCAAATTTAGGGATATTACCTCTAAAATTCTCCCTTCCTTATCCCTATACCATTAGAAAAAACAAAGAAAACGAAGCAAACATATTTAATAAAAGGAGAACACAAAATGGAACTGGTAACAAAGTTGACAGGTTTTAAATCAGAGCATAGTTATATTTTGTTCAGCTGTGACTGTGATAGTGAGAACTGAGTGACACCAATGGACAAAGAAGATCAGCATCGTTGTCTCATCAAAGAAAGTGTACCATGTCAAACTTTGTCAAATTGTTGTCATGTCAAAGGATTTTCTTTGTTTGTATGAAACAAGAAGTACCATGAAGGTTTTGGCTCACCAGGCTGTGATGCTTACTGAATGAAATGAATACATCTTTTAAAGGCTGAAACCAATTACTTAATTTTATAGCTTTACCCTTTAAACACAATTATTTTTTTTAGTATTTCTTTTTTATTTATAAATTATCACACAATTATTATCAAGCATGCAAAGGCGAACAAGTTCATTCAATTCCTTTTTTCAAGCAAGAATTAAAAATAATTTATCAGAACCTTTTGTATATAAAAATGAAAGGCTAAATATAAAATCAACAATAATTTATGTAGGAAAAACACAAGATGTTTATCCCTTAGTTAATCTTCAAGTCATTACTATAGAGAAGCATAATTTTGAACTTAAGTCACTTTTTTCAATAAGCCCAAGATATGTCAAATATTAAGTCTCAAAGGTTTCTAACATGTCTGGTATACAATTTTAGAAACCATTATCCACCCTAATCTAACCCGTTCCAGACTCACTGCTTCCCAGATAATCTGGACACGCCAGGAATCAAACCTGGGACATCTGGGTCCGTAGCCAGAACCTATGACCACTAGACCACTAGGCACATTTCTGAATGCATAAGAGAGACAGATTCTATGCAATTATCCTAGTGTAATTAAAAGCAAACAGCAATACTCAAAGCAAACAATCATAATAAGTGTAAAATTAAGTGATACATCGATTAAGCATCCATCAGATCTTGGTGAGAGGGAATCAGGTGGATTGTCCAACTCATGTTGGAATTAAAATTATTTCTTAAAGCCAACTTATCTCACACAATACTGCATGGAAACAACAACGAGTCTCCCAACTTGAGAATTTATGCTCCAGAAGTTATTTAGATGCATAAACTCGTGACTAACATAGGGGAAATTATCTTGGACTATTAATACTCTATCGCTACGTCATTGGCTTATTGCTAAGGTATTTACACATATCTTTTGCTGTAAGTAAGCAGTGGGGCACCCAAGGGCAAACAGGGTGTCTAACCCCCCTCCCCCTCTTTCCCCAACACCACTAATAATGTTAATAGAAATTTAAATAATATTAAGTATAGCTAAAATATTTAGCATTAAAGATGTGTAAAATGTATATGCTACATTTTAAGACCAGGCTTCAGACTTAAGCCTAATATTAAAAATGTTTACCGTTACACACAAAATTAACAATTGAAAAAAACATACAAATAATAGCTTCAATACCATTTGTATTATTTAAATCTCTTAATTACTATAACACTTCTCCAAATAGTTTATAAAAGCATTTAATATTCATAAAATATCTCGGCCTTCAGGGCTTAGGAGGCTGTGCAATCCCAAACCCGCTCTCGCCATCAAAATGTCATTTTTGCTACAGCCTTGATTGAATGCCTCCCCCCAAAGTAAATGGCTGGATGCGCCATTGATTAAGTAAATTATAAGGAAATATATTTTATTTTACCTTTTCCTTCTAAATCATCTTGAAATGGTGAACTCACACTCCTGATTTTTTTGATTCTTTGATGTATAAGTATATAAAATCACAATGACTAATAAGTGTTTAATAAACAATTAAAACTATAATAAGATTATTAAAACTCCATGATCCGTTCTACTAAAGAAAAGAAAGAATTACCATCAACTACGGTTAAAGTATCCTCGGGTCCCGCACTACTCCTACCCTCCCCCCTTTCCTCTTCCACAGTATCAGAGCTATTATTGCTATTATTAGCACCGCGTTTTACTACTCGTTTGGGTTATATGCACTTACGTTAATGTGTAATGGTAGGGTGATTGTGAGATGAAATGGAAGACCTACAGTTTAACGTGGAATCCGAACCATGGTGGAGGCCTGTCATTCCCCACATTCACAAGTTGTGATTAGTACACGTCTTGTCAGAAGTGAAGGAAGGGTTTTGTAATCAGATAAATCTGTGCCGGGACGGAGGATTGAACCCAGAACCCCAGCATCGAAGTTCGACACCTTACTCCTAGACCACTAGGTCACCCTCTTTATCAGTGCTGAAATGCCTAAATTTGAAAGAGTGGTTAAATGTGTTTGCCAAATACATGATAATACATATGATTAGAATACCTAAACATAAATCAATGTATTTAATCAATGTATTGTAACAAGTTACAAGTTAACGTCGTACAAATGGGTCAACACTCACCCGACACCCATGATGATCAACAACACGAACACCAAAGCTCTGACACAAACAACTGATTGCACGCAGCCAACCGGCCAACTGTCTGCTCAGGACTTGATCCGCGGCCAGCCGGAAACGATGATTGTTCCACGCGGCCTGATGAAGCTATCACTTCCGCTAGTAGGATGTACCTAGATTGTTCTAGGTGGTGCCAGACGCTTTTATTTGCTGTCATATTTGTTCTATCGTCTTACCCCCTCCTTCCCTTGCCCCGTCTCTCTGTGGATACAATAATATATATATATATAGTGTTCGCACCTTTAATCGTCAATTACTATACCACCGACTGAGCATGGTGGGACGGCGACTAAGGGCCGTAATTTATTTTATACTGTAAATTTCGTTTTCGGAGTAATGGGGGACATGTTGTCAAAATTATTGTTCAGGACTAGTATTTAGTGGAAGTTAGGATTCTTTCTCTCTTTGTACGAGACTTAGTTCATCCCAATAGTACTGTTTGAGTTTGTTATGCATACTTTACGTGTATTTAATTTAATGTATAGCTTTTTGGAGACGCTTTGGCGTACTCGGCGTGATGGGCATACCGCCCGTCACTTTCTTGTTTGCATTTTGAATGTTTATGAAATTGTTTGGTTCTCTATTTAAACTGGGAGCACGGGGTACTTAGGTGTTAGAGAAGAGACTCGGCCTTACGCCTTGTTCTGTTTATAGTTTTGGTTCAACAGTATGTTATTTTGTTTTTATCGGGAGGCGCGTCGATTTTTGTCTTTTATAACCTAAGTTTAGATGCATACTAAGAATTGCAAGGTTGTATCGTTGCTTGCGTTTAAAGCTATAACCACAGAAAGAACCATAGATGTACAACCGGAATAATACCATAAGTTTCTCTTTTTATATTTTGCTTTAATCATGTATCTTCTTTCTAATTTTGTCTTAAATAAAACTAACTATGTTAATTATTGTTTAACTTCTTGTCTGGTTTTTCCAACACACTTCCAAAAATGTTACACATCGACCAGGATAGGTTAACAGTATATTTTAAAGCTTGTTAGATACACTAACTATTATTTTACAATTAATTTTATATATATTTTATGTATTTTTACTTAAACTATACTAAATTAGCTTAATAAATAAACATTGTAATTTTAAATCTTTTTTCAATAGTTGGCACAATGATTAACTTGCTTCACAGGAACAGCATGATCTAGGATGTAAAAACATGAGCTCATTGGTCAATTACTTATGGGCGAGCAGAAGGAATGTGTTGCAACCCCCTAGACATTGGGCAAGGTCATTAGAGCCTCCCTAGCTTGCCTTGCGTTTTTCAAGCAGCAAGCCCTGGGTTTCCTATTGTGCTAAGTAGATCCTTTTGGAAGAATAATTACTTAAAACACAGTATTCTTGGAATAAGAACCAATATTAGTTTCAAAATTAATAATTCATTAGATATATATTTATTAACAATTTAAACATTAGTATTTACACAGTTCACACAGACAGCATTAAATTAAACAAAACACTAGTCCGTATCATTATGGGTATGCGGCGCAGGACTAACATACTCAGAGAATACACCACTGCTTGGCTCATTAAAAAAAACTATATATTATTTCATACGGTATTTCTTCAAAATCATTTATTACATTTCAGTTTGACTTGAATAAAATCACAAGAGTTTAAAACAAAGTATATATACATTTGGTTCATCAACAAAATTTGTAATTACACATTTGATCAAACAGGTGATTGGATATAAATTAAGGATTTAAGTGAAACAAATGCATCAATCTGGCATCCTTGGTTCAGCTGGCTTGAAATTATGTTTCACACGCATGTGTTTGTTGAGATTTCCTTTAAGTTTTGACTTGAAAGGACAGTAGAAGCATTGGAAAGATGGTTCTTTCCCACACTCTAGTTTCATGTGGGTCACCAAGCTTCTCTTCCAACGGTAGTTTTTCCCACAATTAGTGCAAGGAAAGTTTCCTGGCTCCATAATAGCAGCCCCTTTGTTAAATGATCTTTCCCAAACATTTGTGTCCATGTTAAGAAATGGTGCAATAGAAGTTTCATATGGGTCATACAACTTTCTTGAAAAATATATTTCAGATGTTATATTCAATGTGTGATCGTCACTAACTGAAGAATGAAAATCTGAAACATGAATATGTAATATTTTGTTTGTAGATATTCATGTTGTTTTTTTATCAACAATCTGTACAGCTAGCTATAAATGTGTCAAAATATAATGATTAAAATTGTTCAGTTCCCGCTTATTAAGTTATATAGATTGTCACATGGAGACCCGATAAGCTTAAATGGGTATTCAAGGTGTAAGACACGAGAGAAATTATAATGTGAAGAAAAGATTTATTTAATTATTAAGACTCCCTTCACATACATACATACCTAATGAAGCCATTCTATTAGAGGGTAGGCAAGACACTGTGCAAATATCTCAAAAAACAACAAATCTGTACTTAATCCATCCTCACTAACTTTCTCCACCCTTCCCAATAATTGCATATTCCCTTTGCTTCAATAATATGTTTGTCTTTTTCAGGCTTCTTAAAATGGCCTATCCCTGTCTTTTGATTCACACACTCTACCTTCATATATTTTCTTCGTCTCTCAATACACACTCATCCCCTCAACATACCCAAACCAATGTAATACACTTCTTTCATATTTACCTATTCGACTCCCTTTCAAACTGCACTCCTTCAGCACCCATTCATTACTGACTCTGTCTATATTAGTTTTTCCACATTTATTTATTAGATATCTCATTCCAACCACATTTACCTTGTTCTTGTTTTTCTTCTGACACACCCATGATTGACATCCATAAAACAATGTTTGTATCAACACACTTTTATGTATTGTCATATTTGCCTCTATCGATACTACTTCATTCTTTGCAATGGTACACATAAATCAAACTACTCTCCAAGGTGCATTCACTTGTCTGTTGATTTCAACATTTATCCTTCCATTTTTATAGAACATTCTGCATATATACACAAACTCATTCACTTGTTCTAACAGTTTTCCATTTATACTAAGCCGACAATCATTTGCTAATTCGTTCTTATAAAAAATGATCAACTTAGTTTTGGAGACATTTATATCAAGACCCATTCTTCCTGTCCCCACATTCATATTATTTAATATATTCTGCATGTCACTTTTATTCTCAACCATTAATATGGCATCATCTGCATATTACAGCGATCTTATATTCACATTGTCCATTTGTACACTAAATGTATCCTCAAAAACATCCCTCATACATTTATTCATGAATACATTAAACAACCTCGGAGACATAACACAACCTTGTTTAACACCCTGTTCAAGGTCAAACCATTTGCTTAAAGCCCCATCCACCCTAACACATGCTTTACTTCCATTATATACCAAAATAAATGCATTTATTAAGCATATATCCACGATCCAAACCATACTCTCACAGAACATTCATAAACATACTTCTATTCACCCAATCGTACAATTTCTCCAGATCAACAATAAACTTTCTCTCTTACTGCCATACATTTCTCAATCAATTGTTGCAATGCAATCTTTACCTGGCATGAAACAACATTACACACACCAAATTGTCCACAGTTTTTTCAAACACCCTCTCAATTAAAACTGTCCCAATAACTTTGCCTAAAACGCTAAAAAAAACTACTTCCCCTATAATTCTTACATTCACTCTTTCTGCCTTTGCCTTAGTACAAAGGAACACTTGACAGCATTCTTCAAGTAATTGGGAACATTCTAAATCCCTTCACAAACAGCGAACAACTCACACAATCTGGCAAGTAGTACCATGCCCCCAAACTTGATAATTTTACTTGTGATACTATCTACACCAGCAGCTTTGCCATCCTTTAACACCTAAACTTTATTTATTCTTTCACTCATCATAACATTTTCCCTATTTTCTGTTACTTTATCAACGTTTTCGCCATACCATTGCTCAAATACTCCCACCATTGCTCTCTTATACTGTTTTCACCCCAGATCACCATACTCATTTTGAACGCTATAGGTTTTTCCTTGCACTCCTTGTTTTTTTTTCTTTACCTACTTCCATAACAGCTTCTTATTTCCTTCAAAATCATTCTACATTCTTTCTTCATCTTTTAATCTCATTTGATCTTTAATCTCTTTACTACTTTATTTGCATTCATCTTTCTCTCTTTACATATGTCTAGACCTCTTAAGTTCTGTTTCACTCTTCACAGAAATCATTCATTTGTATGTTTCTTTCTTTTCTCTCACAGCTTATTTCAACTATTCATTTCACCATGCATCTTTTTAAGTTCCCCCCCGGCAGATCTAAACACATCTTTAGCATAGCCAACTTCAATCTCTTTTATTCTGTTTCAAGCACTTTCCATATAATTAGAATTTATTTTGACATTCCATTTATGCTTTTGTAAATTTAATTTTTTGGCCAGCAATCTCTTACACTTTTATCCTGCAACTTTTTCACTTTCACTTTTACTGCTTGCTTAATATCTTTAAGCTGCTTCCTCACAAAATTCCTACTTAATTCAATCACCGAGCTCACTAGGCAGTGATCTATTCCACATTCAGCTCCACGCACAGCCCTAGTATTCTTTACCAAACTTCTAAGTCTCTCATAATACACCAATCAATCATCGTTCTCAAATCACCCCTTTGCCATTTATAAAAGTGAATATCTTTGTGGTTAAACCATGTGTTCGACATAAATAAACTTTTTTCTAAACACAGATTCACAAACTCATTAACCATTCTCGTTTACTCTGTCATCACCATACCCTCTTAACACTCTCTCTCTGGATTCTCATTATGGGTAGCGACTACCTATCCATCCATTCATTTCACCTAACAAGATAATTCTTTCCCCTAGTTCACATGCATTCAAGACTTAAATGAGCTCATTTAAAAACTCTGTTTTCACATTCACGTCTTCATCCTTCACCGGAGCATAGCAACCAACTAATATAATTCTATGAATGCCTATTTTTATACATAGCCATAGAAGTCAAGATGATGTCAACTCATACTTTCTTAGCTGTTGGGCTTAGTATTAGACCTATTCCCGACTTCCTCTTACCCATTTCCCCTATCACAGTGCTAGACTACCATAACTCATTATCAAAACATCTTTCCCTTTACACTTGATTACACATACACATAGAATATCAATTTTTTCTACCAATAATTTCCTCTAACAGTTCATTATATTTGCAACACAATATTATCACATTCCATCAGTCCATGTTTATGCCAGATTGTCAACAGATGGCCGCTCGACCCATTATGTATTTCACAAGTATCTGATAAGTGGCATCCAACCCATACCTTGCTACGCCTATAAGTCAAACTTATCAAATAGCTTGACAAGTTTTTTGGGTATCCCAAAATTAACTAAAATGTTATCTAATTTATTTCTTTTAACTGAATTGTAGGCCTTTTTAAAATCTATGTATAATAATTGATAAACCGTTATGTTGTATTACCACTTTTTTATATAATATTTGATGTATAGTAAAAATCTGATCCATTGTTGATATATTTCTTCAAAATCCATTTTGATGATGCCCAATTAATTCCTCTGCTTGTGGAGTCAATCTTATTGTAATTATGTCAGATAAAATGTTATAGCATGTTGATAGTAGTGAGTGAGATAAATCAAATTAGATATCAAAAATAAAATTTTGAAAAATGCTGGGTTTATTTATCTCTTTTGAATTTAAAAGATGATGTTCTTACAGTAAATATATCAATTAAATAAATTAAATTTTTATATTGATTTTAATTTATTTAGAAATATTTAAGATTCAAATTATGAAATTGCATTCAGCACAATTTAACTATTTTCTCATATGTTGTAGTACCAATGTTTAACATTTTAACAAAACTCCAAATCACATACAGTATTTTAATATTTTTCTTAATATATATATATATATATATAAATGTTTAGATTATAAATACATTTTTATAATATATGAAACCTATTTTTTCCGTGATACATATTAAATTGTTTAGTGTCAAACATATAATATATTTTAAATAAAATGTCTATAATACAATGGTGTTTATTCCTTGGATTTAGGAAAAGCAACTCATTTTCATAGATGTCCCACTTAGTTTGTATCAAAGGGAGTATTGGTTCCTCTATTCCTGTTCAAAAAACAGGTTTAGTGTCCATATAACTATTCAATAATATGTACTTGGTAATCACTATTGGCAGTTTTCACCATAACAGTTGTAAATATATCACAGAATTGAATTCCTACCTACCTACCTACCTACCTTTCTTTTTCAAATGGATTGTATTACTTTACATATTGTATTTAAAATGTATATTGTATGATCATTTGTATAAAAATTTGAATTAACATTTCTAATTATGCATAAAACATTATGTTAGAAAATTCAAATTCGCCTAACAATGTCATGTCACTATATTATTTTGATTCGGCATATTTGGGGCTTCTAGATATAGGGACCTGGTCACCCTATGATGTCTGTTGAATGGTGGTGAGTCTTCACAGGGTTTTGTCTATGACTCAACAGTTATTTGGTGCTTCTAGAGATGTTCTGGATGTACAGCGTTTACACATCATTAGTCCTAGATTGGATAGTTCCCCCAGAGTTCCATAATCTCAAGTATTCAAGAAGGGGGATGCTGCACATATATAGTCAATTAAAACACATTACAGACCAATTAGCATGACTCGCAAATTCCTCACAACCTTTATATAACTCAGTTTCATCTGCTTGGCTGCCTATCATAGTGAAGTCTCTAATTTTACCAAAAACATTTTATAGTGTCACTAAATGACTTTATTAACTTAATAGAGAGAGGCTCAGAACTTACAAGTTGTGTCTGACACTTCTGAAAGCTCAAGCTATTTAACAGAATAACAGATTAGTTTATGTACAAGCTATAAATACTAATAATTATCCGATTGGAAGATATGTAAACCTTAATATAATTAATTTGAAAGATGGTCTATTCACTGTAGGTATACAAATTTAATATTTAAATATCAGACTTAAGATAGTATTTTTTTAATAGCTTTTGTGTTTATCATTTAACTTTATAAAAATGGATTTGTAAAGTTTAAATTAATAATATTTCAACAATTTTTTAACTTTTAAATATAAGTATAGTTTTTGTGAGTTGTGAGGGATCAGACAGACTGTGTGAATTAATGTTCAGTCAAACTATGTGAAATAATGATGAGACATAATATGCAAAGTAATGATTGAACAGACAGTGTGAAATAGTGATCAGACATACTGTGTGAAGGAGTGATCAGAGAATGTGTGAAGAAATGATCAGACAAACTATGTGAGGTAGTGATGTGACAGATTGTATGAAGGATTGATCAGAGACTGTGTGAAGAAAAGATCAGACAAACTATGTGAAGTAATGATGAGACATAATATGCAAAGTAATGATCGAACAGACAGTGTGAAATAGTGATCAGACATACTGTGTGAAGGAGTGAGCAGAGAATGTGCGAAGAAAAGATCAGACAAACTATGTGAAGTAATGATGAGACATAATATGCAAAGTAATGATCGAACAGACAGTGTGGAATAGTGGTCAGACATACTGTGTGAAGGAGTGATCAGAGAATGTGTGAAGAAAAGATCAGACAAACTATGTGAGGTAGTGATGTGACAGATTGTATGAAGGATTGATCAGACTGTGTGAAGGAGTGATCAGAGAATGTGCGAAGAAAAGATCAGACAAACTATGTGAGGTAGTGATGTGACAGATTGTATGAAGGATTGATCAGAGACTGTGTGAAGAAAAGATCAGACAAACTATGTGAAGTAATGATGAGACATAATATGCAAAGTAATGATCGAACAGACAGTGTGAAATAGTGATCAGACATACTGTGTGAAGGAGTGAGCAGAGAATGTGCGAAGAAAAGATCAGACAAACTATGTGAAGTAATGATGAGACATAATATGCAAAGTAATGATCGAACAGACAGTGTGGAATAGTGGTCAGACATACTGTGTGAAGGAGTGATCAGAGAATGTGTGAAGAAATGATCAGACAAACTATGTGAGGTAGTGATGTGACAGATTGTATGAAGGATTGATCAGAGACTGTGTGAAGAAAAGATCAGACAAACTATGTGAAGTAATGATGAGACATAATATGCAAAGTAATGATCGAACAGACAGTGTGAAATAGTGATCAGACATACTGTGTGAAGGAGTGAGCAGAGAATGTGCGAAGAAAAGATCAGACAAACTATGTGAAGTAATGATGAGACATAATATGCAAAGTAATGATCGAACAGACAGTGTGGAATAGTGGTCAGACATACTGTGTGAAGGAGTGATCAGAGAATGTGTGAAGAAATGATCAGACAAACTATGTGAGGTAGTGATGTGACAGATTGTATGAAGGATTGATCAGACTGTGTGAAGGAGTGATCAGAGAATGTGCGAAGAAAAGATCAGACAAACTATGTGAGGTAGTGATGTGACAGATTGTATGAAGGATTGATCAGAGACTGTGTGAAGAAAAGATCAGACAAACTATGTGAAGTAATGATGAGACATAATATGCAAAGTAATGATCGAACAGACAGTGTGGGATAGTGGTCAGACATACTGTGTGAAGTAATGATGAGACATAATATGCAAAGTAATGATCGAACAGACAGTGTGAAATAGTGATCAGACATACTGTGTGAAGGATTGATCAGAGACTGTGTGAAGAAGTTATCTGACATACTTTATAAAGTGGTGATGACAGTCCTTGCTACCAATGCCACAAGTTTATATCCCTCGACTGGATGCCCTGGGGTATAAAGAACCCTGATTTTATATTTGTTAGTGTCAGACACCTGAGAAGTTTGCTACACTTTCTATTCCCTCAGTGTGACCTTGACTGTCAGCTGGTATAGTTGGAACTAAATCAGTTTAATTAATCTTTTGCAAATTTAAGTTATTTAAACAAACTCATTGTTGAGGTATGAAATACCCCACCCACCCACTCAAGTAATGCAAGTTTATTTATCAAATTCATATTTAATAATTATTGTTTAGCCTCTTACAATCTCACTATAAGTTGGATCTTTTGTTTTATGTTCACCTGTTGAAACAACGGCCATGGGTTTGGCCCGGTCCATAAAGTTTTCATTGATGAATTTAGATTCTGATTTATGAGTGTTTGTATGCCTCAGAAATAAGTTAGCCCATAAGTTGTGTTCTAATATAACAGAATATTTTTCGAAAGTGAACATACTTGAATTAAATACAAAAAATAAATTAGTATCTTCTTTGGATGATTTTTCTTGTAGAAGTTTGTAAAATAGTGCAGGAATTTTCAGATGAGGATTAAGGCCAAATTCCACTTCATAATTTAAAAATTACGTATTTATAGTTTTTATCTATAAATTGTAAATGTATTTGTATTCAGATTAGATTTGTATTAGTGCCAATCAAAATAATAGATCAAACAGTAATATTTTTTTGATAATATTAAGGTGCCTTCTATAAAAAAAGCACATTCAAGTACCTACTATCAATTTATGCACTTTATATTTATTAACAATACATACAATATTATTTATCAGTTTAGTTTTATTTTATTTGGATGTGTTTAATTTGACCCAAATTAAAACAAAATGTCAATAACAACAGAATGTCATTAAGACATGTATCAACAGTTAGTGTAAACGGTTTGAGTGTTAACGTTGAGGGTTGATAGAGTTTTACTTTAACACGGATAGTTTCAAGTATATGAGATCTCAGGGCCAAGAAAAAATGTTTTAACTACCTGTGTCTGTAATTTTGATGTGCAGGGCATTGTCAATACATAGTGAAACACTCTTTTAATCCTAAGATAAATCAACTATAAAGAGCTTCAAAATGGAAACATTAAGAAATTAAAGATTGCACATAACCAACCATAAGTCATACTAATACTCAAATTTGAATGATTTAAATACTTAAATTTTTTGGAGTTAGTGTTTAAAATATTTACACAATCATTGCATGTCTTCAATATTGGAAGGTAGGCTATTTTGTGTTGGGAACTTTCTTAATTACATCATGGCATTGGGAAAACAAAATTTCATTGCCACACTTACAAAAATACACCAACTATCATCATCATCATCATCATCATCAACAACAACTGTCTCCAGCCTATGGCCAGGTCAGTTTAGTAAAATTCTCCATCTTGGTTAAACTTGTACCTTACCTCTCTTCCTACTTTAATTTCTTCCATTCTTCTCCTCACTTGAACACGCCACCTATATGGGTAGTAAGCTACACAAACCAAAAGATAGACAAAAATTCTAATGACTCAGATTTATCTTTTCTTGATTATTAAAATGGATTTCACATCTGATGGACTTAGTATATTTGGGCTCCTAAAGCCATGCAAATATTTAAATTATTTGCACGGTTAGTTCAAACCATATGTCCTATCTTTGCATTATGATCTCTTTGGGGGACATTTGGTCTTTGTTTTTCTTGAAATTTCAGCTTATACACCTAATGGATTTTTTTATAAAACTAATTACTTATTTAAATATTTTGTAGAATTAAAATCATCTTGTTAATTATTGGGAGATTCTTTAATATTGTTGATATTGCTTATAGAGTTTATTGTTTGTTAATCAAAGATGGGGCCGCAAGTCAGTTAAGATTATACTGTAGACTTCGCTTTAATAATTAGAGGTTTGAGCAAGTTACTTGGCGGTGACGTTGACAAAATTAAATTTTGATGTTTTGGCTGATGATTTCAAATATAGTCCTGTTCAGTTGGGAAGGTGATAATTTAATGGAGCCATATTGTTATTGTTTCAACTAATTTAGAGCTGCCAAAAAGGGCAATTAGACCATTATTTTGTATTTATAAGATTGTATCCCTTATTAGTTATTAATCCCTAGGATATTTGATTTACTTTTAAATTACTATTATGACAGGGCTAAGGATATAAAACAGAGATTGTTATAAAGGCCAATTTAAAATACATTATGTCATGTGTTTTGAGCCGCCATTTATGGGCGAGAGTAGGTGTCTTGCAAGTATCAAATGTTGATTATCTGTAGTTGTGACTGGTGCGAGACAGTCCTGACAACTTGTCACGTTGGAACTTACCTTTATTACTTCTCTCATATTGTATAATGCTGTTTTTTTTTACTTAAAGTACTTTCTATGGTTCATAAAACCCGTGTGTGACAATTAAAGCATGTCCATTTCAAACTGATTTTCAGCACCTAACACTTTGAGCTGTCTCACTCGTCTCGAGTTGTATATGTTTGTTACGTGAATAAATTAACTCTCTTGTTACCATCCCTGACTGTTATTTCTGAGTGATGATGAGGGTGAGGGCAGGGGGGGAGGGGGGCTTACAATATTCACAAACTCACTAACCCATTCCCTAATGTTCTACTCAAGGTAGATGTCATGCTATAACTTCTGCATCCATAATGAGACTAAAAATAACACTTATATGTGTACATGGAATGAAGGTGAAAGTGGATGTAGAGGAAGTGAAGTTTCATCATGTTTTAACAAGATTTTGTGTTCTGGACGTGTTCATTAGAAAAAGGCAATGATATGGGCTGATAACTATGCCTCCCAGAACAAAATTAGAATGATGATAATGGCAATGATATACCTTGTAGCTAAGCATGGATTCAAGTTGATTGAGTTGAAATTCTTAGTTTCAGGTCACAGTTTCATGGACTTTGACAGACATTTCGGTCTTATTGAGAAAGAAAAGTAGCATCAAGACAATGGTTCCTGACAACTTATGCAGGCTCATCACTTCATTTCACCTTAAAATCCCTTCATTGTAATCAGGATAGAGGATGCTGACTTCTATAACTTTGGGAGTCTCACTGATGAGTTTATTAACAATAAAAAGCTAAACGTTTGCGAGATTTCTTTTTTAGTGTCGATCAATAAGATTCTTCGGTATTTTACGTGAAGAGTGTCACAAAAACTCATTGAGACCACTGAGCACTAAATTTTCAAGAAAGAGAAAAAAGTGTCTGGTCTACCTCCACCGCTAGCAGTACCAAGAATAGGAATAAGGAAATAAATAACTCAAGAAAATCAGAAATACCTAATTGCGATGATAGAATTTCGGGAAATGAGGAAAACAAAATGTTACAAAATGTACTGGAAACTGCTTAGTATTTCTGAGGACATAAGTGCTAAGAGTGATGGTTCAGAAAACTAAATAATTATCCTTCATTATCTGCATATAATATTGAAGGACTGAAATTATGTAGGTTATAGCTTTCTTATTTTTATCAAATGTATTTTCAATCAATATGAAAGTGATATTTCTAATGCCAATTTTGATTGCATATACCTATAACGTTTGTTATTAAAACATGTTCCCTTAAAAATAATGTGTTGTCAAAACAAAATAAAATACATAGACACATGATATATTCTTTAATATTATTCGATTCATATTCATACATTTTTATAAATATTTATAGCAGACTATATTTTAAACTTTAAAGGTCTTAGATAAATTAATATATTTGGGCATTATTTAGTAGAGATGTGAAAGTGTCGAATAGCAAGTTAACTCTTAATTCGCTTGTCCTGATAAAAAATATTTTTGGCACTATCCCCATTTTCCAATTTTGGCCCTCAGATGTATTTCAAAAATTCTCAGATTCTCGAATATGAAATAGAAATACTTGCATGAAACTGCAATCAACTGCATTCCATTTTTAAAAATGTGCCATGTGAGGACTAGAGATGTGGTTTCGAAAGAAAAGTATTGCTACTGTACTCATTGATAGTATTGAATAATAAATATTAATAACGTGTTAGTATATAAAGAAAAGTATCAATAACAGTATGAATTGATATACAAATTTTAAACAGGAAAAGTTTTTATTTATCAATCCATAATCCATTTTTTTAAACTACATTCGTCGTTTGTATAATCTATTGACAAACAATAGAATAATAAACGCCCTGCACTGCTTCATCTGCTTAAACAACGCACATAAACTTTTCTGCTTCGGGCACCCTTGAGTTCATAGAGCTATCCAAACGCTTATTTTGTTTAGTTTGTTATGACCGTGCTCAATAATAAAGGAAGGTGTAGTAGACTGGTCGCCCCTTCACCAGGTCAGGAATAAGGATGTATTGATAAATAAAGATGAAAGAACAGCTATGAATTATGGAGAGAAAAAAGGGATTGAATGCTAGAGCTGCTTTTTGCGTGTCATAATTATATAAAATAAGTGACAATTGAGAAATAGTGTCATTTGTTCTAACTCCACAGTCCACCCGAGTAAACATTTAGTCCCAGAATGAGAAAAAATGACAAAAAAGTTGTTTCTTTTGATATCGATCCGATACCTGGGTGTGAGTACTAATATCAGTAAAATTATCGGAAAAAAGTATCGGGTGAAAAGATACTAGTATTGAAAGCAAAATATCAATATGAGTAAAGTATCAATACTTTCTTTCATATCCCTAGTAGGGACCACTCCAAATAGTTTCTAGAGATATCCAAAAATAAGCCAGGAGAAGGCCACTCCAAATATATTCTAGATGCATATAATTTAAATTAATTCAAGCAATGACAACTACAAATTGCTACTAAAAGAATCCAGTTTTCACAAATTTTCAGGAGAGGAACCCTCTCCCCCTTACACAAATAAGGCTCCACCACCACCGTACTGAGCATTTATACATTTAGTCATTGTTTCACAATTCATCAAGGTAGTTGATGAAGGGTAAGTAATTTTTTTTAACATCGTGTCTTACTTATTCGGGCTATACGCTTATGTACTAATTATACTGATGAGTTAAAAATGAGGAAGGTTGAATTTAGAAGAAGTGTACTCTTATTTGCATGGAGAGGGTGGGAAACCATTGAAGAAAAACCACCTTTAGTATAACTGACTGGGATAAAACCACAATCTTCTCATCATCGGTAGTATCTACCCAAACGGGTAGTAAGAAGTGGTGCTAAATATTATTATTATCTGTAGTATAATCTATTGCGAGACAATGCGGACACTGAAGTGAGTTCACAAGTAATTGACTTATGGTGAATGAGATAGGTAGTTGACTTAGCAGTTGAATAAGTGTATTGGCTGCACATGACCTTTTGTGTAAATGGCAACATAGTCACGTATGTATTACTTCCTTTCATGGAAACTAGTGGTGACACTATTGGTTGCTTCACTTCCTGTTTGCATCGTTTAGTATACACTCAGTCATATTGTTGTCAGTTTAACAATCTGCTACTATACAAGAATATTTTACCGAAAAACTATTATTATTATTTAATTCCATGAACCTCTCTAATAATAATTGTATGGAAATTAAAAGTCAATCTATAATATTTTAATTATTTTTACATAAGAAATGTTTTTCTTTTTAGTTGTATCAGCAGTTTTGTAAGACACTAGCCTATATATTATGTACTCTCTTCACTGAAAAAAAGCAGTATTAACTTGACAGATTACACTATGGCCCTATGTTATGAGCTGTATAACAATAATGGATCAAAGCAAGGCTAAGGTAAGCTAAGTGTACATAGTTGTTGTTTGGTAATACAATTATTTATTTGACCGGTGTAACTATTTTAAAATATTTTGAATACTTAGGACTAAACAATTCTTAAAGAAAAACTTCCATATACATTGGGTCATGTCATTAGAATCAGTGCATAGTTAGGTCTACTGCAAACTTTACAAACTATAACTTAAAGCTTAAGATTTGTATGAATGTAAGTTAACTATACAAATCAATATTTATCTATTTGTGAAAATCTCCTTTTTCATGTTTAAGGAGAACATGAACTTTCAGGTTTCCTTTATGTTTGGTCTTATGAGGGCAGTAAGGGCATTGTAATTTAGGTTCTATACCACATTCAAACTTTTGATGAGCTGATAAACTTCTATTGTAACGATAGGTCTTTCCACATTTTTCACAATCAAATATTCCTGGTAATAAACTGGAATAAGTTTTTTGACCCTCTAGATTGGATGAATTTCTGAGACGATACATGTTTGAGTTGACATTTTTTCTGGTTGATTCAAACAGTTTATTAAAACTTGTCCTTTGTGTAGCAGCAGTATGGAAGGTATCTTCAAAGTGATGTTCATATAACCCTGAAATATACACGTTTGATTATTAGACAAATTATGACACATATTTTACAAACAATTTACTACAATCAAATTTTAAATAAGCATTATAAAACTCAAAACATTATTTTATTTTTAGAAATAATACTCGTCAGGGGCAGTAAATGTGCTTTTGACAGGTATATACTAATAAATGTCCCCTTCATCTATCTATCTATTTTACCAACTTTACAAAAAATAGTATTGCAACTAATAAATGTGTATTTATTGGATAAAAGACAGGTTTGAGACTGATTAGAAGGACATGTTTTATGGGATTTAAAAGTAAAGTTTTACACTGAATGGAAGGAAACAATTTAATAATAAGCTACGGTCTTATCAAGCCTTACTTGTTTTGGCAAAAACACACAATCCACCCCGATAATTGTTAGTTCGGTAAAATTTCACTAATAAAGTGTTTTACCAACTAGACAACTTAGGGCATTTTATATACATGTAACTGCTGAAAAACACAGAACTCTCTTAAAAATAATAATATTGTTTCTGTGAAATAAAATGTTCTAATGACATTTAAATTGAGAATGTGAGAGTACCTGTGAATACTAGTTGGTAGAGTGATTGACATATAAAACTAAACATAATTTTATTAATGTAACAATATAAAGGTTGATGTGATTTGTTTTTGTAAATTCTTTTATAAAATAATGAATATATATTTCATTAACTTTTGATTTAAATTACATCACTTTTAAAATAAGCAAGAGATGTTGAAAATAACTTTTAAAATAGTAGAATATAAGGATTTCAAATATTATACTGTTAATTATATGTCCAAAATTTTTGTAAATAATTACATAGAAGGCAATTTTAGTAGTTTTATTTTAAGGTTCCCACATATAAACACAATAAAAAAAATCCCCCTACAGCATGATGGATTTTGTCTGCATTTGTTCCCCTTTTCTGAGTGGTAAGTTAATGACCGATCTTTGGCCTGGTTGTTATGATTATCTTCAAATTAAGTTTGAATAACCCTCTACTAACATGTTTAGGGATTAAATGAAAAAGAACATTAATTTTAGGCCAAGTGTGTATAACCCGAATAGGTAGTAAGGCACGGTGCTAATAATAATAGTAATAATAATAGTAATAATAATAAATGATAATGATAATAATAAAATAATAATGTGTGTGCAAGCTATGATTACTCTCAGCAATCAAGAGTGTCTCATCCATTGGGTGTATTGAGACTCAGCCCCGTATGATAAGTGAAGTTTTATTTTACTTTTGTTACAAATAAACCTCCAATCCTAAAGAGTTATCAATAAAAAAACCAAACGAGAGTGTTGATACTATTCCAAAAATCTTAAAGGAGTCTCATATTTTAGCATTTCTGAGCTCGGCGAGATCAGGGGTCCGTCACTTTTGTTCAGTGATAGCTGTTACCTTGACATATCTTGGTGGTGTGTCACTTGTGGACTTCTTGCTTGACTTTAGGGGGTAGCTGTTTTGTCGACTCCCGATTGATGGCGGGTGTTGTGTGTGTACCATAACAAGGATAGTTCCCTGTTGCCATATAGTTAGTAATTTATCTTCAAACTAAGGCAATGGCGATTGGAAGGTAGGTATATAAAATACAAAAATATTAATTTGTTAAAGGTCAATGTTGACCAAATGTTTTCATTAAAGACAAATGTTTCTATTTGATTTTGAATTTTGTTTTGACTCATATTTTAATTAGCATCTTTGTTATATTTGATCCACTAGTTAATATTTTCATATAAGTACTTTTGTTCATATATTTGGTTTCTGAAAATTAAATTTACAAATAAGAATAGTGTTAATTACTTATTAAAACAACTACTTAAATCATTAAATTTTCAAGGAAAAATTATTGTTAAATAAGGATTAGACAAACAAATTATTTATACTAAGCAAACACACAAAACACAGTATATATCTTTTAATATGGACTTGTGTGATGGAAGACTAGGGAATCATGATTTAGTTTAAATTATTTAATGTTCGGTAGGGTTGAAGCTTGAACTCGATACAATATCAAAGATTTAAAATTGTCTATATATAAATGCCATAAACAAATGTCAATTACCTTTAATAATTATATAAAGTGTAATTTGTTTGGTATGGTGAAAGTACAAGAGATAGTAGAGGAAGATAGGCTGAGATGGTAATGTCGGAGACAAAATCAATAGGATAAAAACCACAAAGGAAAGCAAGAAGGAGGTGTGAAGAGCATAAAACTGCAAGTGTGTGAGAGAGAGAGTAGAAGAACAAACACAAATAAAGGAAGAAGGATTGTGGAAAGAAAGAAGAAGATGGAGGTACTAAATTGCCCTGGCCACAGATGAGAATGTTGGGTTTTTATAATTGGGACACCATATTTATTATATGAGCACCATGATCTAAGAGACAAGAATGAATGTGGTGGTTTTAGAAAATGAAACCCAATGTTAGAATGAGAAGTGATTGATAAAAACACAATGTTAGATCCCATGTGACCATCCCACCTTTCTCTTTTTACCAGTTCATTTGGCAGATATTTTAATGTCAAACCACTTTCCCCTCCAATCTAGTCTAGTTTATGTTCTAGTCTAATTAATTCAAAACTGAGCTGGAAGAAATAAAACAAAGAGTTTTTTTATGGCTGTTAGAAACAACAAAATTGTTGCCAGAGGTAGCCATGCAATGGATGATGTGATTACCACAGGCAGGGCCAGGTACTTCTGCTAATAATTTATAAAGAATAAATACCTGTTTAACACTGTAAAAAATAAATAATATATAATACATTTAAACTTCACAGATGATCATATTTAATATATTAATAACAAGAATATGTTATTTTGACCTAATTTTCTGCTGTACACCTTTGCTTCCTGACTCTGTCCCGCAATCAGTCCAATTCACCTTAACGTTAAAGCCAATTTTGGTGAAAGAGCGCTAAGGGTACTATTGCGACACACATATTTTTTCAAAGATTTTAAATATTTTTTGAAAATGGGCTATAGCATTCATTGGTTTGTTTACAATACATGCAACTGTCGTATAGGATGTGGATTATATTTGTACAAATTTTTACATTTTTCAGGACTCAAATCAGAAGAGTCACATAAAACTAGAAAGTAGACAAAACAAGGCTTTGACATAGGAACAATGGTAACAATTCAAGGGACAGTATTATCAAGATTTTAAAACATGGAGGAGAACTCGACAACATCATATTTGCCAAACTGTAAAAATAATTTAAATTATTATAGTTATACAATTTGAAGTCTTGAAAGTTTGATATATTAAATATTTGATTGATTTTGTAATTTTCTGCCAAATCAACACTAGTATTTATATATGCTTAATAATAGTTTTTAAATTATTCATAAAGTTCTTACAAGGTTTTACCACAAATAATGGCAAAAGCTTGACTCATGATTAATGTGTATTCTTGAAGGAAGGTTTTAAACTTCATACTTCTCATTGTGATATTAATGCTCTTCTTGTTATTTACCAATTGTAAGCCTAGCCTTGATATGAAATAAGTAGAAAATAAATAGATAATATAAATATTATATTATATTTCGACACATTATACCTACTAAAGTGTCTTGTAGTGCCTCTTCTATTAAGTTTATTCATAATCTTCCAAATAAAATCAATTTACTTTTTTTTCATACCCACAGTTACAAAAATTTATATTAGTGATATAACATTATTTATATATAGGGTCAAGCGTTTGAATTGTTGAATGCTAGACAATTGTTGATCTATTATTTTGTCATTTTGTGACATTTACTCTGTAAATAAGAAACTTAAATACAAATTAGTACTACAAGTCTTTTTAAATAAATAAACCTTTTGCGTCCATTGATTAAGAAAAAGAACTCATTATGTATCTGTCTGTGACAAAAACATATGATACACATTAAAAATACAGTAAATTGATTAAACTACCTACATATTTAAAGGAGTGTGTATTCAAATACATGAAAAATAGATTGATAGTGCCTTGTTATTTTAGGGGTATAATTTATTATAGGTGGCTCACAGGTCGTTGACAGAACTGTTCTACACCTAATATCATTGCTGAGGGAACTGTAAGTCTTATGGAGAAACGCTTAATCTTTGTTTGTTCTCATTTAGCTGTTGCCAAATCTCCTCGCTCTCAGTTATGTCGAGAGGTGGTTTGCTGGATTATGAAGGAGCTACTGGCAACCTAGACTAACCAGCGCTGTGAAACTTATCTTATTTTTGAGAGGAGATTGACCGCATGAAAACGAGAGAATGAAAACTATGTTTTCCAATGGTAGACATGAGTTGCCTCAGCGATGATATCCAGTTTAGTAAACTGTCCTCCCTGCAATCCCTTCCCCCTATTCATTCTAACATCCTCAAACAAAATAATGTAATAAATGAAAGTAGTTTACTAATACAGTCCTGTAAAGCCTTTCTTTAGCCTATTCTCTAATACATTGTACTTAGCCTTGTAAATGAATAGAATTTAATAAAATGGAATGAATGGCTTTTTGTGTTTGTTTCTAGTAAATAAGGTAGATACTTCTAGTTTTTATAGATATGTATTCAAATTTAGAAAGTTAATAAAATGTACAGGAATCATCTTTTAAAACCAAAGAAAGGTGAAAATAATAGATGGACTATATTGATACTATGTATTAATTTATTTGATTTCTTAAAGAAACAATATAATTAATTAAATCATATGCATTCTAATATACAACAAATAATGAAAAGTTACATTTAAAAAAGGTAAATTAAAGATTAGATTAATGGGGTGATCATAAATTAAAAATTAAAATTCAATGGGATAGTTTAAAAAAATAAATATACAAATATATGGTACATGATATGAATAAATGAATAATATATTACCTAACAAATTATGTTACCACTCTGTAGAGTATATAAATAATATGCTATAGAAAACAAATTATTAATGCAATCACCACCGGAAAGAGTAAGTGTGCCTGATTCACAACTGGTATATTAATGTTTAATTTTAAACATGTACACTTATGTTTTGCCAAATAATAATTTTTGATTAACTTTTAAAGTAGCCCAGTCCAACACTACCTTGTATCAAATGTATTGCTGTAATAATAATTAGTAAGAGCTTAATCAGGGGTAAAGTGGGGAGTTTGCAGGGGGGCTTGCCCTCCCTTCTTGAATCAATTTGTCCCATCTAAATTTAGTTCATTACCCTCCGATATTCTTGAATATGAAGCTGAAAGATGGCTTTGCATCAAACTATAAATAGCTTCTATAGGCAACCAATTTTCAAATGTTTACTAGGGAAGGACCTCTCCAAATGGTTTCTTAAGTAATTTAACTCTCAAATAATTGCTGGGGGAAGACCAATCCAAATAACTACTCAACGTATCTAATTTAAAAATAATTCAAGGTGGGGACCATTTCAAATAACCTTTAAAGGCAAACTAGTTAACCAAATTCCCAAGCAAACCATGTCTAAGACATCTACTTAAAAATAAAATAAAATGAATACCACTTAAAATGAATTATAAATAAATTAAGTGAGGAGATTTCTAAATATCTATTGGATGAATCCAAGTTTCAAAAATGATACTGGAGAGAATCATTTCCAATAGCTTGTAAATGAGTCTGATTTAAAAAAATTATCAAAGACCACTTCAAAGAGCTTGTGAGGACAACCAATTTTCAATCATTTGCCGAGGGAGGGTCATTGAAACCTACTTTAGCTTTATATAAGTTAAGATTATATTGTTATTTAATGAATTAAGAAGACATAATTTAAAATTTAAGACTTTATAAATGAGAATAATGATAAAAATATTCATATACAACAGAAATACCCTGGATATGTTATTATTATTATTATTATTATTAGCACCGCGTCTTACTACCCATTCAGGTTATACACACTTATGTTAATGTGTAATGGTGGGGTGATTGTGAGATGAAATGGAGGACCTACAGTTTAACGTGGAATCCGAACCACGGTGGAGGCCTGGCATTCCTCCTGGATATGTTATTTATGCACTTAGAATATCAATCAGCTTATAACCAAATTGTATAATATTAAAATATTTCATTGACTCAATAATTAGAGCATTTAAAAGAGTCAAATGATCAGACTATAATTAATAACATATTAAAAATTCCAATACAAGCTTAGTTTAATACAAGAAGGAAAGATATAAATTGAAAGTTAAGTTAATTTAGTGAAAAAGTTGAGTTATATCTAAGTCTTAGCTAAAATCAACATCCCATTACTCCATTTTGGTAGTCCAGATCAGATGGAGAATTCTAGAAGCTTATTATCCAACATGTTTTGGTACTTCATTAACGTACCATATTTAATGGAAAGTCGTCATTGGTTGAAACACGACGTGTTTAAATGATTGGAAGATGTTAACTCTAGGGGTCTTTGTGTTTTTATCAATATTCTTATTTATAAAGCCTTAAATTTGAAATCATATCTTATCAATTCATTAACTAACAATATCTAAGTCTTAACTTATATTTATTCACTCCTTACTAACGATTTATTTAGAATGTTTTCTAAAATGTTCTACTTTGGCTTGATGGGCCAGACCTTCCTCACCACAAATAAGATTCCGTCAACACTGAAATAATAATAAAAACAATGATATGTATAGTATTTAAGTGTAGTTTATACATTGTAGGTAAACACTATAAGATTTTTTTTGCGAACATGGGGCTTAGACTAGCTCAATGATTCTTTTGAGAAGGTAGTTTTTAAAAGTAGGATTATTTTAAATTATTTAGGAATCTCTACATATTTGAAACATTTGTTTGATAAAAAAAACTGTCTTTTTTATTTTAATGCTTTTGGTTGCAAATTGTACCAACTCATGTTGATGAATTAAAAGTTATTCCTTCTAAGCTAATGAATGAATGTCAGCTCCTAATGTAGAATTTTCCCTCATGGGTCTTACAAATCAAAAAATTAAAAAATATACTCTATGAAACTTTCTAAATTAAGTTAACAAAAGGGTGATATGAAGGTGAAATTGAAGCGTCATTAGAAATACTGTCAGAAAAGCAAATGCAATTAATTGGGTTATAAATGTTGTTTTGTACATTTTGAAAAGTAATATGAATGTGTTGCCATTTTGGCTCATTATTCCTCAGTTTTTTATTGCACAATGTTTAGTTATAATTGCTCATGTTTGAAGGTGATGCGGCTTGAGCTTGTAATGGTATTAAATACCCTAAACATATAACTGGGATAATTAAATCTACTGTAAAAATGTTAAATCACATTGTGAATTATTTATAACTGAATTATTTTGGTATGATGAGTCAGCATACATAGCTACATGTTTAATACAGGGTTATTCTTGTAAACCCTTGACATAGGCCATTAGACACTACTGATGCAATGTATAATACATGTTATACAATCTTATACCATATTTCTTTAATTGTAAGACACACCTTAAGTTTCCACTACCACTAACAGAAAAATCTTTGATTCTAAAAAATAAATAGAAATAAAACACTAAAATAACCTATTTCTAAGAAATATTTTTATTGCAGAATCCAATTTACTAATGACAATAGTAAATTGTTTATCAGTAGGTATGTTATTCATCTCTTCCTTATGAATCAATATTAGTCTGATTCTTATAAGCTGTCTTTATCTTCACTATCCATAGCATATTGTCTTCTGAGCCACCGAGAACTTTGGTCGAAAAAAACCCTGTGATTTTAACATGCCATCGATTCTAAGACACACCCTGTTTTTAAAGATGTTTAAATGGGGAAAAAAGTGTGTATTAAAATATAAGAAATATGATAATTATCTCTAGTATTCAAATGGAAGTGAATAATAATGTTTTAATGATTTAATCTATTGGGTTTACTTTTTTTTTATGAAACCATTAAAAACAATTTATGTATAGGTCTACAAAAACACTGCCTTAATATAAAATAATAAATGACGATATCAGACCTGTTAAACAAGATCCGAAATCAATTATTTTAACTTCTTAAATTTTATTATAAAAATAAATTACACTGAAAATTATATTTTATATAAATTAAAATTAACAGTTAGGCATTTCATTAATATTCTTATGATGAATAACACTTATGTGTGCTTTTAAATTTCCTTTTTGTTTTGTTTTGTGTGGGCAGTATGGGCAATGAAATTGAGGATCTTTACCACACTCTAATTTCATGTGTGAGACTAAGCCTCGCTTCCAACGATACATTTTACCACAGTCTGGACACATATGTGTTCCGATTACCTCTTCTCGCTTTACAGAACTTTGTATGTCAAACCGTAATCTATCTAGGTAACTTTGTGAATCAATTCCTCTTCTGTTGAAACTTGAATTTTGCTCAGAGTAAGTAGAGAATCGACTGTCTTCACTGATACATACAGAGTAGAGGTCCATTTCACTCCTGGATCTTTGACCCATGGTTGAGCGGCGGGTGTCTTCTAGAAAGATTGGGGTGGAGCCACACATGAAATGGGCTGTAACAAAGGGGTGGTTGTCAACATATTGGCGAGTGAATTATGGTTTTCTAAAGAATACACAACATTCAATCAATATAGAGATCAGGCCTACTTTTAAAATTTAACAATAGATTTATCTTAAACAGGTCCGTGAAAAAATCATTGCAAATATAAATCAAGAATAGTGATTATTTAAAGATTTAATAGAATTTATTTTTTGAAATATATAGGTTCATTGAAAACTATACGTTAAAACTGGATTGTGTTGTATGATTTTGTTTAGCGTAATAGTAAAATTTAGATGCAGGACTTTCAAATACGAACGAATCTCTGTGGTTATCTCATCTGTACAAATGTGTTTATGTTCTATTTTTGTAATTTAAATTTTTAAACATTTAGAGAGAAAAATATTTCCAGGATTCTCAATATTTTTAGTGATTATATTCATGCATATAATTTAATCCAAATTTATTTTATATAGGTCTATAGGGATATTGCAAGAGTGTGGTGAAAATGGGTCTATAAATTATGTAATACTCTATACAAATATTTTCTATAAACACTATTAATAAAACCCGAATAAAAGAATTTAGAATTTAAAAAATAATCCCAACTAAGTGTAGGCTCCCAAAAATCCCTTGAAAAATTTACCATATATTGGTAATTGTGCATAAATGAAAAGGCAAGATACAATGTTGGAAAAGTAAACAAAATAAATTTTCATATATCCACTAAGCTAACTTTAACAAAATACTGTGGCATAAATATTTATTTAATTTTGATGGGATTATATAGATAATAGAAGTATTTTTACTACATTCAATAAAATGATAAATCGGGCTAAGATTATTTGAACAACAATGCGTGCCAATTGTAGTTATTAAAATATTTCTCTGACAATTACAAAAATGGCTAGTAATACTTTTTTTTAAATCAATATCTAGTTATATACGAAAATTTAATTTACCAACAATCTTAACAAACGCATCATAATTTAATTTGATAATGCTTGATTTGTTTGTTGAATTTACTGTTTAGAAGATAAATATATTATGTATAAAGGATATGTTTTCAGATTAACATTGTTTGTTTTGGATCATATTTATTCAAACTGAATACAGAGATAACAATGTAATGTATATTTTCATAACACCCTAATTTATACATTCAATAAACAAGAAACATTTATAGAAGCATAGTTAAAGGTCCCACTGTTGGTTTGTCCAACAATTCGGTCAGGACGATATTTTAAAAATAACAAAAAAGTGTACATTATTGGACAGTAATTAAAATGCATAATTTAATAGACATGGTATGGGTTGTGGGACTGGGAAAGATGCTTTAAATAATAATTCTAGTTTATAGAGATGATCAAAATTAATTTAGCCACATCTCATACTTGAATACTATTGGTGGAACATTTGTGAATCCAAATCTCACAAAGCATAAATATTTGTAGACACTAATAACACTAGCAACACATTTTCAATCAATTATTTTAAACCCAGGATTAACTATCTGATAAATAATGTAAATACCTATTTAAAAAAGTTAAACTGATGTAAAATGAAAATTGATTGGCCATTGCCAACCTCATTGACTTCAACATTAGTTTTGATCAAATATTATGGCTCCTTGCACTATAATTTTTCCTATCAAAAGAAATAATTCAAGTTTAAGTTTATTCTTTTAAATAAACACTTAACAAATTAGGTAATAGTGTCATGCTTCATTTGTAAAATGGGAATAAATGTAAGAATAATTCACATTGAAGAAATTCTGCTATTAATTTTCAGTGGCGGCTCATGTACGGGCACTGCAGAACTGCAGCACCCCCTATTTCCACTTGATATTATCGATAACATTTAATATAATGAATCCTTTTTTCTTTAATTATTTCTTTAGTTTTGCAGTACAATACATATTTCTTAAGCTTAATGTCAGTACTTCAGTAGCAACCCCCCAGTTTATGAAAAAGATACAAACATCTTTGTATGGAACTGTGCGCTTCACAGTGCCAGCTCTGGCGTGATGGTGGAAGGAATTTTTTTTTTTACTCAGCGTGTGTTGTGCTTAAAAACTGTATACCATATTCTTGAATGTGATAAAGTGTAAAAGAGTGTAGAGTTAGATTATTATTCTGCTTCCAGCTATTCTATTTGATTCATTTTTTTTCAGTTCTTTTATTTAACAGAAAGACTAAATGCGCTTGCAGTAGTTTCAATGGAGAAAAATTTATTCAATTCTTATACAGAGATCAAAGAGGAAATTATTGAACTTTTTGCGCAAATTAAAACAAGAAGAATGGATTTCATTTTTAAATGAATAGATCAAGCTTGAACTGTAACAATTTAAGTTAAAGTAAGTAAAAAATGTGTTGTTTTTTTGCTAAGATTTAATCAAGTTCCTGAATAAATTTTCTTTGTATACATGTGTTTTTCCTTTTACACAATTTTAAAACAAAGGCTAAAAATTTTCTGGAGCAGCACCCCCACTAATTTTAGCTACTGCTGGAGCTACTACTTATTTATTCAAGTAGCTCCCCATTTGTAGTCACAAAGATAATTTTGAATCTGAGGCTTCCTTCCAAATATAAATTAAATCACACATTTAAAAATTAAAAATAATATTGGCAGTTATTTTCATCTGAAGATATGTTTCCAAGTAAAGGTGGTATTTTCTAGAGTAAATTAGGCCTAATACCAAAATTAAATAAAACTATATTATGAGTGGTTCCCACTTAAAGTAACTGAGCTTTGGAATATGTTACTATGTTGAAATTGTTGTACAAACATGCAATTAATTTACAGTATTAAATGAAAGAATCTAGAAATAAATTTAATTTTAAATAATGTATGTTTTAGATGGGTAAGAAGAATCATTAATTTGTTCATTAACATTTGTATGTATTGTAGTTTAAAATTAAACTATATGAATTATATTTGAATTATAATTTTAATCTCAATGCTTATATAATTGAAAAGAAAGATATTTTTAAATTTTCTTTGTTAAAATATATTTATTTAAATTAAATAGTTACAAAAGTAAAGCAAAAGGAAAATAATTTCTATTTTACCTTTTTATTCTTATAACAGCTTATTAATACTACACTATATCCAATCGGTTGATTTCTAAATACATTTGTTTTATATTTATGAAGGGATAGTTAAAACATTAATACATTTTTTTAAGCAGCCGTGTTATACTACCCGTTTAGGCTATACACTTAATACGTACTAATTAGGCTAGCAGTTTTAGGGAGTAGGAAGGTTATATTTAAAGAAAATATACGAGCATTTGTATGGAGGGAGAATGGAAAACCATCATCAACTGTTTCTAGCCTGTGGCCGGGTCGGTTGATTAAAATGCCTCCCTCTTCCTCTATCCTTCCACCACTCTTCCTCTTTAATTTCTCCATTCAATAACAAATTAATATTTTACAGTAATTGCTATAATTAAATCTTATCACCCTTGTACCTGAATTGAAATTATTTTAAAATTAAGTAAATATAGCACATGTAAATAAAATAGTTTTTGGTTGTTAATTGTATTCATATAAATACTATGTCAAGCTTATTGATACATTTTCCTCTATTTAAAAAAAATGTGTGTCAGTCAAAATTCGACTCTGCACCAATTATAAATAAAAGATAAATTTAATTGAATGTATGCCCTGTCTCAAAAAATTCTTGACACCAAATTTTAGGGAATATATAAGAAATACATAGTTTGAGATTATTTGAATATTTTAATGCGTTTTGATATGTTTTAGTTCTCAATACTAAGTAAAATATTATTTGTTTTGTCAATTTTGGTGTCAGGATTATATGCTGAGAGGAAATAATGTTTATGTTAAATTAAAATAACTTAATGTGGACTAAATTTTGATAAAATAAGTTTATTGTGTTGATAACATAGAAATCACTAGTAGATTTGTGATATTTTTTTACACCTCTACTTCTCTATACTTTAGAAAAATTGTATTTAAAAGAAAAAGAAAAAAGAGGTTTGAATGAATTTAACACAAAATAATACCATACGGGTATATTTGATTAAAATTGAATTCAACCCACTGTAGCTAAATGTGTAGCATGTATAGTCTTAAACTTGCTCAACGTCACCATACATTAATGGTCTTAAATCTAAACTTGCTCACAGTTGCAACACAGTTCTTAATTGCAATATTGATAAAAAAAAATGTTTACAGATAATAAACCACAATAAATACTAACCAACCTGGTGTATTGGTTTATCTTAAGACAATCAAATGGCTATTTTCTATGTACATAAATAGATCAAATATTCTTTTCTATATGTATCCATTTATAAGGGTAGTCCTTAGATCGCTAGCCTGTTTGAAATTACTAATACAATTCCTATACAATTATGCTAAATAGTGTTAAGCAACACAATTGGATAACTAACAGTACTATTTGTGACAGTAGCGCTATATCAAATATTTACCAAAAGGAACTCTCAACAATAGCAAGCAGTGTCATGACCCACTTTGGGTGTAGCAAGCAGTAATTTATAATGAATTGGAGTTAGTAAGCATACACAATCTTATATCATTAATAGGTGGAACAGTATGGGATGGGCAGTAATGAGAAAAAGTAAAGAGCAGTAATTATATGTTACCAACAGGAAATAACAGCAAGTGTAATGGTAACTTTAAAGGGAAAAGCAGGGATTAACCCTAGATTTAATAGTATTTCATAAGAATGAGTAGAAATAAGCAGTAAATATAGTCAGCTTTAACATAAAAAAACAGTAGTGAATATTAATTAACAGGAATAAACAGTAATTTTAATTGTAACTCAAAGGAACAAGAGGAAGTAAAACATAAAATGTGTAGAATAAACTGTATGTAGCGTAGTAATTTACAGCAATAAGAAAGCCGATTAAATAGTAATAAACAGGAAAAATAAATAGTTGGGCCTGAATCCAAAAATTATGCAGAAATTATTTAATCATTCACATTTACCTATAAATATGTTTAAAAACTTATACAATTGTAATAATGCTGTTTATGAAAAATAATAATAGATTTAATGGTATTTCATAAAAAAATTTACTACAGTAATATCTAATATTATTATTATTATTATTATTATTAGCACCGCGTCTTACTACCCGTCCGGGTTATACGCACTTACGCTAATGTGTAATGGTAGGGTGATTGTGAGATGAAATGGAGGACCTACAGTTTAACGTGGAATCCGAACCACGGTGGAGGCCTGGCATTCCTCACATTCACAAGATGTCTTGTCAGAGGTGAAGGAAGGGTTTGGTTATCAAATAAATCTTTGCCGGGACCGAGGATTGAACCCCGGAATATCTAATAAAATAATCAAACTATTTTAGGCTAAACTGCATTTTGTAGGTACATTAGCCTGATTGCATGAAGATAAGTAATAATTTCTCTAAAGCAGGGGTTGGCAAACTTTTTTTGGGCCAAGATCGACTTACAAATTTAGCAAAAGTCTCACAGTCAGTCATTGTTTCTCCACTGTATTTGATTTTTTTGTTTCTACCTTCCTTCGATTAAATCTTTGTTCAAATACTTGTGCCCCCACTTTTATTTGAAAACAAAAACAAATAAAAATGGAACCAATGAAACATATATTCTGAAATGTAACAATATAATTTAAAAAAACACATTATCGATTTTGAACCATCAAGGTAGTATTGGTCACACTTAAATATAATTTGAAATTACTTGATGTATTTGCAAGCTTAAAAGACTCAAATATTAATTTTTCATGATAATGTAGTTTTATTAATTGATCTATAACAAATTGCCGTGAGATCAACCTGGAGATTGCTATCAACTAGTTGCCAAGTCAGTTTTTAATAAACTTCAAAGTAAACCAAATTAAACGTTTTGATTTGATGAAATATTTTGGAAGTAACATTAAATAATCCTTTGTTGTATGGCAGTTTTAATTTAATCATTGATGCATTGAATCTGCTTTATATTTTCCTTGGTATTTTTTAATTGTTATTAAATGACTGGATACAACCAAAAGATATAGTTTCATAAACCTATTTAAAAAAAATCAAATGACGTGAGCTACATAATGCTAAAATATTCTCCACTCGTGGCAAATCCTAGTTCCACTACTAGATATTCTCTGATATTGTTGTGCAACATTCTTTGTTGTGGATACCCTATCTATGGTAGGAGAGGTGTTGATTGTTATTGAAAGGTTCTTTATTGCAAAGATTAGTTGACAGTAACTAAATAACAATCCATTTGGAAATAATTATTGATAGTATAGTATTACTAATAAAATAGTTAACTATTTCTGAATAAGTAACTTTCAGCCAATGTTTATTGTTTATGATTATGTTTATGTGCATTAAAGAACATACTGCTATCTGTCCTGTATTTTTAACACATAGAGTTTTTTATTTTTCTATCTAAAACTCTCACATATTTACCACCTCTCCTATCATATATATGGGGTAACTTATATTTAATACAGTAACATTTAACATAAGCTAATCCTAATCACAATGACTTATTTGCATTGATGTTTCATGTACATTAGTCTAATTGCTGTTGTATTTTGCGCAGATTACTTTTGTGTTAATTAACATAAAAAAAGACATTAGTTAAATGACATAAATAATTAGGTATTGGTTAATATTTATTATCAATTTATTTCAACATGGAAGTTAGACATAAAGGCCAACACCTGGTTGTTATAGTAACTAAACAAAATATCGATATAAGTGGCAAAATAGAGTACACAATATGATATTTAGTTTTATAACTTGCTTTCTGCTACATAACCATGTCCTACAATAAAATTACCATTCTATGTTTTTATTATATTTATTTATAAATAATATGAAATGTCCATTTAATCAAAACAAAATCTAAAAATTGAATAAACTACACAACAGTAATGCACTATACCATTCATTAACTATTACAATAGGATTTTAATAGTAACATTATAAGTACAAGAAATCAGCCGAAATGTTATAAACATCTTTTGAGATGGAGCTTAAGAAGAGAGGCTGAGAAAAAACCAGCTAATAGATAATAATGAAATATTCAAGTATTATTTTTCTTTTCATCTTCAAATAACTTTTGAACATGTTAACCGTCTGAAAAAAAATTGGAATGTTGAGCTTTGATGTGTCTTTTATAATTACTCTTCAATTTACACCGATGAGGACAAAAAGGGCATTGCAATTGCGGTTGTTTGCCACACTCTAATTTCAAATGGACATTCAGATTGTACTTGTAGCGATATGTCTTATCACACTGCGGACACTGGAAGGTCACATTTTTGGCATTAGAATTTGTCTTTCTATGTTTTATAAAAGGCGGTTTCAGAACTGGTTGTGTGCTACATCCTTCCTCAAACAAATATGGGGTGTCGTATGTTACGACAGTACTGGTTTGATTGAGAGAATCGCTGTAATAACTATTTGAATCTTCTTTAAAATGGCTTGAAGAGATTGCATTGATTGAATAACCTGGACAAAAAACAACATGAATTAGGTGCAAGATTTATTACAAAATTAGGTAAAAGAGCAACAAACTATTGTAAGATCAAAAATAGATATAAATAAATAATCAAAGTTTGTTTTGTTACATAATTTCCTTAAACAGCTCACACAAGAATGGGGTCATTTCAGCCTCGTGAGGACAAAGGAGGAGTTACTTGAACGAAAAAGTAGTGGCTCCAGTCTAAAGAAATGAGATTAATGGCTGGAAGGTTCACTGAGCTGACTAAACGCCACACTCTATCCACAGAAGTTGGCACTATGTTTTCCAACAGCTGGAGGCTGCTTGGTTAGTATGGCTCAATGGTGTGTTGACGCAACTGAGGATTTTTTTTAACTCACACCAAATGGAATGTGGAGTCAAATTATGTCAAGCTCATTTACTCTGTGTTAATTTAAACAAAGTTTGCTACTTTAACAGCCTATTATAACTAGCTCTCATGAATAAGTGTATTAAAGTGTAGTCCTGACTTCAGAACTATAAAAAATATTAAAGTGGCAATGCAAGATGATAAGATTAAAAATAAATGGTGTGGATTATTCTTTCACCACTTAGCTATTCAAGATTGGCCACCAATATTTTAACTAATGTGGCTAGGACTTAAATTCAAACCCAAGATAAGCACCCAGAAATATTATAAATAAGTTAAATATATTAATTTAAAAATTATTTAGAATGGAAATTGAATGACTTTAGATTAAAATGTCTGGTTGAATTGTGCTTAAAAATATAAAATAGTGTCATAAAAAATGTATTAATAACATATATATTAAAATAACATCGTCAAACAGTTAGTGAAAACATATAAGTACATAAACAACAATTTAAAATTACAATATTAACAACGAAAATTAAAAAATAAATTCCAAATTAACAATACAGCCCATGTGGATGAATAGTTAAATCCAAATTGAAAAACACCTGTTTAATCACACCAAAGTTATGACAACATTAGTTAAAACTCTTGTTGTAACGAATAGAACAAAATAATAATAATTATGTTAAGGTTGGGTAGTAGATCTAAGTCCAGTCTTGGTTATTTCCCGTTACTCCTTTTATCAAAACAGCTTTCTTCTAAACGCTGTTATTATTTTTTTTATATGACACTATGTTATAATTTTAAGCACAATTCAACCAGACATTTTAATCTAAAGTCATTCAATTTTCATTCCAAATAATCCTTAAATTAATATATTTAACTTATTTATAATATTACTGGGTGCTTATCTTGGGTTTGTATCCAAGTCCTAGCCACATTCATTATCACTCCTTACTTTTTCTATTTAGAATGTTTTCTAAATTAATATTCTAATTGTTAAATAAGTAACAACATGGGTGGACTGGCTGGTTCCAAGTGACCCGGGACAACAAATTTGATGGCAGTGAAGAATTTATATTTTTATTATTAATAAGAATCAAATGGCCAAAGCTATTATATATGTTTTATTACAGATTTAAACGCATCTAGATATCACATTGTGAAACTTGAAAAATGACATCTGGACGCGGGAATCAAACCCGGGACCATTGGCGTACTAAGCCAAATGTCCCAGGTTTGATTCCTGTGTCCAGGTGTCATCTTTCAATCTTCAGAACATATTTCTATTATTAATAAATTTAATCTTGAGGCCATTTCAGCAACATTATTGATGATTACATCACTAGTAAGTACACTTAAAACATCAGTTCCTACTTCCTAGTGACATGAGCAAAAATGCTTTTTAATAGTTTGATTATAGATGGGAATCTATTTTTTTTTTATATTCAAGTTTTTAAAAATGACACTCCACCCATTATTTGAGTAGATGACAAAGCTAATATCACTCAGTACTTACTTAACAAATGCCTTTAAGTTTGTCTTAAAAGATTGTTTCTGTTATGGGGTGGTTGGCAAGACTGCCACTAAGCAGCGTTGAGATCAAGAGAGTTGTGTGCTTGAATAGTGGTGTGTTGAACACTCGTACATTGGGAGACCCCAGAGATAGGTACAGACTAGTGATGATAAAGGCTCTTCAATTATGGTTGTATCGCCGTTACACAGCAGGTGTAAAGACAGTGTTACAATAAAGAGTTTGATACAATTATTCATCTGTTGACATATGCTAAGAGGGAGATGGAATGACATGGTAATAAATAGCACCAAAGCAATACATGAAGTTAGCGTCACACAACAGTATTGACGGTGCATGGTAGCAAGCAGCACGGGACATTACACTTGCTCTAGGAATTTCTGCATTTATCTTGATTGTAATAATTTGAGATTTTGTTTTTCATTCGTTTGTTAATATATTTAAATTAGTTATTTGTTTCGATTTGAACTCTGAAGGCCAATTATTATATCTGTGTAACACCACACCACACAATGTCTTTAAAGTTATTATATCAGTAAATAGATTTTAAATTATGTGTTTTCCTTTACCATTTATAAAAAATGATATATGACACACCGAAATTCACATTTGTCAAAGTAATCAATTAATCATACTTTACTAATTTGTTGGATATTTTTATGATAGGTGCACAAAAAAATGCCAATATTTCGCACAACATTCATAATATTATTTTACTCTTTGGACACTGAGCAATATGCCATAAGCCTGAGACTTTCTTTGTTAAAAAAACCAGTTACTATCTTTTCTACAAAATAGTTTCACACTAATACTACAAGTCTCATCAGCAGAGCTTATTATTTTTAATAACTTCAATGATGTCACGTTCTACAAAACAATATAAATGTTTATTTTGCCACTTCACAACCATAAGAGTTTAAGTTTTACTTCACTATCAGTATTTATTCATAAAAATTAGATAGTTGAACGGTAAATTGCTGTGGATTAAAACCTGACAATCTAAAATGATCGAACAATTCCCTTTTAATACCAAATATATAAAGGTTTAGTCTCTGTTAATGTGCTATTTTATAAATATAATTTTCTAATTTTTACTAACTTTGGAAATTGTTTTTAATTCAGATATGTATCAGTCATTGAGAGTGGGTATATTCCATTCAATATCTATTCATATCATTTTTGTTATTCAGCGATAACTATTTTTTAACTAAGTGCTTTGATTTTAAAATTGGTTCATCTTTTAATCCCAGTATAACTAGAATTTGATTGTTTCACAAAATATGTTGATTTATATGTAATTAGAGTTAACAATCCCATTATCAGTGTATTTAGTAAAATTCCATCACATTTCTTGCCACTTCTTTAAATACTTTTATCGCATCAGATGTTTTATTTGTCAATTATTCATTATTTATAATTCTTAAGCATTTGGTATGAAGATCAGGTCTGTTAATTTTAGAGATATGTTAAAAAATATATAAATAAAAACACAAATCCATAAAGCTAATAAAATTAAAGTGGGATCTATTAAAGAGCCTTCTTTCACACCTTCATTATTCAAAAACCTTAAAAAGGGGGTTATTCCCAATATTTTGTGTAAGCCCTTCTAAGACTTGTTTTGAACATATCTGTTCATTAAAAATCAAAAGCAAAATCTTAAATTTTATTTTAATTTTGTATACCTTTTATTATGTTTACGATTTTCACTTGCAATAATACTAAGACAATGTTGTTAGCTGATAGTTTTTATCAGTGCAGATATTCCTTAGAATATAAAAAACGGTTTTGGAAACTTATCTGATTGTCTTGACATACACTTGACAAAACTTCTTAGGAAAATATTTTAGAGAAATAATTCACTAAGCATTCTTTTTAAATACAGTTTATTTTAATTTGTTTCTAAATATAATTTTTTGGATGAAGAATAGTTTATTATGGGCTTACACAAATTTGTAGGAAATAAAAACACATTATAATCGACTAATGGATTTATTTAATGGCTATACTTTTCAGGTATAAGAGAATAAATAAAAAACAATCTCCTGTAAAGTTATATTGCTGTCACAGAATTCCTCAAAAGAGACCTCTACCCACACGATTAAAACAAAGTGCGGCAATGGCCCAATCAAGCCAAATTAAAATATTCCTCCCTAAGATAAAAAGGTTTAGTATTTAAAGAGCCATTGTGAATCATCTATGTTATTACACATTTATAACATGGAATCCCAGCTATGTTGTATAGAGATACCCCATCTATAAACATTGTTGTAATGAGATACACAAAGTGTTGGTTTCATACTGTTTCCCACAGGGTGAAAGTTACATATTTCATAATGATCTGCTAGCTAGATATAGCCAATATGTTTTCACTCCAATGGTTATTTTAGTTTTGTAGCTGAAAGTAGAGTCAGTTGTGGTCACATGATGCCTTATCTAAAAATATGTTTTCAAGTATGAATCAGTACCAAAAACGGTGATGCAAACAATTATTCCCTTCAGTTGTATTTTTCAATTTAATGCTAGGCTTAACACGTTAAATATATTGTGAGTATATTTTTAACTAGGTTTTAAAGCTTCCCAATACATAGTTCTAAAACACCGATATCAGGGATCTTGTACAGATTTTTTTTTCAATTTTATAAACATGTTTTTACATACAGTAGTTATTACAATTTTATAAACATGTTTTTATATACAGTAGTTATTACAATTTTAAGGCTTGAAAAATGAAACTTCAATAATTATTATGTTTAGGAAACGTTGCTTTTATAGCAATGAACATATTTTGCAGCATCCAAATTATTGTTTGCAGGGGCGACCCAAGGTAAATTTTTCACCCGGGCGGCAAGGCCATAGCCAGCCAATAACTCCCCCAATTGCCAGAGGCTAGAAAAAATTATAAATGATAAACAGTTCTATAAGCTATCTGAAGTGGTTTTTTTATAGCAGCATAACCCCCTAACTGCCGGAGGTTAGGACAAATTCTGAATAATAAACAGCTTTAGAAGCTCTCTAAAGTTTTTTTTTATGGTAACATAAACCTCTAAAAGCTCTTTGTAGTGCTTTTTATGGCTGCACAGCCCCCTGATTTGTAATTGTACTTTAATGTTGATATTGTTTGAACCATAAAT
>CABEEJ010000421.1:200020-212342 GCA_901482245.1 Timema douglasi | reverse complement strand
GGGAGGGATTGCTTTTTATGGTGCCCCTCTATATAATCGAGGGATAGTATGAAAATAATTATCAAACCTTACAACCCCAAACATAGCATAACTTGGGTATGATAGGAAAATAATTTGGAGGGAAATTCCGAAAATGGTAATCACTAATCATACTTCATATGTTTCACTGTGAAACTGTATAAAAGTGTTTAGGATTACAAAGAGAGCTATATACGTTAGAGGAGGAGCCGCCACTGATTGATTGTTTTAGAACAATGCTATTTTAATATAAGGAGAAAGAAACCTTAAGAAATGTTCAAAATACTATCAATTAGTAGAAAATGGTACATTTTATATTTAAAATACTTAATGATAGATCAATATGTATGTTGTACTTCTTTATTTTTTTTTATGGGCAGATTTCAAACTGATAACTATAATTCCACAAATAGAGTTTATGTTGGGGTGACTATATTTATCTGTGAGTTTAAATAACTAGGTGTTAACAGACTTTAATTGGGAGGTTAAACATATGATTAAATTTTACATAAATACAACATTCTATCCATCTACCAAGAATAAAGACACAAGAATGAACGACCAACTGCAGAATCCAAGACTATTTTTTTTTTAAATCAAGAAACAGGCAACAACAGAATCTAAGTGACTTTGATCAACCTAATACCATGCGGCCATAGTCCAATCTGTGTTTTACTTTCTTCTGCTGAAGAAGGGGACTGATGTACCCCAAAAATTAATATAATTATGTGTTTTTTATTTATTAATTTTGAACTTTGAGGCCTCTACTTTTCTGATAAGTTTAATGGCCTCTCTCTCACTTCTATCCTCCTTTCAATGTTTAATTTAATATAGCTATTTGGTGCCATTTTTCCTTTGTTGAAAAGAATGGATGAAATACTCGAAATAGGATATTAATTAATATGAGAATCAACAAAAATAAAACCAAAGTTAAAATGTGCAGTAAAGAAGAGCTCAATCAAATGAATAAAGAATTAGAAGAAGTAAGTCTACATAAAGTAATGGAGTAGTAAGTAATATAACCAGTGGCGTCGCGTCAGTGCAAGCAAGGCAAGCGCTGCTTGCCTTTGTTTGAAGATTAGTTATTATTATTATTATAAAATATTCTTCAAGCATCATTGTGTTTGAAATAAATTTTCCCGCACACGCCAGTGACCGTAACATGCATGCAACACGTGCACTAGTCCATCATATCGTGCGACGTTGCGACTCTTCAACAAATGAAGCTATGCCTGAAGGTTAACGACTATAGCCGAAGAAACTGAAAGATACCATCACATACCACTCACTTCCCCTTTCATAACACAGAACTGACCTGGCACATACTTACACATCTTTTGTGAAATTTGTTGTAACAAGTGCTTTTGTTTTGATGTGTGTCAGTGAAAGCTAACAAACGAGAGTTAATGTTTTATATACATATAATAATACAATAATGAGTGAAGTTAGTGGGGTGAGTGGCTCTAGTAATAGGTGCAAGTGCGTTATTTGTAGTATAAAACTTAAATTTTTAGCCGTAAGAAGTTTTGAAGAATGTGTCGAAATAATGAGTATTGGAAGATCCATTCCTAAGTTAAATATAACCAAATTAAGAAAAAAGGATGGCTTTATTAGGCCTTTTAATAAAAACATTTATTCAAAGCATTCTTGTCTAACTGGGTGTGGTTCAGAAAATTGATTGTACTGTTGGCCTTGTTTGCTGTTTGCCAAAACGAACAAAACTATGTGGACAAAAAGTGACTGCAATGATCTAAACAACCTTTGCAATGCAGTTCAAAGGCACAAAGGTTCAGAATTACATATAAATGCATCTATTACCTTAAAAGAATTTGGAAAAAATAGGGTAGATTTTTCCCTGGAGAGACATAAAAAAAATTAGCATTGAACAACACAATGCTAAGGTAAAAAAAAAATCGTTAAGTTTTGAAGCGCCTAATAGACGCTGTATGTTATTTAAGCACTCAAGAACTGGCATTTCATGTTCATGTTGAGTCGTTTAGTTCTAAAAATAAGGGAAATTATGTTGAGCTCCTAAAGTTGATTTCTGATTATGATTCAATTTTAGCTCCGCATTTAGAATTGTCTACTTTATTCACTGGGCTATCAGCTGGAATACAAAATGACCTCATTGAATAAATTAAAACTGTTTTAATAAATGAGATCATAAAATAAATTCAAAATGCAAAATTTGTGTCTATTTTATTAGATGAAACATCAGACATCTCAAAACTTTCGCAACTATCGACTATGTTTCGATATGTGTCCTCTGATGGTGAAATTATGGAACAATTTTTTTGTTTCACAGACGTTTCTGCTAACAGATCTACCTCTGCTTTGGCTAATTATGACAAACAGGTAGTGACAGATGTAGGGTGTGGGGACAAGCTTATTGCTTGCTATGATGGGGCTGCAGTAATGTCTGGGGAAATAAATGGTACTAAGAAATTTGTTTGCGACACATTTCCAAGTGCATTGTTTGTTCATTGTCTAGCTCATGTCCTTAACCTTGTTTTAACTCAATCAGTAAATAATATTTGTGAGTGTAAGGTGTTTTTAGTACATTAAGTTTAATTTCATCATTTTTTCCCCATTCTAATAAGAGAACTTCATTCTTAGATAAAATTGTTAGAAATAGACTACCCAGTGTTTCACCAACTCGATGGAACTATAGTGAAAGACTTGTACATACTGTGATGAACCATCGGGAAAGCCTGTTAGAAATGTTTGAAACAATAATAGAGTACCCACAAGAACGGGATAGTGAAACTATTTCTGTTGCTAAAGGGTTTGTCCACTTTCTTGAAGATATTCTGAGCATGTATTTGTTAATTTTATTCACACAGATTTTTGACCACACTGAGCATCTTTTCAAAATTTTGCAAACAAAATAAATGGACATCGTTTTCTGTAAAACTGAGGTTGAAGAAACTAAAAAGAGTTTGTCAAATCTTAGGCTTATATCTGATGACATTTATTCCAAAACACTAGAAATGGGGCTAAAACCAGACAAAAGTGGACGTAAACTTAATTTAAATCAAGATCCTAAATTGAAATTAAGACAAGTTCATTGTGAAGTAATTGATAACATTGCCATGCAAATACAAACGCGCTTTGAGAAAATTAACAATCTAAAATTTTTCGAACTGTTAAATTCATCAAAATTTAATGAATACAAACAATCATTTCCTAATGAACAAATAAATTCATTGATTGGAAATTATGGAAAATATTTTGACACAAGCAGATTGCGTTCCGAACTCAACGTGGTTTATTCTAGGGAAGCAATACAAAATAAAACTGTAGTGAATATGGTTAAGTATATCAGTGAAAATAGTCTAGATGAAGCATTATAGGAGTTTAAAAAACTGTGTGAACTTGTGGCAACAATCCCGGCTACAACATCATCAGTTGAGAGATCATTTTCAACATTGAAAAGAATAAAAAACCTATTCCAGAAATACTATGGGACAAAATAGACTTTCTGGTTTAGCACTACATTCAATTGAAAAGGGTCTACTTTTTAAATTGAAGCAAGGAGTAGACTTCCATGAAAGAGTAATAGCAGAGTTCGTAAAAAAGGAGAGGAGGATGGACTTTATTTACAAACACTAGAAAAAAATACGGTGAGTAAAAATCTCATTGATATACTTATATAAAAAATCATTTAATGTATAAAATTAATCAAATACACTAAATAAGCCGCAGGTTGCAATAAAAGTGATTTTTTTAAATACATATTTTTTATTACTTATATGTATATTTAATGTAGTTAGTTAACACACAATATTGTTGGTTTACATTTAATTATAAATATAAAATGTTTTTATGTATACTTAATGTAAAAATTGTCAGCTTTAGGCGAGGCGGAACCGGAGTGGGGGACACAGGGGGAATTTCTCCTCACTTGTTGAAATAAAGGGAAGCAAAATTTGTTATCCCCCTCTCCTTAACCCACATACTCTGGATATGCACTATAACTTCTAGTGTGTCTTGTGTAAGCCACGGTACAGAAGGACGCCCAAACCCACAATTATAAAAAAACTCCAAATAGCTTCTTGAAGCATATAATAATTTAAAAAAATCATAGGGGGACCCTAGACCCCTTCAAAACCCCTTTCCCAGCTTGCCTAAGAGTTTTCGTCACAAGACTCTACTGAATATAACCGAAGATAACAGTAGCATAAAACAACTTTAAGTAGAATAGTGCAGGCAAAGAAAGAATTTCATAAAAGAAAGCATTACTAACCTCAATTAACATAAATATGGAAAAGGTTCCTAAAGGCATATGTTTAGAGCAATGCGCTTTATGGGTGTGAAACACGGACCATCATAGAAATTGAAAGAAAAAGAGTCGGAGAAGCATTTGAAACATTGTGCTACAGAAGAATGTTGAACATATCATGTATGGAAATGGCATTAATTACAGAAGTGCTAAGAAAAGCAAATGAAGAAAAGGAATTTGGAAGGGTATACAGCAGAGAAGAGTTAACATGGCAGGACATATACTGAGACATGATAGTTTGACGAGGATAATTAGAGAAGAAGATGTGGAAGTGATAAATTCTAGAGGGAGACCATGACTGGAGTATATGATCAGATAGCGGACTAAGTAAGCAGAAGAAAAAAGTATAGTGTAAAAAATTTGGCCAAGAATAGGCAAAATTGGAGATCTGCAGCAAACCAAACGCAAGATTGATGATATAAGGATGATGATGATGACTTGAAAAAACAGTTATGATACTCTATTCACCACAAAACACAAAGGAGGTTTTAATGAGGTGATTAAAAAAAATAATTTACCAGAAAATCAATCAAGAATATTTCGTAAAAACAATTTCCATGATGTTAATATTTAAAAAAATCAAACACTTTTGTACTTTTTTTTGTGTCTTTTGAAATTTTATTTTCAAGATATAGTTCTCCTTAGAAAGAAGTTTGAAAGTCTTCATAATTGACCATTGACAACAATGGCTGTTATGGCGTCAAAACTATTCGCTAACAGGGGAAGATGAGTGTGCTCATGTTGCACACAATACAATTACATTTATAACATTTGTACTGTCAAATATATTATATGTGTTGATAACTTTTGGCCACTATTTAAGAATTTTAATCCATAAATATGCATCTGTGGCATTGTATGTGTCAAAAGATTGATTACATAATCATGATAAGGTACTTTTAATGCAGAAAAATATAGCACACAAAGAGTTAATATTACATAACGTATTGAATTGAATAGAAACATTTTCCTCTTCCAAATTAATAACTAAATACATTCTTCTTTTCTTAACAATATAGGCTACCTAAAGAAAGTTTCAACATAATAAATGCGATAGTGTGTGTGTATGTATGTATGTATGTATGTATGTATGTATGTATGTATATATATACACACACACACACACATTTGTCTAATACACTTAATATCACCAACAAAGGAATAAGGAGTTACAATATGTTTGGATGTTTGATCATGATATGTTTCTTCAAATTACTCTTTTGTTTAGTCTGATGAGAACAATAGGGACAATGAAACTGCGGGTTTTTGCCACACTCCATTTTCAAGTGAATGCTCATATTGTGTTTGTATTTATATGGTCTGCCACATTTAGGACATGTGAAAATCTTCTCTCCCATAATACTTGACCAATTTTCTCCAAGTTTGACGCATTCCTTGAGGTTAATTCTTTGTTTTGACTGAATGTTAAATCTGTCAGCAAATAAATGTGGAGCGTTGCTGTTGGTAGTTTCACTACTTGTAAGATGTTCAGTATACGCATTGTTTGACAACTCTCCAAATATTTTATCCAAGAAGTTTTCACCTACAAAAATTAAAAAGAGATAGTAATTAAAATAATTAGTTTACATATGAGAAATATAAAGTGTATATTATGTAAAAAGATTGAACACTTTAGTAAGAATGTCCTAGCTAAAAATACTTGAAAGTCATATACCAAACTCAAATGTGCGGGAGGAAACCGTTTAATGAACAATAATAATTTTACAATTGTTATTGAAATCATGATCTATTTTTATCATTAGAGTTATCGTAAAAGTAACTATAGTACTCTTGTTCTTGGTTTTCATCACCTTAAGCAAGATAAAGTAATTTAATATAATTTAATATATTAGTGACAGTAATAATCAACATACAAAAAGAACAATAAAATATAATAACTTTAAGGATGAATAATAAATTACACAAGAAAACACATTATGGTTTACCAAATTTTATTATATGATACAAAAAGAATATAAATCAACTAACATTTTATAATTAAGTCTATTATTTTAACTAACAAAAACGTTGTAGTAAATTTTTCACTGCATCTTATTAGCAGTTTGAGTTATACACACACTTATTATTTATGCTAATAAAGTTGGGATGAGGTGAATATAATTTAAAGGAAATTTTTATGCAGATAAATGGAGAGAGAATGAAAAATCATCTATGAAAAACAGGTATTACTAAACCCAGCCAGGATTCAAACTCGTGACTTCTTCGTCATTGGCAAACCAGACTAAATTACATTTATATTTTGTGTCCACCAATACAGCTAATTTTGCAGTAGTGTTTGTACTCAAAGAAATTCAAAGTAGGCTTTATAAAGGAATTACTATAATTTTGAAGTACAATAATTACATGTCTTTTTAAATACATATATTTATTATGTACAATTTTTGGATATTCAAGAGATCTATATTTTCTTTAGATTAAATGAAGATATAATCAGATTTGACAAAATATTTTTAAATTTAAACATATCATAACAAGAAACAATGTTTACCTTTTATACACAATATTTTTCAATTTGTTTTATAATTTATTTTTAATTCTAAAAATATTTTATAGTTATGGAAAAACCAAGAATTAAAGATGATATTTTATTTTTATTTATTATATTTAATTCTTCTGAATTATTATAATATAACCATGAACTTTTTTAGAGTGATGTCATTTTATCAATAAATGTTTAAAATGTTTACTCTAAAGAATGTTTGATTTCAACTTTTAACTAAACTGACTACAAATGTACTTGAATATTTATATACAAAGTAAATATTTGGCTTATTATATAAATGACCTAATATACTATTTAGTTTAAATAGTGGGGTTATATTGATTATCATGCTTCCTCAACACAATCGCTGGAATGTATCTCTCAATGTTTGGCCGAGTGTTGGTGTAATGAATAAAACCGAATGCTAGCCGTCCACACATTCGGTTTCAGTCGAGTTAAGTTCTGTTCATAGGGAAGTACACTCGCTCGGGAATAAAGGCAAGTAGCGCTCATCACCCGTCGAGTGTCAATGAGTGACTCCAAGCTATTATGGTACCATTCTATGTAATGTTGCCAAATATCCATTGTTGTAAGAAAATATTTCTATAATGAAGTTATGTAAATGAATAAACAATATTATGAATTAACTACATAATATGTAAGATTTTAAACTATATTAGAAGAACATAATATTTATAGATTCCAGAATGAAATAACTATTAATGTTAAAATATAATTAAATATAAGATATTTCTTTAAAAATAAACATTGCACAGTATTTAATTATTTCAAAATTACTTTTATAGCTTGGATATTAGAAGTAAATGAAAAGTATTGACATTTATTTTAATATACATTATATATATTTAATACAGTGGGACCTCCATATATCGAACTTCTGTACATCAAAATTCTCTATGTATAAAAGTTTTAGTGAATCACAGTGACAGTACAGTAAAAAACTGTTTCTATATATCGAAAAGAAATCTGTAGTCGAATATTTTTCAAGACGAATCGAGATTCCCCCCTCCCTTTCCGCCCTAATGACTATGGTATGAGAAAACAAGTGAGAAAAAATAAAATGAAGATGTCACAAGAGGAGAAAGAAATGTTTGGCCAAGGTCATTACAATGCCAATGGGTCACCCAGCAGGGTGGTATTGTCTCTACACTCCTCTCACCGCCACGTTTAACACAATAGGCCTAAATCGTGGTATTTCATTCACTGAAAATGTTTCTGACAATATATTTCACATACTTAATAAGTTTTAACACTTTTATGATGAATCCTCATTGAACTATGCTGTACAACAAGACAGTAGAAAGTTTTTCACACGAATGTAGATCCATTTGAATACTAGACCCTACATGTTTTTTAAAGTTATGTCCAACATATTTTTTTCTTGTTTGTTTTAAATTATCTTTATCAACATAACATAATAAATGCAATTGAAATAGCTTATTCATAATGTAATTTATATTCACTTATAACGAGTGTGTTGATTAGTAAATATTTCTGAATACAATAAACTACACTATGATGTAATAAAAAGATTGTTTCTACCCATCAAAATGTATATATTTCATATTTTTTATGGAACCATTGACTTCGATGTATGGAGGTCTGACTGTATATTGTTTTTACACAAATACAGTTACAGAGCTATAATTATATATTTAAACTTTATTGAGTTTACTCTTTTAAGCAACAAAGAGAATATACAGTACAATAATTAATGTTTTTATAATCAAATTAAATCTAGTATCTTATTTTTGTTTGCTAAAATAACAATAAGCTGTCTACAAAAATATTAAAACAATCATGAAAACCTCCCATATTTAAATGTTCTTGTTACTTTTTGTTTTTGTAACTGAAAAGTGAACAAAGATTATCTATATTCTTTGTTTTAACTTTTTTCGGTTGTTTTCTTAATGTATAGGATCACCTATTATGGCTGAGGAGCTTTGAGGGCCAATAGTGGTAAGCTTCATTTGTTCCAAAATGAGGTTTGAATGTATTTTAGTGTATACAAATTATGGCAAGACATTTAAGAAAGATTATTAAATTTGATCAACAAATAGGCAGCACTTTAATAAATATTTGTTTTTCATTAAGCTCATTTTATTATCATAAGATGTTGGTTAGAGTGTGGTAAGCCATAGAGAAAATGGTGATAAATTCACACAAACTGGTGAATTAAAAGATGAAATGTAAGCTTTATTAGAAAATGAGAATGAGCATAGAGATTTAAGTAATGAAATATAGTATACATATCATGATTTGCCACTCATTCAACCTTTGCCACCCAAGCCAATTGCACCCTTCCCCAGCTATACTACCGTGTTTAATAGTAGTTTGACGTCTTATGTTCAGAGAACATTGTTAAATTATTGGGTATTAATATTTTTATTGTGAAATATAGGTAGTGTAAAGATCTAGTAGTTATAGAAAAATATTGTCCATACAGTGTCTAATATGTGTCAATCTGATTTGAATAATTGAAATGTTGTATTGAAAGAGAGTGGAATAAAACAAACATAATGTTTTTGAAAGACAAATTTAACAATTAATAAAACCAATTTAACAAGTCTCAATCTGTAATATATAATTATAAACTATAAGGCAATGACATAAATATACACTAAAAATTACAGATAAGTCTTAATGACAATAGATAAGTGATATCTTAGTATATGTTTGACTATATGCATGACTATGAAACACATTGACTTTCCTAGCTATCAGATGAGGGTATATTAGAAATAATTGAATATATGATTGATGCGCGGTGATTAATCAGTGGTGAATAACTTTATTAAGAGCCATTATGACACCTTCAATATAATACTTTTTTTTACTCTTCAATAGAAATAGTGTTATGATAAATAATTTCCAACAATCTGCTTTGGATTACTTGGAAAATGAACCCATAAAATTATCAAACAAACAACACCCACTTTTAGAACATAAATAGTTTTTAATGACACTTGTTGAACCCTCATTTCACAATTAGCATTATTATAAACTGTGGTTTCCATTCTTGGAAACACTTTTCAAATGATAATAGTACAAAAATTGACTATTAAAATAAAGAAAAATAAAATAAAATAAGACATAAATATATGCAATTACAAATATTTACCATAAAAAAAAATGTGAATTTAAAATTCCTAAGCATGTAAAAAAAATTCCTAAATTCTATTAAAAATGTGTTTAAAATTTGAAATAGTTGAGAGCATTGCGAAAGAGTTTTTATTGCTTTGAGTGCATATTGCATAAAGCCCTGTTTTGAGTTACCTAGGCCAATTTGTTGACTTGAGTGTCACCAACCAAATGTGTGCCATTTCCAAGACACATGGTTGTAGCTCATGGCGCAGTCACTTGGTTTGGTTCGGTTGTAAGAGGGAGAGTGTTTAGAGCATGTAGAGTTGTTGCAAGAGTGGGGGTATGATATGCTTAAACTCTTAGGCACTGAAGTTAGTAGACAGATTAAAGAAAATTAAATACACAACATTACTACATTATTTGAGGCATTTGAAATATGTGGGTAAAATGTTAAATGTTTGGAGGTAATGTGTAAAGAAAAATAGTGTCATCAATGTAATGAAGATGAATAATCAAGTAGGAAAGCAGCAGCTGCATTGACAACATTTAAATCTGCCTTAAGTTAACTAATTAATTAATTATATATATTATTATGGGTATTTTAACTTGCAATTTCACAACCAACTAGTAGAACAACGGATACAGGTGGGAGGAAAGGACAACGGGACCTGTTTACCCTAGAACTGAGCTGACTTAAGAAATCATGATTGTTCTCAGAATTAAACCTTGAAATGTTGCATTGTGTAAACCTTACCTTAGTTGCCAGTTGTGTCTCTGAATCCAACACGAGGTACTATATATGGGTGATTATCACTTTCATAATAACACACACTCATATAAACAAAATAAAGGTAGTAAGTGTGCAAAACTTAGGCCTTAGTAAAATAAAGTGAGTTGCTGGAGCAAAGTTATAAGAATCCTTTTTATGCATTATACAAGCGTATTTAAAATCCTCGACTTCTCGTGGTATTAAAACAGAAAAGTTCTGGATAGTCCAAATGGCAGTAAAACTCATGATGGACACATGAAGGTAAAGAAAACCATAACAAACTTAAAATAGCTTCTACAGAATAAACTGGAGCACAGCTATGTTTGTTTAAAATTTTAACAGTAGTAATAGACAAACATATGCACACAAAGTAATAGAGAACTTTATTCCATTGTTTCAATTTTATCACTTTCACTTTAGAAAAAGACTTAGATTTAAAAAAAAAATCAAAGCATAAAAATATTTTTTATCAAGCTAATCATGTTTGTGGTTTTGAATCTATCTTATATTTGTTCATTATTCCAAAAATTAGAATTCTGATTCCTGATTTTTCCTATATATTCTTTATAATACCTTTGTTAATACTTGGTATACTAGTATTAATTCATAAAGATAAAAATGAGTAAAAGTAGGTGTTTAATAAAATAAAATTAGTAACCAAATCTAATTGCCTACTAACTCTGACTAGAAATAATTTCATTAAGTACAAATTTAACAGTGTTTAAAAAAAACCTCTGGATGAAGTTTAAAAATATTCTAAAACTAATAACAAAAGTAATTAGTTTCAAAATGACTATGAAATTATGTATATGAAAATGCACTACTTCAAGTACATATGTGATTTTAAGTTTTTACCTTTCTATGCTAACAATTAAAAAATATATATACCTTTTGACATGGACTCTTATAACTAAGTATTTTGAGTTTGCTGCAAATACTATTAATAATACAGTAACCAAATTTAATTCTCTGTGGGTATGTAATTTATGTGTAAGCAATTGATTTCTTTTCGTTTGTGTGTCTTCTTATATGTTTTATCAAGTTTCCCTTGTGTTTACACTTATATGAACAGTGAGGACAGCTGAATTGTGGCTCTTTGCCACATTCCCACTTCATGTGTGTAACCATGTTCGTCTTCCAGTTGTAAACTTTTCCGCACATAGGACAGGAATATTCCCCACGTGTGCACCAGTTGGCAGTTTTTCCTCTCCCACGAAACTGGCCACTATTTGTGGAATATGATTCAAGTAGAGATGAAATAGGAAAATTCCCTTTATTCGAGCTTGCCTTAAATGGACCCATTTCAAGGTAGGGGAAACTATTCATTTGTAAGCTGTGAGCTGAACCTGAAATAGTAAGAGGAAAACAATTAATTAACAATTCCAAATATAAAAAATGTTTGCAGTTTATCAAAGTTGAGAAAAAGTAAAAATTGAATTATCTTTAAATTTTCTGAGATAAATAAAGATTGAATCTTACTTTAGAAACTAACTAACCAACCACTATTTTAGCAATGTGACAGTGAATATAGCCTGACTTGACTTAGTATTTGAGAGCCCCAAAACTATTTTGAGTGTGAGTAGCTAGGTTTATATTCTTTCTTCAATCCTGGCTATATGTAGGCCTATCCTTTAGCCGGGAGGGG
>CABEEJ010000421.1:71793-199938 GCA_901482245.1 Timema douglasi | reverse complement strand
GGGGGGGGGGGGGGGGGGGGGGGCAATGGGTCAGTTGCCCAGGAATTTTCAGTAGATCACATATTAAAATTATATTGTCATTTAATTAGGGTCTTTGGGTCTTCTAAACTTGTAAATATACCAAAGATTTAGAAGTAAAATTTGAGAGCAAACAAAATAACCTTGATCGGTCATAACCTTTTATGTTTGATGTGTCTAATAAACAAACGAAAAGTGAGAGAGATACAAGTCAAGTGCGAGTTTAGAGTCTGATATCAACAGCAGATCCAAGGGATTTATTGAAGCTTATTTATGTTTTCTAATTTTGGCATTGGGAACCTGTCCGTTTTACTCAATTTTCATTGGCTTTAAGTGGAGTGATTCAGATGGTTACTACAAATAATGCAATGCTATGTGTACCGTGTGAAAAAAGGTATAGTTTTATGGAGAGCTAATCTCTTCCAGCTACCTTAGTGTTTGTTATTTCTGACTCTTTGACAGAAAATTACTTGCTGAACTTAAGTGATAATAAAAAAGTGTGAAAAGTTGACATCTCCCAAACCAAGGTAGTTTTTGCTAAGAGAATTTATTTTTCGTTGGGTTTTCATATATTTATCAATCATTGGCTTTGCAACAATAAAGATGAAGAGGTGGCTTGTAATCAAATACAATATGATAGGTGTCTGAGATTTTGAATCAGTGCAGACAGTCAGACACCTTTTTGGTCTTACTTGTCCTTGACTTGAACATTTATTGATTGAAGATATTTTTAATATAACTAAAATATTATCTATTTCTGCTATTCAGAGCCATTCCTGGGCCGATTAACTGGAAATTAGATACAAGATTGCATTCAAACCAGAAAACTTAATGAAATAAAGTTTAATGCATTATCAACTTGGCTAAAGCAAAATAGTAAATAGTTGTAACATTTTATTTTATTTTAAGACTTTGTTGTATTTATTAAAATATGAAAAAATGGTTTTACTATTCTCAAGTCTAAAGTATAATACAGAAAATCACTACACGAAGTGACGTCTAGTTTGAACTCTATTACCTCTCTATGTTAGGTGCTGTCCTAAGGCTGAAAGGGGCAATTAATCTTTAGATTAAACCTTAAGCTCATATATTTCCAAAATTTAATATATGAATTTTATAGTAAATGAAAATATAGCATAATTATAGATACTTTATATACTTGAAACACATATTTTAACAGTTCTACAATCATATTTAGCAATATAATATCAATATTGTATTTAATTACCACCAATTTAATATTAGTGTTATCTAAAATTGTCATTATGTATATTTGCACATTTCAATTCTTACTTTTTACTTTAATACTTTTTGTAAGTATAATTACTATGGTGAAGTTGTATACTTTGTTGGTATAGCAATTTAACATTTATTCATTATAATCTTGGTACAATTTTCATGCATATGTTGGTAGTTCTGTTGATAGTATTTGTTCTTGCCTGATATGTATTTAGTTTTTTAGTTCATATTAATATTTCAATGAATAAAGTACTTTCAATCTGGTAATGTTTGATGTTCGTAGAACAAACATTCCATAAACCTGCGGTTGCACGTTTTCATATTTTAAGTTTGTTTATTTGTTTTATTTATAGGTAGGCATATTTATTTATTACTAGGTTGAAAATTTTGTGACATTTTAATCCTTATAAAATTTAGTTCACACACACATACATTTATGTTTAAGGAATATAGAGGAATAATTAATGTTGTATATATATCTTATATGAACCAAAATAATATGCTAAGATCACATACTAAAACTTTGTATACATCATATTAAATATGAGATTGTTTTAAGCATATATGGTGTTAAGGATTATAAAAGTTTTTTAAACATCTGATAGTACAATATTTTGTAAGAAAATTATTCTAATAACTCATATTTTTGAATGGCTAAAAATGTTATGTAAAACTTATTGCTAAGATATTATACTTAATAATTGATAGGCACCTATTATTTTTATGGAATAAATACTAATATAATTGTGACAGAAGAGTAGTAAAATATCAAATTTTTAAAAAGTGTAACTTGTATCTTTGAGAAGTGTGTTAAAATTTGAAAAATATTTTTTAAATATTTTTTCTGTTTTTCTCGTGTATCAATGATCTTTAGTTCTGCTAGTATGTACAATATTATATTATTAAATAACTACATTGAACAAGGATTTGAGTATATACATTTATACATTATATCCAAGCACTCCTAGTCCCTACAACTTGGATTAAATAATTAACAGCCTTTATGTTAGTTATACCAATTTAAAGAATGAAGTATTTCATAAGTTTTACTAAAAGTTAAAAGTTGTGCAGTGTACAATGTTAGTACTCTGAATGTACAATCCGTTTTAGGTGGAAGCTTACCTTGATGATGAAGCTTATAGCTATAGGGTAATTGGTCAAGGTCAGAATCCTACCTTTTAAGGTAAACTGATTGTATATACAAGTTATTTAGAAAAGGTTCTCGAACTTTCCGTAACAATGTTCTGTTGGTGTTGCTGCTTAGCGGCAAACTTTATGATTAACCTACTACTTACCTCGTCATTCTGTTGTACTAAGTCATTGTGCTATACTTGAAATGACACCAGTGTTAAAGACCAATAACCATAGGAGTGGTGGTAACTGACAGCTAGCAGAATATTAAAGAATTGTTAAAAAAATAGTTTGGTGTAAAGTTTTGACTGCCAAAGGTGACAACAACTTAACATCGGGACTTGCAGATGATATTGTTTGGTGAATGGATACATGAGAGTAGGTCTGGTAGCTTTTGCTAGCTGTCACTAACCACCGCTTCTATTGCGAACAGACTATACATAGGCACCCTATAGCATAGCCCACCATATAATATGTTCACATTATCAAGAGTTGTTCAGGTTTGTAAGAATTTGTATTTCCAGTTCAAAATTTGATAGATGGAACAAGCATATTAATTTAATAAAAGTCGAAGCTGCTCCCACAGATTCACTGAGTGTTTTTATTTTACTGAGTAAATTCCTTTTCGTCGTTCTATAGAATGAAATAACAGTTTTCTTCAGATATAAAAAGAGGGTTATTTTGAGCCCCCTTGCTTCAAATGAATCAATGAACTACTCTTACAGACCAGCTTAGTCTAGCAAATCATCAAAAATATAAAGTTTCAGTAATGTATATACAATCACAGAATGAGAGTAAGATTTTGAGCATATATTTAATGAGAAAATTTATCTTTAACCCATATTGAAATCTTTAATTCAAGACTTTGAACAAATTATTTGTTTTTTAATGCAGAGAATAAAGATTGTAGGCATGAATGTATTTAGGGTTGGGCTGCTTCTGAAAATGATGATAGCAATGATGATGATGATGATGATAATGATTATGATGATGATGATAATAATAATATAGCTTTAATAGTGAAGTTGAAGCTTCCACCTTCTACAATTGACTATAATTGCAACTAAACAAATTAAATATATAAAATTAAAGAAAAATAATTTGACATATGATTTCTTAGGATCTGCTCCTGTTTCACTTGTAGTACTAAGCCAAAGGTCTCGAGATAAATTCCCATACCCAGGTGTCATTTTTCAATCTAAAGAATAGGATATTTTGATGTAGCAATAACCGTAACTATAGAATATAATAGCTTTGCTATATTTAATCCATTATATAACACCTTCTTACTTCCTTCCACATCCCGATCAAGCATTATTGTCTATTTTTGCATCCAATCCTTCTTGGCTTCCTGTAACACTTGCTTCACTCTTTTCTTCTTCTCCCTATATTCTTGCTCTGTTTACTAATTCCTATTCTTAAAACTCCTTCTGAATGCTTTTTTATGCTCCTCCACTGCTTCCTTCACCCCGTTGTTACACCAGGGTGTCTCCGTTCACTTGTCGCCCCAAATACCTCCTTTGCAATTCTTCTCTAATTGTTCTTAAACCTTTCCCATTCCATCTCTACGCTTTGCATCTCATCCTTGGACATTAAGCTTCTTGCCTTACTTAGGTACATAACTCTTTCATCTTCATTTTTTTAGCCTTCACATCCTTTTTCTTCTTTATTGTCTTACTACCTTTATCCTATATTCCCATCCCTTTAAGTTTGCCCCCTGTGGTCACTATCTCAGGACACACTTGGTATTAGTTTAATGTTTATAGTCTTCCTTTTCATTTCTTGCTCTATGAGAAAAATGTCTATAACCAACCTTTGCTCCTCATCTCAAGTGTATATTATGAATTAAATAATGACTAAACAAATATGTAGTTAGCTTTTCAAATAGTTACTAAATTATATAAACAGTCCATATACTTAACAGTGAGATTTACAAATGCTTTAAATTTGTAAAAATGACAATATTTATATGACTCTCTACATCAGAAAGGGTTGTCCTCATGACGCCTTTTGATGTGTTTTGTTAAGTTTTCTTTTAATTTACACTTGAGGGGACAGTAAGGACATATAAACTGAGCATCTTTCCCACATTCATATCTCAGATGGCGTGACAATGATTCTTTCCATTTATAACTTTTTCCACAGCTAGGACACGAAAATACAACTTGAGGGTGTGAAGATATATTAATTAATGAGTTAAAGTCTTCATCCTGAAAATTTGGATTAAGTGAGGTTGGTAAATCAAATTGTTCTTGAAACGATTTCCCTTTGGCCTTATATTTCAACACATTTCTTGATCTACTGAAGTTTGTAGATCTTGTATGTGATGTAGGATAACTCCAAAAATATGACTCTGCAACAAACATATTATGAGTACTATAAGAGTCAGTTAATTTATATTAGTAGAAAAATAGGCCAAAAACAGTTATTTTGTTTTCAAGTATGAGTTGATATTTTTATTATTAATTATTATTTTATTCAGGTAACAAATTACATACAACTCTATGAGAGAGTAAGACAACATAAAACGTTAGGTATCAGAAATGTATATATTAGAGGCAAACAATCGTTTGGTTGGCCCAAAAGGCACCATACATTGTGAGGCGAATGTTCAAAAGTAATTTCTGACGTAATACAATACTTTCGCCCAAAAATGGTGACTCAAAACACACTAAATAATCTATACTAAATTGACCTTCAAATTAATCTTAATTAGTCCTGCCATAGTAACAAATTAATCATCAAATGAAAGATCCAGGTAAAATGGTCAATCAGAAATGCAATCCAGCAAATACACTTTAAAGTTAACTTACCCTAACTGACAGTCTCCAAAGGACTAACAATAACAAAATAGTATCAATTAATAAATTTCCTCCCGAGTGAATATTAGAATATTAGACATATTAGAATCTATTCACAAAGGTTATAATATTGAAAACTATACTGCATAATGGCTTTCAAAAGAAAAATGTTAGTAAATAAAACCAAGACTGCGGTATAGCCTCGCCGACTTGAGGCTGACTAACAACTTATAAACTTTAAACATTTTCAACAATGATAAATAGATTCTTAATAAATAAAAAAAGAGTACTTTAATTCCCTAAAATATTAAAATAAGAAGAGCTGGCAAACGACGCTATCAGGTTTAAATGACCGTCCTAAGTGGTGGTACCCAAAGGGTAAAAAAACACATCCATTAAGAGGATAAGAAAAGTTTCAAACTAAGACACAGAATCCAAAGGTAATCGTAATAAAAGGTGAACAAACTGTTTGAAATAAGTGCCCAAATATATTAAGTACTATCATGGCTTTAAGAGCCCAAAATTTACTAAGTCTATATAGTGCGAGCCTCTTTCAGCAAATTTTGGAAAATTTGAATATTTCAGAATTTTTTTTTATCCCTGCATCTTAATAGGTATCAGTTAAGTTTATATGTATCTATACTAATTACTCTAATGAGCTAAGGATGGAGGTTGAATTTAGAGGAAGTGTGCCCACATTTTATTGGAAAACCATCTAGGAAAAACCACCCTCAGTACACCCAACCGAGATTCGAACTCTGATCTACCTGTCATTGCTAGTCTAGTCAAACACGAGAGTGATGCCTTATATTCTTATTATCAGAACCTGGCCAAAAAGTGTGTCGCAATGTGTAAGAGGTTCACTATGGGTATCTACTAAAAATATGTTTTGTCATGCTACTTTTTAATCTAATCGCATTTGTTCAACTCATCTCAAGCATTATTGATGTGCTAGGTCCAAGCTTAATGTTCGGTGAGACCAGTTCCAATTTGATCATACAAATGCAAATGATGCAGCCCTGAGACAAATGAGGTTGTGTCACATTTTGGGGCATGGTGTTTGTATACACGAGGCAAGAGAGACTAACTTCTGTGTGATGTACATGTTAGGACGCAAACACATCTCACTGTATGTTGGCAAGGCCAGTTATATCAATGTTATTCAGCTAAAAAACAACTTGCCACTAAAATTTATTCGTTGAGTTGATTTGAGTTTCACATTTCTTTCCTTGCTCCTCTCCCCAACCAATAAACTCGATCCAATGCTTACCTGCATTCCTTTGCGTGTATATTGCATAATTGTTAGTGATAATAAAGTGAGCTTGCAGTCCATCAAATTTGGATGAAATTTTTTATTACCTGCAATTTTATGTTTTGGAAATTAATAAATACATATACATTTAAAGTTTTATGGCCCTGAAACAACAAGCAGAATGTATGGGCTTACCCTCTCCTATACCCCACTACCCATAGCATGAAAATGTTCCCACACCCATGATGAACCTCACTACACCACAACTCTCTTACCCAGTAAATAGCACCCAACCCAGGAGTCATCCATTTCATCAGAGGCTTCCCAGCCCCCAAGATCCCCACCTATGTTCAAGGTTAGTAACCTCAAGAATTCTCATCTACTGATTTCCTAACGTTCATCAGTATTAATGTCATTCTTTGCCATCCTATCCTACAGGACATTTCACTAGATTCATAGTTTTATATTAAAATTGTATAGTAAGTAGGAAATATGCCAGTTCACTCAACACATTATAGAAATGATCAGCATGGGGATATCCATGTTTATACGAACAAGACTGTGAGAGGAGCCAATATGATATAATTAACCATTTTAGTGCCACAGGCCAATCCGATTGGCTTTCATTAAAAGTGCCAGAGCTGATGAGATTTGTGCTATTTCTGAGATTTATTGATGGATGGAGTTAAAATTCTATATATCACTAGAAATAAAACATTCCACTCTATTATTTACTAAAAGTTGGCAACATTAAGTACCGGTTATATAAACGATGAAAAAGCTGTGGCATTCTTGGCACACAAAATATGAAATAGATTTGGCACTCTTTGTATGTGAATCCGGAAAAAGTTTGTTGCACTAAAAGGGTTAAGAAATATGTAGGTACTGAACAATAATTATAGTTTATAGAATGTTGGCTTTACATATTAATGCACACACTGCATACTATCATAGTAATTATAGTGAATGAAGTATAGGGTATTATTTCTGGTCTAGTGCATAATATTTAAAATAATTTTCATGGTGCTAGAGGTTAAAAATGTAATATGAAATGTGCTACATAAATATTTCAAACAAAATTACATGGTGTGACATTATAGTTTACACTCACCAAACTATGGTTCAAGTACTTACTGTTGTAAATTTGCTATGTGAGTAAGCAATATGAAATATTTTGTTAGCTTATAATAAACAGTTCGTAGAAGAGTCTACCATTTATGACATAATTTATAACCTATTAACAATTTACCATTTCTGAAAAATTTGTTATATTACCGGTATCAAATCAAATAGGTATTTGTCAATTCAGATAAACAGCAGAGGTGTTGGGGCCAAAACAACCATGCAGAAACAAAAGTTAAAATAATCGCCTCTCTCTGCATAGTTGTCAGTAAATTATTTTGATAATTAGTGAAAAATATTATAGTGTTTTCTTTCTTTTTGCTTTATTAGAGAAATAAATATAATTTATTTGTAATAATTGAGTATGTGCAAGCTTAGTTAAAAAGGAAGAAATGATAAGTTTATATTTAACAATTTTAAATCTTAGCTAAAAAATGATAAATGTGAAACATTGATTATCTCAATAAGCTATATCAATACAGTTTTGAAATATGAGAAAATTTGAAAAAGTTTAAAAATAAATTATAACCTTGGTGACTATTTTATTATTGGAAAACTATGCAAAATCAAACCTTGAAAAATCTTGTATTTTTGTGTACACCTTTCTTCTTGGTGAGTCATTAATTGTACAATACATTTGAATATTTAGGTTATCTTTAACCAGTCCTGATCTTACCATTCTAAGTTAGAGGTTCACCACACATGTTATATTAGGAACATGTGTTAGATGGGAGATTTTAGGACTATTAAATTAAAAACATTCTAACTAACCAACTTAAGAATACACATCATTTTTAAGATTTCATTTAATTTATTGTTACTAAAAATCCTTATAAATTCACCAAAACACTTAAATATTTTACTTTAACAAAAAATAATCAAGCATTATTGTGGGTTATTTTATTAGAATATAATATTTTTCAAAAAAACCTTACAAATACGTTATTTAAAAAACAAACTCTTTAAATATTTGATGTATCAAATAAGTATATAGAAATAAAACAGAATTATTTAATTATATTACATTATATCAAGTAATAAAATTAAAGTATAAACTTCTTTTAATTAATATCAATATTTTCATACTAAACAATTAAAGTACTAATAAAAGGCTTAATAAAAGTAATACTATATTTGTTAGATCTATCTCCTTAAACACAGCTTTAACATAATAAATAATACACAAACTATTTTTCAACAAAAAAAGTTTGTATCTGATTATGAAAAAGAATTTTATTGAGTCAAGTAAACAAACTTATAAGAAAATTAGGTAGGCCTATATATAATTTAGGTCCTTAATAAACCCAGTATTTAACATACAGTCATCGAAGCTGGTTTATTTTACACAGGGCTGGCTAAAGAATGTCATGCGCTCTAAGAAAGACATAAAATTTGCTTCCCAGCTGTATTTTATACCATCAATATAAACATGGCGCCAATGTTTATGTTTATATGGGAGTACCATTCAATTGGAGACACAACAAAGATGCTGTTTATTCAAGTATGGACAGTAAATATAAAAAAATAAAAAAATTGGCTGGAAGGAAATGTAATAAGGGTCTAACAAAGTATATTTACAACCTAAAATGTACGTGTGCAAAAATTGATTGTACAAGGTCAAAATTTTGAACATATAATTGACTTTTTAGTGGAAGCCAAACATTTTGTTTAGTACTTAAGGTAAATTATTTATAATTATTATTATTGGCCTGATAAATTTTTAACTAAAATAAAAATAAATAATAGTTCAAAATGTATGTTTCTGCTAAAAATAATAAGTAAAGGAAGAAAAAATAACAAAATTCCTTCTTAAAAAAGTAGCCAAACCTAGGGCATGTAGAATCTACTTGGACACCTGCACCGATAGATGTTATGTCAGTGAAAATTAAATAATAATACATTTTTAGTTCTTAAAAATAAGACTGATAATGGATGCTGAGATCACCAGCAATTATATAAGCTTTAAATATAGCGAAAATTTAAAAAAAACATGTAAAAAACAATGGTAAATAAATTCTGAAAGAGTTGGAGATTCCAATGCCTTATTTCCATTACTATCTTTTTACTCTGGCTAAAATGGTTTTTTCAACCTGGCTCAATTCTCACAGGTTCCAACACACTCACGATAAGATCGGCTGAAATAAATGAAGAAGCTAATGCATGGGCTTGCCACCCATTTATAATCGTTCTCAGTTTTCATTACCAGTTTACTTGTCACTAGTGTTTCTGTTTAGATGCGCTTTTTATGAATATATTAATATAAAATAACAGATTTATTTATTAAATAACTTCTTTAGATATTATTTTCTCCATACTAAAAACAACAACATTTTGTTGGAATACACCTTTAGGAACTTTGCGCGCTAAGCGACTGCCTACGTTCACGTAATTGACAGGCCAGCCCTGGTTGTACAACTAATGTGGTAATGTATCTGCCCTTTAAAGAGCACTCACCATCAAAACAGCTTATAGCAATACATTTCAAAAACATTCAATTCTACACAGTATTGTTGATGAAAGATAGACATGTAAGAGTAAAGTACTATTATGTAAATGCGATACACTACATCATTTGTACTTTGATACACTTTTGATCAATTCTATGATCAATATTTGACTCTATTTTTGTGAGTTGACTTGGCTGCCATCCCAACTTAAAAGTTAAAATAAAGCATTATCTGACAGATAGAGAATCTACTAGATCTAACTACACATATTCATACATCAGGTCAAAATGTTGACAATTTCGGTCACATAAATGTATTTTTGTATTTTATAATAGACTCTTTCTATGAAGATTGAACTATAGATATTATTTCTGTCTAGTTGGCACAGATACAGTGTTTGCATAGAGAGAGAGAGAGAGAGAGAGAGAGAGAGAGAGAGAGAGCAGAGTCTGGGTTGGGAAATAGGAGCTATACCCTATCTACTGCAACTGACAGTGAACCCTTTGGTATATGGAATGTGTTACACATACTTAATGATTCTGTATAAAAAACAATAATAGCTAGTGTTACTTAGTAGTTGTAATGTGGTGAACATTTTAGGGTGCATATGAAATATTTGCTGAGATTTGGAACCTTAAGATTTTGGAGGGAAAATAAGAAATGGCTGATGCATGTGTGAAAATTTTAAAGAAATATGTATTTTTAAAGTATTGGTTGGATTATTAGCTACAGAGCTGATAAATATTCGGAACACTAATTTAATATGATTGAATTTATAATAAATGAGTATTAAAATAGTAAAATTCACAACATCCCTGTTCTAATGCTGTGAGCAACCCACCAGCCGTACCCTTATTGTTCTTATGATGGTATAAACTAGGCAACACAGGCATCACCCTTTTGTAGAACTTCAACATTTGTTAAGGCTGTGACAAAAAATATATTCCGACCCCTATATAGGATACTCATTTAGATTGTGAGTGTATTATTGTTGAATTAATATGAAAGGTAAAATATACAATGGGATCTCCATATATCAAACTTCTGTATATAAAAATTTTCTATGTATCGAAGTTTTGGTGAATCCCTGTGACATAATATAAAAAACCAAAATTCTATGTATTGAATTTTTTTCAAGACAAATCGGGATTTTACCCCTGTAATGATGGTGCTATAAGAAAAACGAGTGATAAAAAATAGAATGAAGATGTCACAAGAGAAAGAAGGAAATGTTTGGTTAAAGTCATTGTGACACCGATGGGTCGCCTAACGGGGTGGTATTGTCTCCACATTCCTCTTACCCCTTTCCTCAAGTAGCCTTCTCCTCTATAAATCAGGTTCAGTTTGTTTGAGTATCTCTAACCGACGGTTTATGCTCGCTATTGTTTTTTAAAGATAAATTAACCTTTTTTTCTTGTTTTTAATTATCTTTATGAACATAACTTGTACATAATATGATTTCAATTCACTTATAATAAGTGTATTGATTATTAAATATTTCTAAATACAATGCACAACACAATATCAAGTATAGAAAAAGACTGTTTCTCTATATCAAAGTTTCTATCTATCAAATTTTTTGAATGGAACCATCAACTTTGATATATGGAGGTCTGACTGTATGTACAAATGAAAATAATTTGTCAAATGGAGTGTCATGATTTTAAAATGTTAGATTGGATTAGAAAAGGTTTATCCTAAGATTATGAAATACTTTAGATATCTAATGCAAAGTCAAGAGTTTCCTGTAAATTGTTGCTTTAATACTACTGTCTACTAAATGCAATGTATATTCTAAACCTATCAGTTAATATTATTATCGAAGTTATGTCTCTTGATTATAGTTAACAAGTCTCTTACAGAAGATCTAAATCACTTTCACTAAATCAATTTGTCAACCAACACTGTGTTGATGGCAATGTACTTAAATATCAAAGCGCATAAAAAGAAATGACAGGTTGAAAAGGAGAGGAAGAATGAAGGAATATGTGAAGACGAAAGTGTGTGGACCCTCATTCCTTCCTCCATATTGAACTGGTAAAGTATATATTAACAAGAGTAATCATCTTAAATTGACACATTTCACTTTTAGAATAGTCACTTCTATTTTGACTTTGTATGTGATTTTTTCAGAAATAAATTTGAGTACAAAATTTAAAAATAATGGAGAGAAGTAAATTATTTTGACATATAATCTTGTATAAAACATCAGTCTTTTGAATAGTATATTAATAGTCTATTCTCTTTAAAAATTAAATATAGTAATTATAAAAAAGTATAAATTGTGAAAACAAATATTTCTATTGGGTAGTTAAAAAATACAAATAGAAATGTATTTGAATGATATTATTTTCAAACAAACACTAAAAATTTCTTTTTATATTTCTTTTTATGTTTTGTCATGTTTTCTTTTCATATGAATCTTTAAGTTTCCTTTTAATTTGGCTTTGTACGGACAAAATGGACACTGGAACTGTGGATCTTTACCACACTCAAACTTCAGGTGGGGGTACAAAGACTCTTTCCATTTGTACACTTTCCCACAACGAGGACACGGAAATGAGTTTTTTGAATGATCCATCATGTCAACTAGTGAAGACATTGAATTGTTTGTAGAATGGCCCAAATATTCACTCAGGGTGTTTAGTTGACTCTTCTCCTCAAACCGTTTGCAAGAAAAACTAGTGGAAGAATTGTCTAAACATTCTTCTCTGAAATTCATCAATCCATAATTACTCCGTTTGTAGAAAAGTTGTGATGAGAAATTCCAAGAGTTGATACCTGTAACAGTGAATTATTTTACAAAGTCAGATTACAATATAGTGATAGATAATTACTTTAAATGACATACTGAATAATATGTAGAGTTGACACTGCACATAGTATGTGCTATCAAATCAAATCAAGGGTTTTCAACTCAACTAACTTAACATGAGAAACATACAATTAAAATGTTTATTACTAGGCCTTTTTTTTTTCTTCATAAGATAACAGATTTCTATCCAAAGTAAAAAATATATTTATTTTGTGTCACTTTTAGACATGATTTACTTGCGAAATCTACCCGAAGGAAGAGCTAAGAATGTTTACGATAAAACTCTCTTTATCAATCATCCATTATCCAGGAAGTTTAAGGTAAATACTGTATTTATTCAGCAAGATTGCAAGTTAAGTTGTACAGTTATTATCAAGTGGACCAACAGGTCATTCTATAGATTTGATTAAATCACAGTTCAATTTGTAATAAATTCATCTTAAGTTTGATGGATTTGTTTAACTTAAAACAATGCATCCTGTGAATAATATAGTGTATAAAATGCATAGCAAAAATAATATACTTAAATGGTGAAATACCCATTCCTTTATTGTCAGTATAAATGTAACAATAAAAAATAGGCTCTACTATAACACTCCCCCCTTACTCTTCTCCTTCTGTGGTACATCAAATGTTCAATACCTTAACCCCTATTGCTAAAATTAGTATTATTTTAACTCAATAGGCAGTAATCTAATGTATACTTTAATTAGGGATTATTATTTTATGGTGCTATTATTTTATTACATTGCAATAGGAGTTAGGGGAGGGGAGGAGGCAGTTGCCTAGGGTGTCAAATTCTGAGGGGTGGCGAAAATGAGATGTTGTATTTTTTATTCATTTACCACTCACTGGAATCTATAACTTTAAAATTAGATTTTGAATTGTAAAGAGTTTAAATCTTTTCAATTTTTTACTGTAAGTTTTTATTTACAAAAATTTGTTGTTGAAAAATTAATATAAAAATAACATAAAAGCCTGTTGATTTCTTCTCTTCCATTTGTTTTCTGAACTATTCAAAAGAAAGGAAACAGGGGAGGAGCTGATGACACAAGCTAAGACTTTCCCGAGCAGTGTATCTTGATCTGTGTGGTCGAGAACGATGTGGGCGAAGAGTAGATATAAATAGTTGATTGTGATTGTTCTTACTATTTGATGTAATTTATATTTTTGTGTAATTTTTTTAAATAACAATCATATTTTTTATGATTTAAACAAATTAAAAATTAGTTTTTTTTTAATGTTTTGAGAGAGGAGGGCGGCATTTTCATGCATTACCTAGAGTGGTAAAAGGTCATGAGCCAGCCCTGAATCATAATCATAATAATACATTTTGTATGCTATTTTAACCATGTCTGTTTTACAAAAATAATCAATAAAATTACATTAATAATTTGCACAAGGGTATGTTATATTAAGTTAACCTATTAAATAACCAATTAAGTAACCTATTAAGTAACCTATGTGAACCATTTCAACTTTTATAAATTATCTATGATGAAGTAGTTTATTTTATTTTATGATTGTTATCTTAACCTTTATTGAAAGGGAACGTATACTGAATATTTTACTCCAAAAAATATTTCTAAGTATGTAATTTAAAATTGTTAATAACAAAGAATTTTACTTGTCTTTAATGAAATTGTGTTTAGTATTTTGTTGTTTTACGTATGAAGAAAACTAGCAGTTCTTGATCATCTCATCTGACACTAATGAGGCCTCTGAAAAGAAGATATACTGTAATTATAATTACTGCTCAATTACTTTATCTAGGTTTTGTTCTATTGACATCTTTCAGGAGGGAGTGTGAAAAATCATTTCCTAAATATAAATGAAGAAACTCAAATAAAAACATAGGTGTGGATATATTCATACATATATATATATCATAATTTATACATCATTTAAATATATATTCATAAATGATGGGTTCTCGAAAGATAAGTTTTCATTCAAAATGAAAACAAATTATATCTTATTCAAAGATAATCAAATATTTTTTATTATATTTTACTAAACTAAAATTCATAGATGATTTTTTATTGGTATGAGTGCCTAGGGAAGCATTTTTTTATTCAAGTAAATAGTTATTTATTTATTATTGGAGAGAATCCTACCATAACTATTCTCTTATATGGTATGTTCCCACAAGATCATAAGATGCAGCTAAAGTAGGCTACCATAGTACCTTTAATTACATAAGAATTTCTACTATGCAGCTTGAATGGAGTAGTTGCATAAAGATGATGGATGTCTTCAAAAGGGCGGATTTAATACTATACATCCATGCACACCTATGTACAGAAGTTAATGATTACAACCATAAAATCTATAAAATAATATAAACTTATATAGAAATCAATGTCTAACTTCACCTACAAAGTATTATGTTATTCTTATTTATATTTTCATCTTTATATTTTAATCATGAGCATGGGGATGGAAAGGGTTGTGGTGGGAACCCTCTCACACCCCAAAATTAAAAAAAAAAAAAAAATTATATATATATAGAGGAGTGGTTCCCACTACTATATATATAAAAAGCTCCAATTAGATTCTAAAAATATTTCATTTCCAAAAAATGTATTGAGGCTAAACCACTTTCAATAGCTTTTAGATGCAACTAATTTTAGAAGAAGAAAAAAATCATGTGAAGAACACACTGAATATCTTCTAGAATATTCCAAATTTAAAAGAAAAATCTGGTAATCAATTCTTAAAAAAGCTTTAAGAAGCATCAACATTTTCGAAAATTTGTCGAAGAAGCACTACTCCAAATATTCTCTAGGAGCATCAAATTCTCTAACATTATCTGGGGAGAGGAGGGTATAAAGTCTCGAAAAACTTTTTAGTTACTTGCCTCACTTTCCCTTCTTACACAAATAATGTTCCCCCCACTACTATTTATTTGGATTACATAACAAGTTTTAAGACTATGTCATAAACTTACGATTTTGAAATCCCCCTCCCCACAAAAAAATTAAAATCTACATACAGCCATGAAATTCATTTTTATATTGCTGTTATAGGTTAAAAAAAAAGCCTTCCATGCCTTAATATCCATTTAGGCAATATGCTTGTAGAGTAATTACAATTTTAGGGTAGCACTTTGAGGAAATGTACCTACATTGGCATAAATATTGGGAAACAGTTTAGTTAAAACTACCTATTAATACACCGAGGCGGGATTTTAATCCCAGCCTCCCATCACTGGCATATTAAACCAAATGAGATTGACCACATACCCAACAATACAAGTATTATAACCATTAATAGATTACACTAGTATTCTTGGTTTGTTAACATTTTTCCTAAATATTGGTAGTGAATTTAAAAAAGAATATTCCGGACAAAGAGGGTAGGGCAAAGTGAATACTCTATCCACTATGCCTGAGTATCCTGAGTTTATTCTGAATTCTATTTAGTTCTTTGTGTTTGTGTAAAATAAATAAGCATACACTATTAACATTTTGAAAACTGTATAGCCTATAGTGTATTTATATACTGTTTAAATCTTCTTTATATGTAGTTTTAGATGGTTTACAACAACAAAAGGAAAACAGAACAAGCTAATTGGTCCGAAGATTCAATGAGAAATGAGTCAAAGGGCATAAAACACAAGGTATATCATCTGTAGAAAAAAAATATTATGAAATTCCCTTTTCAACCTTATTTCGCCACTGGAAGAGGTCAAGTGAAAAAAAAAAAATCCAAACAGTCTTCACACTTCAACAGGAGAACGAGTTGAAAGATTATCACAAATTGATGGACATGATTTTTTATGGATTAGCTAGAGTAAATTTTTTTAAATTACCTTTTGAGTACGCAAAAGTTTAGAAAAAAAAAAGTTCAAAGATTGAATTACTGGAGAAAATTGGTTGTCAAATTTCAAGAATCGCCACACAGAGGGTGTGTTATGGTCTCCGGAGGTTACTTTCATTGCCTGTGTAAGAGGGTTTAATAGGCGTGTAAAGTTTCTTTTCAATTCATTGGTAACAAGAAAAAAAGAACAATCCTGGATCTAGTTATAGTTACAATATGGCTGAAACAGGTATCCAACCACCAATAGTCTACGAAAGAGTTTATGTACTCGGGGGAAACATACAAATTGGTGTGATAGCCAGTGTTTAACGTGGGCAGTTAACAACAGTTTGTTGTTGCGTTGCAGTAGGTTCGTTTATTCCCCCTTTTATTATTTTGCTAGGAAAAGGATACAAGAAAGACTTTTGGATGATACACCCTCTGGAACTAGAGGATGTTGCACCAATAATGGATGAGTGAACGGACCAACATTTCTTTGTGGAAACTGTGAGCCATGCAAAGGAGAAGAAAATAATCCTTTTCCTTGACAAGCATGAAGCTCATAAATATTATCCAGCATTGGGTTATGCCCCACAAAACTATATAGTTTTTGTTTCATTTGCACCCGATACAACAAACATGGTGCAGCCCCTTGATATGTCTTTAAATAAACACTTTGATTAAGAGATGAGTGTCTTTCAGAAAAGTCATGCCAGTTGAATAATTGATCGGTTATACTTGCAATATATTTTTTCTTGCCTCAATTCAAAATGCTGTCATTGGCTTAAAAAAAAATTGTATTTTTCCTTACAGTCTACAAATGTTTAGTGAAGACAACTTTGCTCCCGGCACTGTAAAAGATCACCCAAATTATCCAGAGATCTACCCAAACACTAGTGATGTAGATTTGGACAACACTATCCTCCATACATTGGGTGCTTTCCCATCTCAAACAAGTAGCCCAGCTAAGTTTACATCGATGTCAAAAGACTTAGGAACACTTGATCCTAATACTAAAAACCAACAAAATAAAACTCTAAGTCCTTTCGACATAAGACCTATTCTTAACTTGAGAGTAAAGAAATTGCAATTAGAAAACGAAAATGACAGAGATCTGAGGTATTGACGTCTTCTACTGTCAAAGAAGAACTGTACTTTTAGCCAGTCTGAATAATTCATATGGAAGCTTATAGATGGGCTGCCAGTTCAATGCTAAACTATGATGATAAATAAAGCAATAAATGAGAAAATAAGAGCCCTTTTACACAGCCGTTTCTTGACGCCCGACAAGCGTGATGCGCGTCCTGGCTGTTTGTTTCCATACAAGCAACATATATTGTGTGTCATGAAAAGGGTGGGAGGAAATGAAAAAGAGACACCGGGGTTGCGAGTATCTTCTTTTTTACCACTCATGATGGATTTATTTATAGTTGCCGTTTCAGGAACAAATAAAGTGGTAGACAATAAATACCCAACCACAAATAATAAATACACTCCCTACCTGCTATAGAATTACACCCATACAGGTACTGAGATTCACTTAAGTTCCAACACAAGTGGTGTAAATGTTGGTTACCCTGCAGACTCACCAACACGGTGACACAAAAGTTGATACCTGCATAAAATGCCCCTTTGAATCTAATCTATCTTGAATTGTCTGACATAATTTTTTAATTAGCGTTCTCTAGGTTACAGCAACACACTTTTCAGATCGCGACGATATTAATGATGCATTTCAGAGTATAAAAATACTTATTGTTTCCTGTGTATTTAGAGAACGGGCATCACAAAACTACTGTATAAAAGGGCCCTAAGTGAATAGCGAAATTATGTGTCTGATAGGAGTATAAGAGAATAAAAATGTCTGCCGGGGCTACGTAGATCACTGTATTAAACACGTACCAGGGAATGGGTTAATAATTCTAAAACTAAATCTAACTATCAGGAAGACCACACTTATTTTTTTCAATATATGGAACAGCCTTATGCCCTCTCATGCCTCTCAAAATCCAAAAATATTTTCTATCAGTAACACTTGTAAACTAAGACCACTTGCCCCATTGTATTAAAAGTGTTAACTATAGATTTCCTGAGTTTGACTTTTATCATGAAAGAAAAATCAAACTTAGGAGAATTATTCAAGCTACAGACTTATAAGTGATTACTTACTGTTTGTTTATTGTTGACGGTTCATTACTAATTATTAATATTATTATTAGATTAGCTCCTAGTGATTTTTTGTTTTTTACTCTAAGTTACTAAATCAATATCGTTGTAATTCATTGTACACAAAGTTAGCCTATTTATTTTTTGCAAGCCTTGTGATCTGTATTTTTTCTATTTTTTCCGTATTATCCTCTTAGAGGTCTTGGCAGTTGGTTAGCACTTTAATATAGGAAAATGAAATGAAATGATTATAGTTTTATCAGTAAACTGAATTATACAGGTTCATATTGTTTACACTGGTATCATAAACTAGTATAAAAGCTGTGTAAAAAATTTTTTTTGGAAGGCTAGTTGGGACAAAAGGCCAAAATAATTTGGAACAACTAGTCTTCAAACTCATGCATAGGAGGACTAAGTGATCTATAACCGATTGGCCAACAAAATGAAAACAAATATTTGAAAGGCTAGGTTGGTCAAGGGATCGACATGACTTGTACTAACTGCTCAACAATTTAAGGCATAGGAGGACAAAGTAATCAACAGCCAAATAATCGACACCTGATGACTACTATACAAATGTTGGTACATATCTGGTTAAGAGAGGTCAAGATGACAACACAGTTTTTTTTAATATAATGTATAAATCTAGTGAAAACATCAGTGGTCACATGGTTTAGTGTATTCTCGCATTATACTGGATTGCCGGTTTTAGAGAGCTCAGGTTTTGAATCCATGTCAGATATACTGAGATTTTTTCCCTAAATGTTTTTACTCTCTCTCCACATAAATGCATATAAATTTACACTTAATTATACATTTCTCATTCCTTCATATATGTTTATAGCTCAAACAGTTTGTGAAAAGCAAAGGAAACAATGACTTATTCAAATGATTGAAATTATTATTAACAGCTTTGCACCGGAATGTAATTTAATTTATATTTGAATTTTCACATGACAGTATCTAAATGTACAGTTGAAAAATAACATTGTAATCAAACCCATGACCTTTGGCCTAGTGAGCACTTTGTTCGCAGTTTATTAACTTAACATTCACTTTGTCTGTACTTAAATGGATCCATCTCAACATTTGTCGACCAGTTAGTTGGCTGTTTATTACTTTGTCTTATGGATGAGCTTGTCGACCCAATGGAATAAGCTGTGTCAGCCACTTGACCCACTTACCATTAAAAATATTTTTTACATTCTGTCACCCAGTTGGTCATCTTTCAAATGGGTCCTACTATTGATGGCCTTTTGGTCCATGTTGCTTCCGACATGTCGATGACTTGTCTGTCAATTAATTTATCCCCCATATCAACCAGTTTATTATCAATCAATTTGCCTGCTCTAGTTTGAACTAATGATGTTTGACTCGAAACCGAGACTATAGAAATCATAAAGATTGCAGACCGTTGTGGTAAAATTGATGTTAATAGCTCCAAAGTGATTTTATCCTTTTCTTTCCAGGCAAATTTTTGTCCAGTTTCTTATCATGCTATAATATTTCTACTTTGTATTCTTCTTAGCATTAGGTAAATAATAGACCATAAGTTTAGTGTATATTCATAATATACAAGAGAGATGTAAAACAAAAAGATTGTAAAATAAGAGCTAATAGAGTACATCCTTTATGAATAAAACACAATAGATGTAAGAAAATTTGAAAGCTATTATTTTTATTATAATAAAATAATCAGCAGAAATAGACATATTCCTTTATCAATATCACTCACAAGCAGCTACAACAATGTTGTAACATCTTTGACTTGATATTCCTCTAGCAATATATCTCAAAAGCAACTAAAAAAATATTCCTCTAGAAATATTAAGCACAAGTAGTAACATATTCATTTCATATGATGGCTAAATATATAACCAGCAGAATACCTAATAAGCAGCTACATGTAACTCTGTCATACCATCTTCTGACTAAATATTTCTCAGGAAATATCAAACACATGCATTCACAAGTTTCATATTTATTCCTTCTTCAGGCTAAATATTTATCTCATAAATAGCTACAGGTAGCACTGTCATACCATTTCCTGAATAAATATCACTCTAGAAATATCAAATGAAACACATAAGTAACACCGTCATATTAAACTGTTCCTTAATCTATATCCCTCACAATAAATATATTTTAAGCCAATGCACTGACATTAGAGTGGAGAGAAAGTGGAAACCTACTTAGATAAAGATAATCCTACCAGGATCTCAACTTCCTTATAACCAATAAAACATAATAGATGGGCTTGCAGTTTAGTCAATACATTCCAATTCCTGTTGTACATTACTTAACCATAACTTATGTTAGTGTGTTACATATAAATTATACAATCATTTATCAACCTCTTATATTAAGTGTTTATAGTATGTCTAGTTTAAACTCTATTTACTTATTCGGGCACAAAAAGGCAATTATTTCAGTTTAAATATCATCGTAACATGAGCACATTTCATGTTGTGACTATACACATGTCTTAACATCATTTATTTATCAACATAATATGTTTTGTCAATCTATACTTGTAGATTATTTTTGAGGGTTTGCAATTAACAAATAAATAAATAAAGTAAGCCTTAATATACCTAAAACAACACAAAGTTCAACAATTAATTTTAATGTTAGTCTGTGTAAATATGGGTACAGTACCTCTAAATTCAACCTTCCACATTACTAGCATGTTTGTGTAATTAGTATATAGGTGTACAGCAGAGGATGTGGTGGGGAAATAAATACTTAAACATGGATGTAACTTTATACACTAAAATTAACATCAAAATTGACCTATATATGACAATTATATTCATACAACTAAATGCCAAGCTTAAATTGAGATATTAAAGAAAACAATGTCCAAGATCACATGAAAGAATAAATTATTTAGCTATCCATTTTTTTACATGTAGTAGGCAAGAACCATTCAAAATATAAGATAATGTATTCCTCCATTTGCATTTCAGCATGCCTCTTAGCTTGTTTTGAAAAATTTGATGAAGGAGAAATTCCTGTCTTTGCTAATTATGATATCTTCTCCCAGTCCTCTATTCCCACCCGCTGATGTCACTCAAAACACAATCAGCGGTCACTACTTGTATTTGCTTCTCAACAACAAGGGCATGTCTAATTATATTTATTTATGTAAATATTATGGTTTTTTGGTCTTTTTTTTAAAATCTATATAATAATTGTATTGATTAATTTGAAACATTAAATGAACAAGTATTTTTATTTGTTATGACTAGTTATAAGTTTAATTTCAATAAGCATGTTAGTTTTATAGTAGAAGCTTTTTTGTAAAAGAATGGATTGATTTAATTATTTATTAATACAGATTAGTATGCAGTAAACTATAGCATAGAACATACCTAAAATATTTTCACAGAGCTATGGTATACTATTTGCACACCATTTAAAAAAAATTAAGGCTTTTACCTAAACTATTTAACATTTGGACAAAGAGTTAGTGTTATAAGTTTAATTAGGCATTTTCATTTGTCAAACCAAAATTATATACAGTCAACTCTCGGTTCTACGACCACGGGAATAACGACTATTTTTTTGGGAAACCATGAAAAATGTGGAAAAAAAAAAGGTCAAAAATTTTAAGGAAATCGACTGTAAAATCTGTTTATTACACTTATTTAGCTCGCTGTGTTGCAATTATCTTTGCGAGCGCTGTATTACTAGTAACTGGGATGGGTCAGGTATAAAAATAGACACCACACCATCAATGCCAGCCATTAGCCAATATCACTTGACTCTGCACACCCCCTCCGACAAGCAAGACCATAGAAAACGTGAGCAAGACAATGTTTACCCGCGCTCGACTACCGCTACATCACCCACCAGGCTTGTTCTTGCCATTGTTATTTCAATTCTCAATATGGTTATATTTTTAGTTGATTTTGTGAGCCATTTTTGACAACCCATGCTATTTTTTAACATTGCTATTTTGATTTGGTTACGTTTTTGGTTTGATTTTGTTAACGATTTTTGACGACCTACGCTATTTTTTTAAATATTTGATGATAACTTATAATTTCGACGAAATGAGTTGAAATAGGACCTTCTTGACGCTCATGAAGAAGTACGAGATCATCCAGGAGGTGGATGGGAAGAAGATTACGAAGACGGAGATTGCGCGGCGGCATGATATCCCGAAGTCGAAACTTTTCAAGATCCTTAAATTGAGAGAAGAAATTTTGAATTCACTGCAGAAAGAAGGCCACAATGTAAGGGCCAAAAATTTGAAGGGTGCACAGCACGCGAATTTGGAGCAAGCTATGCTGGAGTGGTTCAGCCAGCATAGAGTGCAAAACGTGCCTATAAACGGACCGATGATGCAGAGGAAGGTCGATGAATTTTCGTTGAATGGGTATAGAAAACTTTAAGTGTTCAAGTGGGTGGCTAAAGCGTTTCAAAGTGCATAACAACACATTCAGCCACAAGGTCGTCGGTGAAAGCGCATTGGCTGACCCAACACCGGTGAGAGAGTGGCTGCCCTTGTTCCAAAACATTCTTAGGCGTTGTCAGCCTCAAGATGTATACAACGCTGACGAGCTGGGGATGTTCTACTACCTCATGCTGGATCACACTCTTGCTGTGAAAGGGGATAAGTACAAGGGTACGAAGAGAAGCAAGGAGCATCTCATCGTCCTTCTGTGCTGCAACATGGACGGCAGTGATAAGATGAAGCCCCTTGTGATTGGGGAGTTCAGGAAACCTCGGTGTTTCAGGGGCAACATCCTGCCTTGTGACTATGGTTTTAATAAGAAGGCATGGATTACCTCAGGGGTGTTCACGAGGTGGCTTTAAGGCTTTGTTTCAAAGATAGATGTCGCAAATAAAAAAGTCACGCTCTTCGACGACAATTGCCCTGCATATTCTGCTCTCAACAAACTCAGGAACATCGAGCTGGTGTTTATGCCAAAGGACACCACCAGCATGCTTCAGCCTCTGGACCAGAGGATAATCCAGCAAGTGAAGGTGAATTTTCGCGAGATGCTTGATGCTATGTTGTTGAATCTCAACATGGGCAAGGAGGTCAAAAAGTGGGACGTGTTCAGGGCCACGGAAGGAATCATCACCAGTTGGAGGGCTGTAAGTCCAGCAGTAATCGCCAACTGCTTCTGACACGCCCACTTTGTCCTACCAGTCAACGAAGAAGCTGCAGTCCATGTGCTTCCCGCAACTGCCAGCACCGAAGACCCAGATGACCCCCTGCCAGTGGATGCCAATTCTCAGCCAGGCCCCTTCTCAGAACCGCAGTGTGGCTCATCAACAGCACCTTCGTCTGCCCCACTGACTTTCACTCGGCCGTGCGACGAGGAAACTTGGCAGAGATTAGCTCCAGACTGCACGTATGAGGAGTACATAGCAGCAGACGATGACATCACAGTTTGGGACACCCTCGACGACTCTGATATAATCAGGGAGCAGCAGGAGTCTAGCAATGAAGAGGGGAAGGAAGAAACGAAAGTGTAACATTATGATGTGTAATGTTACAATGGGACCACGCCCACTACGAACATTAATGGATGTGACGCTTCAATTCTTACTACCCGCCCCAATAAAATCAATTAATCTTAGGATCCCTACAATAGTATTGTTCGCTGTTGTAGTTCATGTAGGCTAAGAAGAAATAATATAACCATGCTGGACAATATCTTTCACAACTCGTATCAAACCAATGTAAAATATATTATATCCACGTACTTACCGTTTGAATATGCTGTCTCTAGAAACCTGCTAGGCTGGACGACTCGCGGTAAACCAAGACCGGCGAATGGAGCATGAGAAGCCGGCGAATCTACCAACACATCCCCGCACTTCAGCTGTACGTGAGTGAAATGAACCTACGATTATCTACTTCGTCTAGAAGACAACTATGTTGCTGACCTCTGGCGGACACTGGAGGAACTTACTTAGAAACATCGTATGATTGGAGATATCCACTATATTCCAATGGAGCAAGATCAACGTTCATCGAAATCCACAAGTTTTGCAGGCATCGTGACGTCACCGCGTGTGTTTTGTTTCCCAATAACAACAATGAAAATCCCTATATAATGGCTATGCTACAGTGTAAAGACAGACTATTCTACCTTCGACCATCGACGACAGGACATTGCCATGGAGCTGGGCAATGGCTAGGAGAAGGACTTGTAAATGTTTCGTATTTCGTCGCTTAGACGAGTGGAGTTATGGACTCTAACTTTTTTCTTTAATCTTCAAACATAAAAAATATTCTGTTTTAAAATTTATTAAATTCTTTTTTTGATCGTCTATTTAAATTTAAATGTCGCCGCTCGGGCGCTAGTCTTTTTATTGCACTTTTTCACGTATATATTTTCTATTACGTAATATTTAGAAGTTGTCAGAATTATATTTATTTGTTTGGATTTGCAGAATATTCCCGTTTTTTTTAAAGTAACTTTTCATATTAGCATATATAGTTAGAATTAAAGTAACGAGATATAACCTTTTGAAACTTGAATTAGTATAACCTTGTAACGTGAGTTCCTTTTGAACAACTCAGTTTGTTTGTTTAGTTTGGGAACTGTGTGTTCCATATTCTGTCAGGTCGAGTAGTCCCGTGGGTGATTGGCTTGTGTCTGGTAGTCAATCTCTCACGTTTATGTAAAGTTTGTATTGTATTTCGTCAACATTTACTTTTCTTTCAAGTTTAGATATCGTTGTCTGCGCATAACGAAACCTTTTGAACAATATCAAGGTGCCCATTAGGCCCTTATAACTTTTGTAACACATTTATATAATTACTCTGTAGTTTTGTCTCATATAGACTGATCTATCAATTTTGTGATAGATATCATGTTTCCTTTTTATTTAAATACTTGCACAACTTAATGTCGTAAAGTTGTTTACTTCGAGTATGATTTCCAACAGAACTCATTATGATATAATGAGACCATTTGTTTTCATCTGCGCTTTTGTCATTTATTGAATAAAATTACTCTTTGTTGAATTTACGTATTTTTACCGTTTCCATTTATGTTTATGTAGTTTATATCCTCTCCCTTTATTACCTTCTCATGGTCGAGGTAATAACAAGACGTAGAGAGGGTGTAACAAAAGAAGAGCCTGAAGACATCTCCACAACAAAAGGTGTTCTGAAAGCCGGGGAATGTCTACTCAAGAGCACTTAAGGGCCAGGGCACTAGCGAAGAGCTGTGATCCCAGTTTTAAAATGTGAAAGACTTCGTGGAAAAAACTGATGCTAAGAAGAAACAGGCCTCCATAATGGACTTCTTCAAGAAATAGGTAGATTTTGTACGTGTTGTCTAAAAAATGCAATTTTTGTAAATTAGGGTCGGGGGTGGAACAAAAGCGGTTAAAATTCCAATAACGACCCCTTGGAAATAACGACCCTTTTCCAGAGAACCGTGAAAGGTCGTAGAATCAAGACTTGACTGTAGAAATTTTTCTATCAATTTACTTACTAAATATTTGATCATTTATTATGAAAGTTCACTCTGGTAAAAATAAATATCAAATTTTTTTATTCTCACTCTTGCATAGCCTTAAGAAGTCAATATCTCAATATATGTCAACATTTAAAAAATATGCACAAGGTTCTCAATCAATTGTCTTGAACTATACATTCAAATAGATTGAGATGAAATATTAAACGTACAACCTTTATAGCAGTTGCAATTTTGAAATGGGTAATCAGATTGAAAAGCATAATTTGGCCTAGGGTAAAAGAAAGTCCCTGCCAAATCTTGTTAACATTTTTCCACTATTTGAAAGTTATTGAGTAGGAAAGATCTGGATAGACAAAATGCCAAATGGTCAGGTTAAAACAGAATCTAGCTATGCTCAGTCAGTTATTGTTTTAAGCCAATCTTTCCCAGTTAAATTTTGTAATGATAACAGCTGTGTGCACTTGAGGCGATTTTTCCATTCCCTTATCATGCTAAAAAACGTGTACTTTCTCTTAACATATCTCTTTATTCCTACCCCCTACTTTAATCCATTACTAACCAAGATGTTAAAAAAGTGATAGACAAAAACAGCTGTAAACAAAATAATTAATCTATTGGCTTATCTCCGAGCTTAGTGAGCTGGAAGCCCACAGTTTAACTCAATGCAAAAGTATTCTACAAATTTTTTTTTTATAAAATAGTTGTTTGCATTTCCTGGAATTTGTAAAAGTTTTATTGATCAGAAACTGTTTTATTAACTTTTTCTTATGAGCTTCGAAAGTTGTTATAACATATTATAAAAATGAGCATGAGCTAATAACTAACTTAACCTAGCTACACTAAGGCCTATACCATTGGTACGGCTGAGTAAAAGGGTGGGGTCAGCAAAGAGAGATATGTAAATGTCAAGATTGCAAATATTTCTAAAAAAGTTTAAAACATCTTAAAGTAAAACTATGATAAAGAGCATTGAACATGTGTTGAAAGAATCTAGGCTACATTTGAAGACCAACTTTATGACTTAATACTTGTCTTTGTACATGTTTAATAATTAACCTATAGTCAAAAGATATATCATTAATCAGCTTAAAAGCACCACTAAAATTTCACTTAGAAAAAAAATAACTTAGGCGCATTGTGTATACTATGTTTATGTGGTTTAAGTCTTACCTTGATTAGCTACACTATGGTCTTATTATTTAAACTGCACCATAGTTGAAACAACCAAGTTAAGGACCTACCTTTAACTTTCAAGATAAACAAAGTGTACACACATTCATTTATTCATTGCAAACCCTCCCCACCCACCCCCTAAACCCACAAAACCACCACTCTCTCAAAGTACTTTTCTGGGTCCGCCACTGCACAGAACACTTGTTGACTACTGTATATATTTTATAATTAATGTATACATTTCTCAATGTTTCATAAAAAGTTCAATAATTGACTTTTGATGTTATGTTTGGATATTGCAATGTAATTTATGATAAGTATAGTAAAAAAAATGCATTGTGGTCATTATTTTGAGTAGTATTCTGGTAGAAATAAATATTTAGAAAATAAGATTTTTTTTTGGCAGTCAAAATATTTGATATTATTTATTATATTATTGGCATTGTTGCATAGTTAGGCCATGTATAAAAAGTGACAGATACAGATCACATTACTAAATGTACTAATATTTGAAATTTTTAAAAGTAAATTACTCGTTAAAAAAAAATTTCTTTCAATTTAAATCTAACTTTAGAGAAATATTAAGAAATATATATTTTATTATGATTAAGTAATTCTGAACAAATATACAGAACCTAATTAAAAAGCTATTTAATATTATCTTTGTGTCTTCCTTTCATGTGAATCTTTAAGTTTCCTTTTAACTTTGCTTTGTATGGACAAAATGGACACTGAAACTGTGGATCTTTGCCACACTCAAACTTTAAATGACGACACAAAGACTCTTTCCACATGTACACTTTCCCACAACGAGGACATGGAAATGGGTATTCACTCGGGGATTTTAGTTGACTCTGCTTCTCAGATTGTTTGGAAGAAAAACTAGCAGAAGAATTGTCTAAATGTTCTTCCGGGAAATTCAGTTCTCCATATTTCTTCTCTTTGTAGAAAGGTTGTGATGATGTATTCCAAGAATTGGTCACTGTAACATTGAATCAATTGACAATGTAAGATTAAATGAACAGAATGTCTGAATGTAATAAAAGTAATAAAATGACATTTTTCTCATGAAGTTCATGAATAATGTTTGTTTGCCATGAATATTGTGAGAAAGGATCAAAATAATACTTATTTATAGCAACTCAAATGTGTCCGTTCAAATATTCTCCAATGATAGAATTGTTTAGAAATAAGAAGTTCAAAGAAAATAGCTCACTCGGATGTATGTCTGTCTACTGAGCTAAGGGTCTCGTGTTTGACAAGGTCGAAAAATGTATTATTGGTGAAATGGGTTTACCCTTTCATACTGATGAATTAACGTCTAAGGACTGGATGTTGTGTCTGTCCTATTCTATAGTTAGATTATAAGGCATATGAAGCTACGACAGGCCAGCCAGTAGTGGAAAATACATGGCTTGATTAAAAACTGACACAGGCCCCAGGCTAGAAACAGTAATGGATGTAATAAAAACAGTTTAAAGAAATCTGAAATATTGTCATTTTGAATAAATATTTCAGTTTGAGAAAATACATTATCTAATTATTTGGCAGCTTCTGTGTCAAGTCAATGATAAAGTAACTAAATGGTAAAATAAACTGTTCTTTTTAAAATACTTAGACACATTTTGATACTAATAGTTCACTATCTTAAATGGTGTGCTGCATATCACATGAGCTCTAAAATGATAATATATTTAAAGATTTATTTTGAACAATGATATCTGGCCTAGACTTTGGTTTAAAGTGTCAATGCTTTGCCACTCATCTATCCAGTTTTGTCCTGTGCTCAAGACTATTGAACTCCAGTTGAATGGCCCTGGGTCACAGACAAAGTATACACCAGACACTCACCTTATGGGAGTTACGCTGCACTCCTTGAGGCAGGTTGCATCATTGGCCACTAGGGAGCACTAGTTGCTGTTCTCAGTGATAACAACACTACCAAGTGAAGCAACTCACTTTCAAAGGGGTGGCAGGCAGTCCAAACACAAAATTTTAGGTAACCCCGACTAAAAACTCCCTCACCCCACTTCAACCCTTCCCCTTACCACCTTCCAATGAACAAACATTTTCAGACAAATAACAAGTTGACGGTATTCAAAGATTGTTTACAACTGACAATTTGCAAAAATTGGTTTGAACAAAATAAGAACCAATGTATCATACATTTTCTTTGTAATTTGTAGTCTGAGTAAGCTTGTTTGGTGAGTTGGTTTAAGGGAAGGGGGTGGGGTCGCCACCTGAACCTGAATTTGTGAAAGCCGGTTTATTGACACTAGAAGGATTTTTTTTTTTTCTGTTCTCTAGTAAAACCATATTTAAAGTGAACTGTTTTTAAAAATGGTTGCTTGATAGTGATGTTGCCACTTTGGACTACATGTGGTGATCCTCATGTTAAAAAGTCAAGCTCTCTCAATGGCTGCAGCCATTTTAAACCTGAAGACTGTGGGTTTGGTGTATGCCTTGTCTGTGCCCTAAATGCAGAAAGAAGCTGAATAACTCAGTGGTAGAAAATTAGAATGCCATGCTAAAGGTCAAGTACGCCTATTTTCATAGTCAAGGGCAATTTTTCTAAATATTTTTAAATTCCTATTGGTGAGTTAGTTAGCTGTACCAAATGCTAATATCAATGCATTGTGTAAAGTTATTATTGTTTTAACAAAGTAAGCAATAAATAATTAGTATGAGAAGTGTAGAAATGTAAGGAAGTACTGTATAGAGTGTACTTCGTACCCATTGTCACATATGCAACAAAAACACGGACATTGATTGTAAGAAATACTAGGAAAGGGTCAAGAGATTGAAGTTTGTGAGGAGCATGTTAGTAATCACAAGGAGAAACAAGACTAGGAATGAAGTTATCCAAGAAAGAGTAGGAGTACAGAGAGTACATGAGATAGTATAAGAAGCAAGACTGAGATGGTATTGGCATGTAATAAGGATGGAAAAATAGAGGATGGCAAAGAAAATGTGGTAATAAAGTATTTAGGAAAAATACCTTAAGGGAGGCCAATAAAGAGATGGGAAGAGCAGATAACATAAAGTGTTCAAATGAGAGGAGAAGAAAGCAAAATAATTAATTAAAGGAGGAAGAGAGGTGCCAGAACAGAGAAAGATGGGAGGCTACTAAACTGACCCGGTCACAGGCTGGAAAATGTATCTATTGTTACCATGACTGAGGTACACTCGGAATAGCTTAAGTATCTATTGTTACCATAACTGAGCTACAGTCGGGCTAGCGTAAGTATCTATTGTTACCATGACTGAGCTATACTCGGACTAGCGTAAGTATCTATTGTTACCATGACTGAGCTACAGTCGGGCTAGCGTAAGTATCTATTGTTACCATGACTGAGCTATACTAGGACTAGCATAAGTATCTATTGTTACCATGACTGAGCTCCACTCAAGCTAGCGTATGTATCTATTGTTACCATGACTGAGCTCCACTCAGGCTAGCGTATGTATCTATTGTTACCATGACTGAGCTACAGTCGAGCTAGCGTAAGTATCTATTGTTACCATGACTGAGCTATACTCGGGCTAGCGTGAGTATCTATTGTTACCATGACTGAGGTACACTCGGACTAGCGTAAGTATCTATTGTTACCATGAATGAGCTCCACTCAGGCTAGTGTATGTATCTATTGTTACCATGAATGAGCTCCACTCAGGCTAGCGTATGTATCTATTGTTACCATGACTTAGCTACACTCAGGCTATCGTAAGTATCTATTGTTACCATGACTTAGCTACACTCGGGCTAGCGTAAGTATCTATTGTTACCATGACTGAGCTCCACTCGGGCTAGCGTAAGTATCTATTGTTACCATGACTGAGCTACACTCAGGCTAGCGTATGTATCTATTGTTACCATGACTTAGCTCCACTCGGGCTAGCGTATGTATCTATTGTTACCATGACTGAGCTACACTCGGGTTCTTATTTAGATGTTTACATACGCAATGGCCTGAGATATGCTTGGGTAGGGTTTTGTAAATGTTCCTAAAACTGTCTTAGATCATAAAAAAAAACTAGGTGGCAGCATTTCCCATAGTATAACTAAATAATCTTATTTTTCTAAATACTTTATCAAAAATCTCCTATCATCTGTGGTACTTATCAAAATGACTTCCTCAAAAGCAAAGACGAATGGCGATTGCTTAACGATTCCAACATAGAATAATATGATTAGATAATTCCAGTTCAGAACTTGAAGATTATTATTCATAGCTTTTGTAACAAAATATCTACAAATCTTTTTATTTAATTATGTTTTGCTTATTATATTTGAAAAAGAAAAAAAGTTTTATGTACAAAATATACCACCCAAAGTTTTTTTTTTTTAATTTTCCTTCTATAGAATAAAACAAAGTCCACACAAAATCTGAAAAATCATAAATGACTCTATAATAAACACACAAAAAAGTATTATACACCAAAAAGTATTCCCACAGCAAAAATTCAAAATATCATTTGGTCAGTATCTGATAGTTCACTATGTCATTTCATGCCGATGTGCAATGTGTTAAAAGATATTATATATGCTAAACCATATTATGTGTGTTAAGATGAATCATCATGGATTCATTAAAATTATTTCTAAGACAATGAAGATAATGCATTAATATAGTCTTCCCCAGTGGCATGTTAGCTGGCGACTCCACTCATAACATATAGTAACTTATTAACTATACCATGATTATCCTGTTATACATTACCTGACTATCCGCTGATCAATATGTTCATCAAAGTCCATCCCTAGTAGCACATTTGAAGTTGTGTATGCAGTTATACAAGTTCACATGCTCTAAGGTGGATATCTCTGGCTTATGATATCTTCTATCCTCAATTATTTCTGGCCAGAGATCAAATAAATGATATGAGACTTTTTTTATAATACATGTTCTCAAACGTTAACAACCATACTCAAATCACATTTAACTTTAAATATAGTTCTATTAATATAGACAAGTATTTCTAAACGTGATATAGCTAGTAGTTTAATAACCAATAAGCTCACTAAATAATGAGTTTAATTGCTGAAAACCTTGAGTATATTGAGTAGCTTGGGGGATACTCATGAAAATAAATTAAAACCGTCTAACAATATATTTTCAGTTAATTTATTTGAGGTATTTAACTGGCACTTTATGAACCGACTGATTATATCAGCACATGACTTATAAACTAACTTAAATCTAGAACATATACAACATACAGCCCCCGGCCGTTAGTTCATCACTGTGAAAGGGGTAGCCCACATTTAACTGATAATTTTTTGTCAACGCAGAGAATCAAACCTGAGACCCTTAACAAAGTCGCTCAGTAAATAGGCACATTACTGACTGAAGTGTTAAAATGTAGCAATATAGTTATTATAAATATTACTATTAGATAACTAGTTTACAAAAAATATTCTCTAAATATTAGTTTACTCTTGTCTAATTGAATTTTAAATAAATCGAAATTGTTTAAAAATCATAATTCTATATAAAAATACATAAATACCAAATGGTTATTGATTTCATAGTGTCTATGTCATATGTTGCTCAACAATTATAGATCCAGCAAATTAAAAAGATTCTTACAGAACGGCAACAGTAAAATTACGAGCATTCATAGTAAGATCCAAATAAAAAGTTAATCCTTATACTCTTTTCTCTCACTTCAACCAATGTGACTAAAATAACAATGCTCAAACTGGTATTAAATATATTTCAGGATCAGTGGAGTACTCCATGTTTTTTATATGGATTCAAGCTACCCACCAATCCCCTCAAGTTATTATAAATAGTGTCTAGGTTAATAGTTTGTTGAAGTTATCTACAAACACAATAATGTTAAAAAAAACCTCTCAATTACTTTGAGAAATATTCAAGGTTAAAAACAGCTCTTGCCATGTACTGTGGGAGGGACTTCCCCATGTGTCACTGTAGATGGAATCATCCCCCAAAATAAATTTCTGGGTATGGCCTTTCCACTACTTCTTTGTGGTTTAGTGATGTGAAGTAAACTGGAACATATAGTTCCTATTCTGCCTTACTTGAGAAACGAATGATAGAAAGATTTCTTAATATTCATTGTAGTTTTCCCAGGTCTGCACCATTTTTGAAGATTAAAGCTGGCGGAGGTTACCTCCTTAAGATTATTCTTCGGCTATTTATATGTATTATAATTATAATGCTCTCCATCAAAGTTGCAATTCCTTTCTATAGTAATTTGAAATTATTTAGCTGGTTTTTAATATAACAATAAGTTAGTTATGATATTAACTCTTGTTAGTTGGTTTTACTAATTGCCTAGTCATAATTTACCTTTTATAATATTAATTATTGGTTATTAGCTGAATTGAAATGAATCTCTAATACATCCTAAATTAACAATGAGTATGCCTATAACAAGAATCAGAATAGTGTTTAACTATTAACTTATCTTAAACTCTAGTGAGAATCCACCAAGTTATGGTATTAGTGACTACTTAATTCCGCAACACTATATTTTGAATAGGAGTTATTAGTACTTTCCATCCCATATTATAAACATATTATACTTACTTATAATGGCACTAGGAACTCAAAAGTTCTTGCCTCACTTACAATAATATACCACTTATTCCTATCTTGAGTTAGTTCTATCCATTCCACCTCATTACACAATATCTCTTTCAGGTCCATTCTAATGTTATCCTCCCATATGCATTTATGTCTTCCCAATGGGTATGCCTATAAGTACCCTGATAGCCAAAATTCTCCCATTTGCGCTCAATATCCTGCCCAATGTAATCTATGAGACTTGACTATCCTAACAATGTCTTATGATGAGTACAGGGTATGTAACTCATCATTGTGTATGCTCAACTATTGAGTAGCATCATCCCTTTTTGAACCAAATATCTTCCTAAACACCTTGTTTGAGAACATCATAAATTTATTTTCGTAATGTAATGAAAGAGACTACTTTTCACACCCATAGAAAACAACCGGTAAAATTAGTGTTTTTCTGAGTTTTACTTTTCTTGAAAGCAGGTGAGATGTAAGCAGTTTACTGAATGAGTAATAACATGCATTTTTCAGATGTATTGTTTTCCTAATTTACAATCTAATATTGTTATTGATAGTTACATTTTTCCTAAGCATTTTAACTCATTAACCCTGTCAAATGATAAATGTTGTTCACAGTAGTCTATAAATTATCATCCTCCAATCTGTATTTTTGTGTGATCTCATACTTAGTCTTTTCAATGTTAACATCTACATCTATTACTTTACTTGCTCATAGTAAAATTTTTGCATTTCTTGCAAAAGTTTCCTTACTATTGCCCAACAAAGAAAAATCATCTGCATACCCTTGTAGCTGCATTGTACCATTTAATGTCAACTCTTCCCTTGCATTACCCTATTACTCTATAACTAAATTAAAAATCAAAGGAAAATGTGCATCTCCTATTTCAACACATTATGAATCTCAAAAGTATCTGTCTGATACGTTTCATCCAACACGTACCCTGCCACGCATATCAGCCAAACATACCTAAATTAGCTTGACATGTTTTTTGGGATTCCCAAACTTGACAAAATTTCATTTAATTGGTTTCTTTTAACTGAATCATAGGCATTTTAAAAATTAATGTGTAGTTAATGAATCATCATGTTGTATTCCCACTCTTTCCTAATATTTGCTAAATAGTAAAAATCTAATTCGTTGTTGATCTATTTAGTCAAAATCCACAATGTTGATCCCTAATTATTTCTTCTGCATATGGCATAAATTCTTTGGCACCGAGTCTTACTACTCGTTCGGGTTGTAAGCTAATTATATCCCAGTTCCACTGTCACACATTACCCAGTTGTAAAATAATTATATATTTCAAACACATCAATGGTTTATGAAACAAAATGTTGAATCATATTTTGAAACATCAAATGATAATGATTTTATTTGCTGCAGATGTCAGGTCTAAGAGGACATTTCTTTGTGTGGAAAATTATTTCTAATAAAACATTCTTTATCACTAATATATATCTTGCCAGAAGTACAGCAAACGTAATAAGGCTTCACACATATTGCCAACACCAAATAGCTAACAGGAATAACAAAACTCTCATGAAATATAAAATGAGTTTATTCATTTGTAATGAGAGTTTCATTTTTTTTATCATCATACTTATTTACAATTAATTAAAACTAAGATACAATCCCTTGAATTTTAAGGAGATGTGGACCAAAATATTTACTAATTATGACACGAACAATCTAAATGTTTTGAGTTAATCCCTTTTCCAAATTAACAATAAAAACTACAAACCGGAAACACTTTAGTTTAATTGCCTGACTAAAATGAGAATTTTAAAAACACTTACACTGAGAAAAGTAATTAAATATTGACTAATGAGAAACATAGGTTAAGACACGAGGAAAGAGTAAAATGTAGGCAAAATCCAATACACAATGGTGATTTAATTTTCTTTTGATATAAATCTTACATGATTTCATAAAACAAATTTTAGTATTATTTAAAACTTTGGCCTTTTTCAACCAAAAAGAACAAGTATAAAATATAAATAGCTGCCACAATTTCGCCCCATCTTGAAGTACTGTAACTAAAATGATAGTGTAATCAAATGTCACTAATCTTAAGTAATTTGTTTCTAATCTATTGCCAACCAGTGAATAAAGAGGGCCAAAATATTACTCAAGAGCCAACCTCATGTTCGATTAACCAGGGAATTAGATACAAAATTAGGCTCAAGATATACAATGCATGTATAAAAAAAAGTATGGCTTTTTACATTATTTATTGACAACAGAAAATTATTTTAATTTAATAGTTTTTTTAATTTTGTTAAATTTAAAAAAATAAGGTTAGACTATTTCACTGGTCTCAAATCCAAAGTTTTATCAAAAGTATAATAGAGAAAACCATATGATGAAGTGAAGTCTGGTGTGAGCAACATTACCTAAGTTGGGTGTTATCCGTGGGGTGAGAGGGGCTATTAAATTATTATTTTTACCTCCCTCTTAACCCCACCCCACTCAATTCAAATGTTTTATCCTTATTATTGTTTAACATCTTATAATAACAAATTTAGTCATAATAATATGTAGTTTAACTATTTATTTGAGAATGAATGTTATTTTGAGGGATTCATATTGCATAGTTATCTAAATTTTCCTAGTTTGCTTCTAAACAACTATGGGATTGCCCAACAAGTAGTTATTGCAGCCATAAGAAACTGTCCACAAGTTTAGTTTCATTTTAAATGGTTTTATTACATCAAGTAAAAACAACACATTTATAAAAAAAAAGTCTGATATAATTTAAACATACATATATGATACAGTGTTATCATAGATCTACTAAAAAATGCACCAGTTTTTGTACATTGAATTAAACAGAAAAAATTTATAAAATAATTTATTTTAAAAAGTACTAATTTTAATTGACTATAATTTTTTTTAACTTATGCAAGAATATATGTTTTAAAATAATTTTAAAACAATAAAATAATAATTTCCAAAATTTGCTACAAATGAATTTTTCATTGATTCACTAAATTTAGGATGAGATATTTTTGGGAACAATAACTTTATTTATTTATTTTATTTATTTGAGGTATTTAATGTGCACTATCTGAACGGACTAATTATATCTGCACATGAGAATTTATGTGAGCGAAAGAGCCTACCAATTTTGCCGGGAAAGGTATTTTCTCATACCTTCCAGGGCTCTTTTACATGCCACAATAGACATGGGACCGACAGCTTTACTCTCCCCCACAAAGGGAGTTATGCTTGAGATTTTTATTGCTCAATATATGTCTATTGAGCCTGGCTGGGTTTGAACCCACAGACATCAGGTCCTGAGGTGAGCACTTTACCCCAAGGTCAACGAGGCCGACAACAATACCTATAAATAATATATTTCTATCATTAGTGATAACCGCTTTCTTTAATGAAACATGACAAGAAAGGTGAGTTTTGGGTAAATGCAGCAATATTCTCCTGGAGACAGGATGAAGAACCAAACTAATGAAGAAAAACACCTCTAGTTGAAGAGCTAACTCTCCAGCCTCCAGATTTAAGATCAAATATGTTGGTGCATCTAGTTTTGTCAATATGCGAATTAAATAAATAGAACTTAAACTATATATTCTCTGATAGAATTCAAAATTATTTTTAAATAATTTATTGGATTATAATAATTAAGACACTATACATATTTTTATTAAAATTACATATACAAATATTGCATAGAATATTTATGTAAGAACATGTTGCAATTCAATTTTCTCATTGTTTTCCACTAAATTTCTAAAAACTAGTACAGTATAATTCACCAACAATTAATACTTTAGAATTAGTATAAAGTTATACACTAACACTAACTTATACTGCTTTGTCATACACACTTGAAGTTTATAGGTACACCCAATACAATTTTTTTTTAAACTTGATTTATTATATAGTATTATTAAAGCATTTAATGACTTATTCTGGCTTAACATAAGTAAAAACAATTAAAATCTGAGTGGATGTACATTATATATGGTTGGTCCCAATTACATTAGTTATTTAGTTGTGTGGTGAAATAAAGTAAACTAAGAAAACAAAATATTAAGTATAACACATTTTAAATCTCCTTTACAAAGTAGGTTTTTTCAAATTAGAGAGCAACAAAAACATAATGAATGCATATAACATACACGAAAAGAGCAAATACTAGCGCTGGATAAACAAATAGCAATTAGCATATCTAAACATAGCCCTTGCTAATCAGAAGAAACCACACAATTTTTAATTATTGTTAAAATGAAAAGTGTTTTATATTGTTTGGATTTTGAACTAATGTTTTTATTTTAATTTATTTTTTAAGGTTATCTATTGTTGTAAAGAATAAGATATAATGTAAAAACATTATTTCACAACTCTCCTTCCACGTAAATATGGTCAACCATTATTAATCAATTTTAAAACTTAATTTACACTTAAATTTAATTATAAAATAAATATTATTAGGAATACATGATTCATTATAGCTGTAAACAAATTGAGATCACTTTTAATCTGATGACCAAGGTCCTTGAAACCTCGTCTTACCACTTTTAATTACTGTGTGTTCATTTGGGGTGGTTGGGTCACTGCCCCATTCTTTCCCATCTCTGTCATACGTAAGTATTGTTTGCCCCCCCTTCTCCACCTTCCCCCATTGTCCCTTGTCAGAAAAAAAATGAGCAAAGCTTGAACCCCCTTTTGCCCTAAGCTGTTTAAATAATACTTGAATGCTCCCTTATGTAAGTATATATACCAGTTGTGAACTCTAACCTCAGAATTCTGGTATGCATTCACGAGGGACTAATGAAGTGGGGATCCGGGGGTCCCTCCCACGGTAAATTTTGGAATTTCATATTGGAAAATGTGAGATTTTATGTAAATTTTGTAGTTAAATTTTGAAAGTTGCCATTTTGTAATCGCAGGGTTAGGAAGTTGGAAAATGCTCGAAATACACAGACTTCAGAGTTTAGTTAAGACTGATATATTTTCTCTTTAAAACACAATGCATAACACAACTCTAGCTCTTAATAGGTATATCTCACCCTTCTAAACAAATAACTTTATACCACTATAAAGTTAAATTATAAATGGCTCAATGAACAAATTAAGTTAATAACTCAGATAATATACAATGAGTGAAAATATTAAATACTATCATTATGGTAAAATAATAGACAAAAAAATATAATTAAAAATATACTATACAGCTTGGGCACATGTTTACGTTTTGATTCTTTCAGCTATACAGAACATTTATATACAAAATTGGCATTAAATAGCACACACTGTTAAATACAATCTTACTAAAACAAAGGAAACACACTGCATGTCATACACGTAAAATAACGGTAAGCGCGATGCTGTTTTGGCTGGCGACTATGTGTGGCATTTTCTAGTCCGCATGCAAGGCCTGTTCTATCCCGTCCTGTCCTGGAATGACTCTTCCTTTACTAATCCTTTTACTCTCTCATTTAGCATCCTGTCAATTCCTTCACACCAAACCTGCTTCTCCAAAATCTCATTTCACTTGCCTGTATTCTGATTTTATTCTGTTTCTTCATTATCCATGTTTCTACAACATATGTCAATATTGGTAGGTAATAGACTTTGTAGATCACTCATCTGCATTTGTCTGGCATATCTCTGCTCCAAATCAGGCTTCTCACACTTCTGAAAAATGCCTCTGATTACCTTCCTCTCTCACTTAATACTCTCCTGTTCCTTTCACTCTCACGCCAGTTGATTACTTGTCTTTTTTCTTGTCATGATAACCATCTCAATGTTCCTTACATTAAATCTCATTCCATACCACTCCACTATTTCTTTTCCCTCCTTACTCCATACCATCAGGTCATCTGCAAACAACATTGCTTTCACCTTACCCCCACCCAATTCTTTCCACCACTTCCTTCATTATTTCTTCCATAATTACAGTTAACAGTAGTGGTGAGATTGCACTACCTTGTTTCAGACCATTCTTTAACTAAAACCAATTTGTCTTCTCCTCTCCCACTTTTACACAGCTCACACCACCCTTATACATATTCCTCACTCTGTTTACTGTCTCATCCTGCAGTCCTCTCTTTTTCAACACTTTCAATACTCTTCTTCAGCAAACACTGTTGTACGCTTTTTCAATATCCAGGAATAATAAGATCAGGTCTTTTCCGTACTCATCGTGTCGCTCTTGCAGCTGTCCTACAAAAAATATAAGATCCACTCTCGACCTTTATGGTCTGAAGCCATATTGCTCCTTTCTCAATGTTCCTCCTCTTAATTCTTTTATCCAGTATTTTTTCATACACCCTTGCACTGTGACTCATCAAGGTGACTCCTTGTAGTTCCCACACTTCTTCCTGTCTTTATTGAAAATGGCTACCTACTATTATTCCCCTCTTTCAGGGTTCTGGGACCTTCCCCTCAATCCATATTGCTCATATCACTCCATACAGAAGCTGCTCTCAGCATTTCCACACTTACTTTGCAATATATTTAAACTATTTAATCTAAGCTAGTTTACTGTCAATCCTACATTTTTATGTTGACAATTAATATGGAGCTGAATAGTTTTAAAATGCATTTCAAGTTTAAATAGCCCAGATTATTGGAAAATAAATTTTTAAATTTCTTATTTTCATAATTTTATAAAATGAACAATAGCTGATTAAGAATGGAATAGAAGGACCTTAAGAGAAGCTTAAGAGTAGAACTGTCAAAATCAATTCTTTGATACCTTTATTCTTACTGGTATCGAAAGAATCAAGAATAGATCTTAATATTACGATTCTTGCCACTCGATTCTTAGTTCTCAATAAAACCAGCAACTAAACAAAACGGTAAAATTCAAAATAGGTATTAGTTGATTATCTCTCATATTAATTTAATTGCTGTTTTACTTAAACATCGGCAAAATGTAAATATACCGTAATGGCCCGAATATAGTAAGATCCTGAATATAATACGACACTAACATTATGAGGTGTTCTACATGAAAAATAAATGGTCTTGGATATAATACGACCTGGCATTATGACAGTATCAAGAAGTAAAAACTGTGATGCATTTTTTTAAAATTAAAGTTATGTGAGACTGTCAGAATATATGAATCGATTCTAAACAAACAATTGATATATAATACGTAGAGCAGAATGGAAATTTTACATAATATATCGATATATTTATCATTAATTGATATATTACATGTATATTGAAAGCTACAATATTTTTATCAAATTAAAATGGCTGCCCTCCTGTAATTATATTCTTTGTTGTTTTTCAATTTTGAATGTTTTATTTAGCTCTTTGAATAAGACAAGTATAATAAAAATAGAACAAATATCAACATAGTTAATAAAAATGGAGCATAAAAAAGTTATATTTATCTTAATTCAATACATTATCGTTATATCGTTGCCAAAATTTCATCACTAATTTCTGGCGAGTTAACGTGCATAGGATGAGTTATGGTGGACGACTTAAAATTTGTGTAATGAGTGAAATGTGTTCTTCTTTTCTTTATAAAATCCTCAATTTATTGAATTAATTTTGAGTTTATTTGAATTTTTAGTTTTGAAGACTTTTAGTGTGTTCAGTAAATATACCTATATAAGATTGTGAGATTAAAGTTTCAAGTGATCATGTGTTGTAATGGCCGAGACAAAGTTTTACATTGAGGTGGGAGTATGGTATTTGGCACATTAGATTTTCTATGCAATAATGCTTGGAAAAATAACGTAAAAGGAAATGTTCAAGAATCGGAACTGAGAATCGAAGAATCAAGGCTGAACTTGAGAAATGAATAATCGAGGCTGAACTTAAAAATAGAAATTATGAAAAACCGGTATTGTGACATCTTTACTTGAGTTTAATGATTTGCATATTCCTACTTTCACTAAATTAATTCCAATCAAACTCAGATATGACAAATATAGGTATGGTATCCATTTTTTTAATGATTAGTTGTTATGGGGGTCAGTTAAGAAGTTGGTGATTGGAAATCGCTACTCAATTGTGTTAAATCAAGTCGCTAAAATTAGTAGTCTCAGAATACATAATGAACCAACCAAATAACTGAAAAACTTCTAAAATTAATTAAAAGTAAATTAGATGTGCAATACTATGTGACGATCACTGTGGTTTTTCCGCCAAATTTTTAAGCTAATGCAGGTTCATTAAACTAACTCCAAACTCCATAGATTATGCTTTTAAAACATATGAGCAAAAATAAAAAAGTAACTGTTAATTTAATATATATTTTTAACAAATATTAGGTTTGGATTAAAATGTTTTAGTAGTATAACCCAAACAGGTAATAAGACACAATGCTGAAAAAGCAATTAAAATAGAATAGTCAACTTTTCATACCATACTTTACTTGGAACTGTTTATCTCCAGAAATCCACCTTTATAGGAGATGACAATACTTTAACATAATAAGAAAGCAACGTATCGTAAATGTTGTGTAGCTCCTTGGAAGTGCTACAAGTTAGTGCATAAGAGGTTAATCAAGGGCTAGGGTACAAAAGTTTCTTAAGTTTATATAAACAAGCTATTTAAGTTTTGTCTTAGATAATTTAAAGAAAGCAAATATTATTTACTAAGTGGCATTAATGTTAAATATAATTAGTATCGTCCTAAAACACCCAGTTAAATATCACTAGTATAAGAAAAGAAAGTGTCACTAGTATATTTCTCAGGTCAGTAGATAACTGAAACGAAAGCATGATAAAAAATCAATTTATTTGGTTTTGTACAGTCTTTTCCATTACCAGAAGTCATACATTGTACATTCTAAATATTTATTATAATCATGTTGAGAAAATCACTACTCATTAATAATATGATATCAAGTGACTTAATATCCTGAAAATTGAAAAATGACACCTGGACACGGGAATCGAACCCAGGACCTTTGTCTTTCATTCCCGTGTCCAGGTGTCATTTTTCAATTTTCAGAATATGATATCTAGCTGGAGAATTCCTCAATAAAAAGCATAAATAATAGCTTCGGCTATTTGATTCTGATTTAACATAATTACAATTATAAAGATAAAATTATTCTCAAGGGATGTTTTCATTGGTGTATATTTCTGAAAAGCTTGATCAAATGTTGTAGAGTAAAATCATGGTAGGAAAAACCCTATAGAAAATTCAAACTTTTTTCCTCATTTAGAATTGATAGCATTTTCCTCAAGTTTAATATTTTGATTGGGTGTATTTTATTCACATGCTTGCATGTAAGAATATATTCAGATTAAAAAAAGTATTTTATTTTTAAATAGAAATAAATATGCTTGCGATGAATATCTCAGTAAACAATTCACATATGAAAATATATACCTTTGCTTTGTTTGAGAATATTATATCATACTTATTGTCTGTTTTAACATATTTAACATTAATAAAACAGTGTAGAAACACTATAAATTGATGTAAAATAAGTTATAGTGAAGGAAGTTAACTTGAAAGGATAGTTGGGTTAGGCCTAGATAGGAACAGACACAATTTTTTCAATTTCTTCTTACACTTTTCACACTTCCAACTACTTTACACTCTAACATTTATTTTTGTAACTATCCTTTCTGGGTGACCCTCCTTCACTATAATTTATTTTACATTAATATACAGAGTTTATACACTGTCTTCTTATAAATATCCAAGCCATTGGGCAATGATCCAATTTACTTAAAATATCAATGCCGGTATGATGGTATTAGAAGTGAAATCTAATATAACAAGAACAAATACAACAGACAGACCCCCGAACATCAGATTGGTGAGGTTGCTTGTCATAAAATGGATCTGAGGAGACTTTATATTTTAATGATGTATTTAAAACAAATGTATTGAAAGCTTAATATTATTATTGATTAGCAATAATTTAAGTACACAGAATGGAGAAGCAAAATGTTAAGGAAATGTATTATTATTTCCCTGGTTAGAGAATGGGTACACAAGGAAGGACAGGTTGTAAGGGTTTGAATTACCAACCCAAACCAGTTCTGGTACATCTCTGGACCATCAACTTATCAGTTATCACTCATTAATAAACTATCCTCCTTCTAAAATATATTAGTTTTGAGTCTACCAGTTATTGAATCTGAGACACCTAAATAAGAAGAAAAACATATTTACCAAACAAGTTAAGGTACCAGACATAAACATTTGTTCATGAATTTACAAATATACATAGGATATTACAAATAATAGGTGTAAGACCACTAATAAATCCCTTGGGAAGTATTTATTTTAAAAGTAGAACCATTATTTATTTCCATCGTGTTTTCTTGATATATGCGATTTTAAACTACCTTTCTGTTTGGCTTTGTAAGGGCAATATGGACACTGAAATTGAGGTTCTTTGCCGCATTCAAGTCTTTGGTGAAGTCTTAAGGATTCTTTCCATTTGTAATTTCTTTTACAACGCTCACAGGAATAAGAAACAACATCTTGACATGTTGAAATATTTGAGGACGTTTTCTTTTCATTAAATTTCATAAAGTTAGAATTATTCCCTTTATTGTAGGCCGCATCAAATGGAAAGGTTGGTGTGCAATTCAATGGTTGTAAATCCTGACCATATATCATTCTTCTGAAGAGAGATGGGTGCAAATTATAGTCCTGTGGTTCTCTTTCTGAAAAGATAATAAATAAAAATAGAGCTGACGGAAAGAGTAAAAATGAACATGAAATTATAGATATGAAACTGATGGTAGCTAGTAGTTTCATAAAAAAAGAAGAAGAAAAATGATATATTTCTATATTTTCTACCATGTCCATGCTTCTCCAAAATGTTAAATATTAGTAAAGCTCAATGAAACAAATGTTATTATGATATTATAACTATGGTGCATTAATACACATAAAAGTACACCAGACACACAGCCTCCAGGTTAAAATGGTTATGCTGTTCAGGAGAGCTTGATTCCTTCAATGCGGGAAATGCTATGTGCAGCCCCAAGTGACAACATCACTATCAAACAAATAGTTTTTAAAACAGTTCTCTTCAAAGATGATTTTATTAGAAAGCAGACAAAAACTTGCCTTCTAGTGTCAATAAACCAGCTTTCACAAATCTAGGTCCATGTAGCAGACCCACCCCCTTCCAATAAACCAACCCTATAAATGAGCTTACTCAGTTGTAAAATTACAAAGAAAACAAATTACAATAGGGTCATTTTTATTTGTTCAAGTGAGTGTTTGCAAATTATCTAGTTGTAAATAATCTTCAAATACCGTTGATTAGTTACTTGTCTGAAAAGGTTTGATCATTGTAAGGGGGTTAAGGGGTGAGTTTGGAGGGAGGATTGTTGGTAACTGAACTATTATGTTCAGAACACCACTTTCTGAAACTTTCTCTCCAGTTTGTAGCCTCTACAAGAAACAATTTAGAAGTGAGTGGTTTCACTTGGAAGTACTGTTATCACTGAGGATTGCAACTAACAACCCCCAGTGCCCAACGACTCAACCTCACTCAAGGAGCGCAGTGAAACTCTTGCAAGGTCGAGTATATGGTGTTTACTTCTCTGTGTACAAGGTCAATAATTGTAAGAGAATTTTATAAATTATGAATCCATTAATAATTATAGTAATCAAAATAATAGAGTCATTATGCAACAATTAATTGTACTCCTAGCATTTTTTTGTTGTGTGTGTTAGTTGAAACTGCTTCTCTTACTGTTCAGTCATTTCAATAAATAGGTTTACTTAAGGATTGCATTTGATTTTATCATAACACTGTGTGTATGTGTTTCCCTACAATATATGAGCTATATAAAGGAGTATCCAGTTCGATCTTTGGTATATCTATTTTGACCAAACTTAATACCAGGTAAATATGACTCCTCTTGGAATGCCACTAGTTTATTTCTGTTGATTATTATGGATTCTTAACTTTCAGACCAAGTTGGTCACAGATTTTTGTCAAGTGATAAATACAACCAAGAAAAACACTTTAATAATTATAGGAGTTTTGGAATATACGTTCATGTGAATACATACTAAACAATTCAAAAATATATGTATATAACAAATAATAAAACTCCTAGATTCAGTGTGTTCATTCGGCTAAGGTAGTTCTTGAAGATGGTGATATATAATTTTATGTTGCTTTAATGTTTAATGAATATTATAATTAGTTTTTATGTACTAATTTCAGCTAGTATTTATTTAGTGACTTGATTATCATTTCTATCTAGCATAATTATTATATGAAAATAGAATGAGCAACTGCAACCCAATTATGATTTTACATACTAAGCAAGAATGTATTTTTTTTTTTTTGTCTTCTTTGTTCAAATTCTGGACATAGCATGTAATTTCACCCCAATCCATGAATTAACTTTTAATGCTTGGGTGTAAGGCACTGTAAAAATATTTAAATATTGAGGGTATTAGAGAATCTTTTGATGGTAAAAAAGAAACTTGTTGAAGGCAAAGGAATTAAATATTTTACATTATATTGTTCTTTTTTACATGGGTTTTTAAAATGGGAGGATCGTCATGAAGCATCTACTTGAACAACATTTAAAGTAATACTTTGTATACTTGATGTTTAAATAAAAATGTGTTAAGAATAACATTATCATTTTAGTTTCTTATGTATTATCATTAAATGATAATCACTATAAAATATTATAACCTTTTTTAAGAATAAGTCACATGCAACTTAAGATGTTTTACCAACAAATGCTTCATTTATTGAAACTACAATGCTTTTAACAATTAATTTTTATAGCATAAATTTCTAAATACAGCATTTAAGAGAAAAAAAGATCACAAAAATTGGAATATATTTTTTTAAATGTAAATATTGTGATTTTTAATACACTTCTGGTAATATTTTCAAACATATAAATTGAAAATTACAAAAAACCACAAATTAATATGACACCTATTTAGAACTAATTAAGTCATGTAAGTTGTGGTTAGTTCAACTAGTTAGCTGTAAATTTTGATACATCACATATGGACAGGAATCGAACCCTGGACTTTTGTGCTCGCATTCTAGTTTTCTACCACTGATCTATATATGATGTCCCATGCTCAGGGTAGTTTGACATATTCTGTGATGGATGTGTGGAAATCATCGGCTACCTATTTAGCTATCAATGATAATTACCACAGCCACCGGCGACTTGGAAGAGACTTTATGATGCCGTCTGTACAAATCACACTGTACAAGAAAGTGAATAACATTAGGAAAGCATAGGCGTGTACAATTAGTTCTATTTTAATAAACTCAGGAGATCTAAATGATAGTGCTTAATACTAAAGTGACAGTTTGCTGATGATGATAATGATAATAATAATAATAATAATAATAATAATAATAATAATAAACTTAGCATCGCTTCTTACTACCCGTTCAGGTTATATGCTTAAGTACTAATAATTACTCTAATGGGTTAGAACTAGGGAAGGCTGGATATAGAGGAAGTGAACCCACATTTGTGTCGAGCGAGAGTGGAAAGTCATTGAGGAAAAAACCACCCCTATGTTCACTAGAGCGAGATTCGAACTTAGATCTCCCTGTCCTCGGCAGTCTAGCTTAACACTAAACTTGCACATTAGTTAACTACACCACTGAGGCGGGTAACTGCTTCTTATAGAGTGTAAGAAAGCTCACGGCTCACAATAAACTGTATTGACAAGAATGTTCCCAGTGGGCACACAGAATAAGTATCAGGATCATCTAACATGGTTTATCATTGATGGGGAGGTCAGGGTTCATATCTTGGCCAGTTGTATTGATAATTTAATGTGCATAGCCCGGCCAGGTAGTAAGATACAGAGAAATAACAAATACAATAAAATTAAGTAGAGAAGTTGGAATTCCACTTCTATGATGTATTAAAAATATTGCTCATAAGTGAAAATCATTTTTACCTATAGCTCGACAGACATGAAGGCTCAACTGCTACGCCTTATGATAATACTTTCTGGGATGCTGGTGTTACAATAATTATATAATCTGAAAATTGGAAAATGACACCTGGACACAGGAATTGAACCCGAGACCTTTGGCTTAGTATGCCAATGCTCTAACCACTGAGCTATCCAGTCCAAATGTCCTGTGCCCACGGTCATTCTTCACTCATATTTTAAGGCAGAGTCTATGATGGACGTGCGGAAATCGTTGGCTACTTATGTGTGATTTATTTTATTAAGATCACGAGCTATCAGATAACTCAGCCACCTTTGACTCGGAGTAGGCTTCATGCTGCCACTTGTAACAGTGATTAAAGCATTGGCGTACTAAGCCAAAGGTCCTAGGTTCGATTCCCATGTCCAGGTGTCATTATTCAATTTTCAGAATATGATATCTTGATGGAGAATTCCTCAATAAAAAGCATAAATGATAGCTTCGGCTATTTGATTCATAATTATATGAAATTAGAAAAAAGTTTTACAAACACATTTTCAGTTAAAACTTACATTTTAATCAAATTGAATACAATATGTGATTTTTTTTAGGAACCCTTTAGTTTTATGACACTAAATTACTATCTCATTTAAATCTAAAATTATTAAAATAATGAGGTTGACATTAAACCCTTGTCTATTTAATCACATATGAATATCTAGAACATCAGTATGGTTTTAAATAATATATGTAAAAACTTATATTTTTGTGTTAGTATTAATAAAGTGTTTAAATTACGATATGAAATTGAAATAACTTTCGCAAGCTATTCAAACTATTTGTAATAAACAATTACTTATTGTGTACTCTTGTGATATGCTTGAGCAAATTGCCCTTTAGTTTTACTTTGCGTGTACAATATGGGCACTGAAATTGTGGTTTTAAACCACATTCATATCTCTGATGATCTTTCATTGTTCGATAATTTTTATAAGTTTTTTTACATTTGTGACAAGGAAAGCTTTCGTCAAGATTTTTAAGTGAATAAAAGTTGTCACTCGGTAGCGATGTGTTATCTTGAGAGTAAGAAGCGATTTTAAAATGTTCAGAAAAAGCAAAGGCATTTGACATTTCATTTGTAAAACTAATGGAAGAAAGCGGCACGGTGCAATCTTGACTAGAAGTAATATTTGATTCATCTAATACAAATTGATTATTTCCACAGCTTCTTTTAAAATGTCGCACTCTTGACCGTTGAGAAGATCCATCAAACATCTTGAACCCTGAAACAAGAAGTTATAGTTGGACGTTACCACCTTAATTGTAATATGTGTGATATAATACATTAAAGACTCGATTATTCTCTAGTTATATAATGTTATGCTTGTAAATGTTTAATACATGCCACATGGTTTAATTAAGCAAATATATGGTCCAGCTTATCCAAAATCCACATGATCGCCTCTACAGTGCAGTAGTTGAATATATTTGATTAATTTAGCTTGATGTGACTTTGATATTCATTAAATAGGCCGAGTCTTCAGCCAACAGCAGGATAATTTAATTTAATTTATAGCTTTATTGCAGGATTTTGTAATAAAAAGTCCTTTACATAGATTATTTGTGTTAAACATTACTTACATAAGGTTTTTTTTCACTGTATCTTAGTATAAGTTTGGGTTATACACACCTACATAAGTTGAATTCATTAACTAGAATTTAGACAGTTAAAATATACATTATTTCAAAACAGGTTATTAGAGTTCTATAGGGACTTAACACTCTATGAGGTAATTGTATTATATTTGGAAGAAAGTACAGGAAAGGTGGATAGAATCATATGAAAGTGACAGAACACAATATGGCTTTTGCAATGAAAAGAAGAACGCAGTTAAAACTTTACATTGCTGCCACTGGACAAACCTCTTTGCCCAGTGGCACTAAAGTAAAGTGTTAACATTTTTCTTTTTTTTGTCGTAAAAGCCCAACTGTGCTTGTTCTTTTTATATGTTTCTATCCACCTTTCCTGTACACTGTACCTCCTTAGAAAAAGAATATAATTCGTTATTAGTAAGTCAATTCTTTTATTTAAATTTATGTAAGATTAAGCTCATAATGTAAGGTTAAGATATGGCTGCTAACACCTAAAAATCATATTAATTTGTATTACTGGTATGGTAAGATAAAAACAAAATGTGTAAAATAAAGTTTGCATATTTTGCTTCACTTGAAAATTTTAGGTAATTTCAAAATAATAGATTTTAGCAATGGTTTATAGACTTTCGTTAAGCTTTATGAACACACCATATCACAAATTATTAATTATATAAGTGAATGTAAGTGAAAAATAAATAAAAGAAAATACTTTAAAAATTGTATCATTTGATTTAATAGTGATTTCTATGAATCTTACAATATTATCAAGATAATTTATCTATTTATTACATGGCTTGAAGGTGGAATTATGCTGTCACATTAATTTTAACGATTTTCTAAAAAGTTTGGGTTTGTCTTTTAGACTGTTTTCAAGTTAGCTCATCCTGAAGAATCTATTGTCTCCATCAATAAGTGAAGACTTATTTTAAAGAGTGTGAAAAAGTGACATAAAAATAAATTGTTTAAAAATTAATTTCTCTTTTTCAAATAAAGTTTGGAAGCAATCCAGTTTGGAAACTTTGATGCATTTTGAATTGACATATAAGTTATATGATTAAAAATTAATTTTATTCTGTACCCATTTAAAAAAATTTCCAGTAGCATTCTTAACATCAGCAGAAGGATACAAACAAAAGCAAACAGCAGTGGCCAGAACATTTTGGAGACTAAATTAATATCCATGAAAGTAATCTAAAAATATGGTAGGGATAGAATATTTTTTTTAGCATAGGGCACATTTAGTTCAAAGCTCAAGGGGATGAGGTGAGAAATATAAATATTTACTATCAAATGGAAACTATCGTGATGAATCTATCATAAACAGATCTAGAAGATAAGTGTTATTTAGGTTAGTTCCATAAAATTTCTAAAGCAATAATATTAACATGAACAGGTAGTAAAACTCAATGATAAAAAAAATGGATGCAAGCTGATGTACCTTTTAATATTATATTATAATAAGAAATGGTTTAAAATATTATATTTTCAATCAATCTTGGGGTGATTAAAATTAACTATTAGAACTATATAAAATAAGTAGTAAAACAGAGTGATTATCAGTTATTGATTATCATGGATGTCCAACAGCTTAGCTCATCAGAGGGTAGTGTGTCTGCCTACTGAGATAAGGGTCCTAGGTTCGATTCTCAGCATAGCCAAACATTTATCTTTGGTGAAAATCTGGGTTTACCCTTTCAAATTGATAAATTAACAAACAGGAGCTGGATGTAGTCTTAAGTAAGATTACGAGGAATATGAAGCTATGAGAGGCCTAGACAGCCGGTAGTGAAAAATATATGACTTGAATAAAAACTGACCCAGGCCACAAGCTGGAAACAGTAATGGATGTAAGTAAGATTATCATGGATAGGGATTTTTAACACAAATTTCTTAGATATTAATTTATAGACCAATTTTCTGGCCAACCGATAAATGGAGTCCAAATTATAAATTAGTACACCACCATCTATGGGTCAGCTAAAAAAATTGTCACATGGGGATGGTCAAAAGTGGAGTGCTAGGGTTGATATATTGCAAGACTTGGTCAGATAAAGCAACAGTCATATAGGGATGGTCAAAAGTGGAGTGCTAGGGTTGATATATTGCAAGATTTGGTTAGATAAAGCAACAGTCATATAGGGATGGTCAAAAGTGGAGTGCTAGGGTTGATATATTGCAAGACTTGGTCAGATAAAGCAACAGTCATATAGGGATGGTCAAAAGTGGAGTGCTAGGGTTGATATATTGCAAGACTTGGTCAGATAAAGCGACAGTCACAAGGGATGGTCAAAAGTGGATTGCTAGGGTTGATATATTGCAAGACTTGGTCAGATAAAGCGATAGTCACAAGGGATGGTCAAAAGTGGAGTGCTAGGGTTGATATATTGGAAGACTTGGTCAGATAAAGCAACAGTCATATAGGGATGGTCAAAAGTGGAGTGCTAGGGTTGATATATTGGAAGACTTGGTAAGATAAAGGAAGAGTCACATAGGGTCAGGGGTGTCGCACCAGGGAGGGAGGTGTAACCCCCCCTCCCCCCTTACCAATTTTGGTTAAAAGCTTGAAAGTTGGGAATTTTGTAAGATTTGAGATCAGGAATTGGGAAATTATAGGGTTATTCTGTACCCCATTACTTTTACTATGAAAGTCCTTAACAACAGACTTGTACAGACAAATTTAAAATTTCCCAACTGTTGATCCCTAATCTACAAAAAAAAACCAACTTCAAAAATTGTCAAATGTTTAAATGATATTCCTTGTTTAGTGGGTTGTAGAAATCTTTGTTAATAAAGTAGTCTAGTACCACCATTGTCAGTAGGCAGAGACAACGGCTGATAAGTGTATGCTGAATGCGGTATGGAAACAAATCATAAGGGAACATGAGCTACCCAGTAACAAATTTAACTTAGCCAGCAATGCTTGAAGTGGCAGCATTGTCAGCCAATGTTTCGTTTATTGTTTTTAATTGTGACTTTCGTGGCTGCTAGACTTTCACAGTTTTATGATTCAGATTATCATGCAGTACAGCCAATGCTTTAATTAGGGCTTTATTAAATTTTGAAGGAATAAATGCAGTGAATGTTAATCAACATTTTATTGTTTTCTTATTGAAAGCTCAGACTGACGAAATGAGGACATTGTGGTTAGTGTTAATGTTTGACTTCTGAAATACAGACTAATTTTCTAGCAAGTATCCATACTAGTTTGAATTGTAGTTTGTATCGAACTGATGCATCTTATTTCATTGTTTATTAAAATAGGCCTTCATAAAAGCAATTTAAATAGGCTCAAACCAACAATGAAGAGAGAGGAGTAATAGGGCTGTGTTACATTGTTACAAATCTTATAATTTTTCATTTGATTAAGTAGACCAAATTAAACAAAAAATTAAGTTTTTTTTGTCACCCTTTTACATTTTCAAATTTGGGATACATTCTTAAATTAATTATTTAGTGTTTGATTTGCATGAAATGCTTAGTTAAATATTGCTTCCAACTGTGTTATATAATAAAGCAGCAGTTTCCAACTTAGGGGTCACAATATAGAGGTTTTAGCTTTATTCTTAGTTTTTCAAGGATTTTAATGATTATAAGAAGATACAAAATTCTAATAGAGACGTAAGTTGTTAAAGTCTAAAAACGACATAGTTACTGCTTAGGTTCCTTTTGGCTATTCCATTCTGATAGCTTCTTGCTGACTTGTTTACTGTGGCAGCTTTGTAATACTGCTAGCAGAATATAGAATCATCCCCCACCCCCAGGCTTGTTTATTTTATTTTTACTACATATTAGTCGCATATAAACATTAGTATAAGCAATTTATAGTAATTAAAACAAGCATTAGTGGACATGTGGGCTTAAAGTCACGCAATTTTTGTTTGGTTTGTTGTTGAAGGTGAAGTAAGGATTTTAATTCTGACCAGGTGTAGTTTATCCTAATATCCCTCCATGCAAATAAGTATACATTTCCTCTAAATTTTACTTATCCCACTGATGTAGCTAATTGTAGATAGTCCAGACTGGTAGTAATACACAGTAAAAAAATTAATAATTAAAAACTAGGATTTGAATGCTTTTAAGTTATCAAAGGGTTGCGATGGTAACATAGATCAAAGTTGTAGTCATAAACTACAAAATGTTGGAAACCGCTGTTATAAAGGCAGTTAAATTTTTAAACTAAAATACATGATTTGAACAATATCTGCAAATCCAAATAAATATATTTAAGTTCGTTGGCGAGTGTTTGCTGAAAGACTTTTGATTTGACAGCATGAAGCTATTATTTTTGTGTGTAATATACCACGCGGCCACTCCTAAAAGCTGAGGCGGCAATTATCACAAACGACAAATGCGTGTGTTATGTGTTGATAGTTCTGCTTTGAGCTTACAATTATTGACAATATTTTATTTTAATGTTAGTTTGTCTTGAGAAGTGGCAAGTGGCTGTGTTCAAATCAGTAAATCAGATATATAATATATCAGTATCAGTATACAATTTTTGCATTCATAATAATTCAGTTTTTGTGTTTAAAAAGTAGATCAGATAAGAGAATTATTGTTCTTTTCAGCAATTGTAGTTACTTATTATCATTGAAAATGATTTTGTTATGACAATAGGGACTTGAATTAAAAAGTAGTATTTGCATGGACTGGGTATATCTCAGGTGCGGAACGTGTGCCTGTATGTGATAGATAGTGTGTTATTTTGGTAATATTGGGCTACTTTTGCGTTCTGTGTGTCATAGAGAGAGAGAGAGAGAGAGAGAGAGAGAGTGTATTAGGAAATATTTGCATTTGCCTACTTTTGCGTTCGTTATTTATTGCTCTATTTTTACCAAATTCATATACGTTAAAGTGGAGACAATACAATAACAAGTTAAAGAAAGGCATATGTCAAAACGGCAGCTAGCTGTCAATTTAACAAAAATTTGTTATCTATTTATTATGTTCTGTTACCTACCAATATTACTAGCTTTGCAACTCATCTCTATCATTATTTGAACCACCCTATTTTAATAGCATGATAAGCATCATCTTATTTAATATTTTCAAACACCCCACCACCCCCAGCCCACGGTCGCATCTTTGCGAAGGACTGTTGTAGCTCTGAAAATTTTAAACACTCCCTGTCTCTGTAGCTAGCGGGGAAAGAAGTTTTTACAAATTAAAATTAATAAAACACCACTTAAGAAGTTCAATAAGCCAAACAAAACTTAGAAATCTGTCATTAATTTCTATTGAATCTACATTGGCTGCCACTAGACTACACATCCCTAATTAACGAATTTGCTCAAGTTAAAATTAGAAGGGTAAAACTGTAGTAGATTGTTGTAGTTGATAGTTGATATTATTATTTCAAAGTAGTTTATATTTTCAAAATAAAAATAGTATTTTTTCATTTTGTGTAGTTAAAAAAAATCACAATCAAAGATTATTTTAAAGAAAAAAACATCCATGGGGCTTCGAAGACTTGCATCATACTGAGAAAAACTTCTGCACGGCCCTGTTGGTGTTGATGGCAATAGTGTAATATATATATATATATATATATATAATAGGTATTACTTTTACTGTTGTTTCAGACTGACAAAACCTGATATATATGAACAACAAATGAACCATCTCTCAAATTTTACATTAGTTTACTTTAGCTAGGGAATACAAATTTGAAGTTAAACATAGAACTGGAGAAAAAATGTTGCATATTGATGCTTTGAGTAGTGCCCTTGCAGAAGAGGAAAACAATACAATGTATGAAGTTAATGGTGCCGGATGTAAGGTATGCTTGACACTAACTGTGAAGGACCAAATATTGATGATCCAGCTCAGCGAACTGTGAACTAATGGAAATAATACAAATCCCCAAACTTAAACCTCTAGAGAAGATTCGACTAGAACAAAATAAGATAAAAGACTTGGGGCTGATAGAAGGCTGAAGAAAGAATGGGCAAAAGAGAATCACAAGTTGATCAAATAAAGATTGTCTTTGTAGTTCCAAAAAGCATGATTAAAGTATTGTTGTGAGGTTTCATGATCTATTGGGACAATTCACTCTTGACCATACAGTAGCAAATAAAAAGGAGAATTATTGGTTTCTTACAATGAATAGGTATGTGAAGCATCACAGAGTACATTGTTTTGAGTGTCTATGGTTTCTTACAATGAATAGGTATGTGAAGCATCACAGAGTACATTGTTTTGAGTGTCTAATCAACAAAGTCTCAGGTGGACAGAAGCTGGGCCTACTCAATCTAATACCGCCAGAGAGTTGTCAATTCCGAATTGTTCATTTAAATTACTAGGGACTTTTTCCATGAAGCTCCAAAGGAAATTCAGAATTATTAGTCATAATCGTCAATCTTGTTAAGTTTGGGAATATTTATTATACTAAAGATACATCGACCAATAGTGTACTGAAGTATTTATAGAAGTTCATTATTGAGTGTAGCCTTACATAGAAAATCATGAGTGATAAAGTAACATGCTTTACACCCCATATATTTGCTGAATTTTGTGAGTCACGCAGAATAAATTATATCCTTAACTCTTCGTGGCACCCTTAAAACAATTGGGTAAGTGGAACGTGTCAACTGAACCATCACACTCGTGATCTCCATTAGACTTAAAAGAGAGGATCACAATGATTGGGACAAAGAAGTTAAGAAAATAAGGCGAGACTTAAATTCTGCGGCAAACAAGACTACTGGAGAAATGCCATTTTAAATACTAAATGATTACTGTTCAAGATACCATAATGGTACTATTAGGAAACTGACAGATGTGAGCGGCAACAATTTTTGGCAATCAGCAAACCTACTACAAGAAAAGGTGTGTGGCAAAATCCTGCCCGAACAAGAAGACCATAGGATCTAGTTCAACAAATGAAGATTTGCATATGTAAAATTTGTCATAGTGGAATTCATAGTGATGAGATGAGAACTTATAAATACTAGATCGCCTACAAAAAGTCATCCTAATTATAGAGGTTCACTAGTAGTTACTCAGGTACTTTTGAATGGCAACACATATCAACTAAGTGAACTTAAACAGACCAGCAGTTAAGAACTCTATGCTACTACTATCCATGTAACACAGTTGACGTCATGAAGTGGTAAGAAAATCCCAGGCAATTAGGCTGAGCCTGAAAATTCTTAAGATGAGAAGCTTGCTCAAGAGCCAACGAACTATACCTAAATAGAGAGTACTCTGTGAAAACAACACTGATGAAAACAACACTGATGAACACAACAGTGTGTTGCCTGAAGTGAGAAGCTAAATAGCCTGAATCGTAAACGGAAAATAATCCCACCATCTCATTTGTGTGATTTCGTGCTGAAGTATGGCTATGATTGAAGATGTTAGTTACTTTATGGCATTAGGAACTCGAAAGTTCATTAGAGCACTCACAAACGTACACCACCCATCACTATCTTGAGCTCATTCTATCCAATCTATTGCATTATACCCTATCTATCTCAGGTATATCCAAATTTTATCCTCCCATCTATTTCTGGGTATCCCCAATCATCTTTTTTGATTGGGTTTGCCATTCAATACCTTGAACGTGGATCTAGATACTCCCTTTCCCGTTGCATGACCTGCTCACTGTAACCTGCAAGATTTTATTACCCTAACAAAGTCTGGTGATGAGTACAGGGCATGCGGATCATCATTATGTTGTCTCCTCCACTCCCCACTATCTTCATACATTTTTGGACCAAATATCTTTCCAAGCGCCCTGTTTAAAAACACTCTAAATTTGTTTTTGACATTTAAGATCGGAGGCCACATTTGCACCCATAGAGAACAACCTGTAAAATTACAGCTTTGTATATTCTGAATTCTACATTTCTTGACAGCAGGCAAAACGCCAAAAACGTACTGACTGGGTGATAACAAGCATTTACTAACTGTATATCATTTTCTTAAATTCCAACTTAATATTGTTATTGCTCGTCCAAATTGTTCCTGAATATTTCAATTCATTAACCCTACCAAATGATAGAAAGATGTTACAGTTGATTTAAATGTGTTTAAATAGTCCTAAAAATGTATAATTCACCCCTAAGATTTTCATTATAACCCATCACTTTCATTGAGATCAATGGGATTTGCATGAGGGATGAGTATAGTAAACTTGACCCTCATGATACACGGTTGGCGGCACTGGCAGTTCTGGTCATCATGTTGTGTGTGAAGCAAGCCCCTCATTCACTTAAGTTCATGATTTCATCTCAAGTAAATGCATTTTACAATAGTGTGTCTTCATTTGTGGGAATAGTAATGAAAGAGATCATGTCCATTAAATAATCCTGATATCAGAAGAGGTATTTCTAACAACAGTAAACAGAGTTATGTTATTGAATCTATGAATATGTTAAGCAGAGGTATAATATTTCTACCTTCAACACACTCTTTAGTGGTAGATGTATTTCTCTGAACACAGTAAACCAGAAGTGGCCAACCTTTTATTTTCTGGCGGGCCTCTCCCTATTTGCTCTATAAATCTTGGGGAAATATTCAGAAGTGAATTAAAAGGTATGCGGGTGTAAGGGCTATAGATACTATGCTGTTTGAGGTGAAATGGTGAATTGTATTGAGATATTTACTACACAATTTATAGCTCCAAGTTAACTGAATTAGTCAAAATTAAATGATTTCATGATAAAATGATGTATGTGGCATACAAAATAATTTTTTTTTATGAAAATTAAGATTTCAATATTAAGATAACCGACTATGATTTGTGATTATGACTGAACAAAACATAGATGTGGACCAGTTTAAATTTATTTTGAAATGCACAGCTCAAAAGAGTTAATGGGGCATGAGTTATTTCTGGGGCATTGTGCTAGCTAAACAGCAAACTTGAGGGATCAACGACTAGATAATTGTAGATGAGATTTTACTAACTAAGATAGACTCTTTCATATCTATTCAGTCACCATTGTAGAAAGAATGTTATTTCTGTTGCGAGAAAATTTCCCGCCTTATCCCTAATCCATTATGTTCTAAAAATGCAGGTCAACTGAAAAAATAGCAATATTATTATTATTATTATTATTATTATTATTATTATTATTATTATTATTATTATTAGCACCGCGTCTTACTACCCGTTCGGGTTATACGCACTTACGCTAATGTGTAATGGTAGGGTGATTGTGAGATGAAATGAAGGACCTACAGTTTAACGTGGAATCCGAACCACGGTGGAGGCCTGGCATTCCCCAAATTCACAAGATTTCTTGTCAGAGGTGACGGAAGGGAAGTAGCAATAAACAGCGCAAAAAAAAGGCATAAAAAATAATACTAAAAGAGCAACAAACAGTGAAAATGTTCTTGAAAAAAAAAGCCAACGTCTTTGGGAATACTTTTCAGTGTTAAGTTAGCTAGCTTGTACAATTGCAAGTATAACCAAGAGTTCCATGTCTGACCACTTGCCGCTCTAAGACAAAACTATTTTTATTTTTTGTCATCCCAACTCATTATTCGTTCAGGTTATATGTGGGAAAACTAATTATATTAATGTACTAGGAAAAGGATGGAGGTTTAATTTAGAGGCAGTGTACCTTTATTTTCATAAAGGGGAGAACTTTAACACTTGAACAGGATCTGAAGCCAGATTTCCCCATAATGGCAGTCCAGATTTTCGTCAGTGTGATGATTTATATCAAGGGCTGACAACCTTTTTGAGCCCTGATTGACTTAGTAATTTATCAGAGTTCCGCAATCATCTATTGTTTCTCCACATTACTTTTTTTTTACATCTGATATTTATTCCTTAGACTCAACCTTCCTAAATTATTTATGTTTTCACCCTTCTAGATTAAATGATAGAATAAATAAAATGTAAATTTTAAATTAAACAATATAATTTTCTATCAACATTACCAATTATGATTGATCGAGGTTATTCTGGCACTCTCAAATATTATTTGAAAGCTCTTTGTATATTAGCGACTTTATAAGACTCAGAGATTGACTTTTAATGAAAAGATAGTTTTCCTAAACAATCAACTGAAATTTGCCTCGAGATTGGCTGGTTGCCAACCGCTGACCTAGACCATTTGATAACCCAAACAGGAAGAGGATATAGAGGAGGAGATTAAAACACAGTTATTTGTTAATAAATGTCTTATAATAAAGTTCATAATAAACACACATATAAAATGGACTTAAAGAATAAATATCTCTTATATTTGATGGTGTATTGTTGCAGCATGTCTCAAAAGATTGCTATTTCTTGTCGTTTTATAGGAGCATTTAGGGCAATGCAACTGAGGTTCTTTGCCACATTCCAATCTTAAATGACGACTCAGGGAATCTCTCCATTTATACAATTTACCACAGTTAGGACATTGATACTTGGACATAATAGGTTGAAAATACTCTGTATCAGATTGGACATGATCGCTTGAAGTTGAAATACTGTCTGATAAAAAACAGTTTGTGCCTAAATGTTTGGAGAGAGTTTCGAGGGTTTTATTTGTTTTTAAAGGTTTACCACTACTATTTTTGTCACTTATTGGTAATGAAGATTTATCTACAACAGATTGCAAGTCTAATTCTTGAAATGGCAACATTTCATCTATATTTTGATGATAATGATGAGCTGATGCAAGTTTTATGGACTTTGCAACCAGTGCGCTGTCATTTCTGAAGACATGTTTGGGAAATGGAAAGAATCTTGTGTCATTTCCATAATGCATATCTGAAAAAAAAGAAAGTTAGAAAAATTTAGAAATAGAAGCTAAAACAAGTTTTTAATAATAGTTAATATTAATATTTATATTCTGTTTATCTTCTCATGTATTACATACAACAAACCTAACAAACTATTTCTTAGCATGGTTATACAGGTTGTTTAACTAGCACTCGGCCCGTGAGTGCTTCTTTTACACCAATTACGTCTATTGGTTTGAAATTTACAAGGGAAACTCAGAGACCAAGAGTGAGTGAAACACCCTTTGTATAATATTATCTTTACTAAACTTATATGATGATAATAATAATAAACAACACTTTACCTTCCTAAAATTGATTACATGACCATAATTTTTTTGTTCATATGCCCCACATTTCATTACCCTGTCCAGAATATATCCACATATTTTTATTTACAATAATACACAACACATGATATTAAAAGAATAAAGTAAAGAATAAAATACACAATTCTGAGTATATTTAAGTAAAAAAAATAGCATTAAGAAATAAAAAATCAATTTTAAATAATTTAAAAAGTATATATATATATATATGGACACAGTAATTTGTTACTGTTAAGAATTTTTATTAATGCGCTACATACATGCATTAAAAGAGTGTTCGAGTAATTGGCATTTTTCAACTAGCTGAATTTGAGATGACGTGTTTAAACAAGAACTGAAGAGGAATAATACAATTAATAGGAACAAGCGGTGACCTGGTGGTCTAGGGGTAAGGTGTCAGACTTCTATGCTGGCGTCCGGGGTTAAATCCTCGGTCCCGGCAAATATTTATTTGATTGCCAAACCCTTCCTTCACCTCTGACAAGACATCTTGGGAATGTGAGGAATGCCAGGTCTCCACCGTGGTTCGGATTCCACGTTAAACTGTAGGTCCTTCATTTCATCTCACATTCACCCTACCATTGCACATTAGCGTAAGTGCGTATAGCCCGAACGGGTAGTAAGACGCGGTGCTAATAATAATAATAGGAACAATTTTTGTTATAATATTTTAAAAAGCATTCTAAAAATGTTTGTAAGGAAGAATAGTTATATAAGATAAGACTTGAAAAGAAATTGGTAGTTTAATGGATTATTTAAGTACTGAGAACATTTAAGAATAATCCAAACAATAGGGTTAGGCTTAACAAATGTGATACTATACAGGGTGTCAGATAATGTGCGGATATGAACAGTACCACATGATTATTTGCGCAAATCTAAGTATAAAATACTCTTGTGTAAAAGTGCTTTAGGCCCTTATAGGAATGTGAGACATACAATTATGGAAAACAGTAGTAACATAAGTGTGTTATTCCCATTGAAAGATTGAGGTGAAGTAGTAATGCTATGCCTTACATTACATTAGGTATAAAAGTGTAGTAAGGAGTGGAACAGAGACTATGGAGTACACACAGACAAAGTACTGGGACATGGCAACTACCAAGGGTGAATCAGGCCACTAAGGGGAACTTCCTGTGCACTTGTACGTCAATATCTACCCTAACAGATGGCCCCCGAGTGTAAATGTGTTTCACTGGCTAGAGGTGCGTTGCCAGGAGGATGGTTAAAAAGGACCAGCGATATGTGCAGATGGAGGACAACCATGTAGTGTGCGGACACCAGATTTGTAAGATGATGTACTAACTGCTACCCAATAGGGACCAGCGTGTAGAACACGTGACAATGTGTGGACTACGAATGTGTCAAGGTAAGTGGTACACCAGGTTCTGCATTAAAAGGGTTACCATCAATACCATCATCCTGCACTGCATTAACTGCTCCCAGCTGATCTTCCTCAAGGAATATGGTTCTGTTAGTGGCTTCTACAAAATCATGAGGGGGATTAGGATTTCATTTTTTTAATATTGTGGGCAGACTAGCTCCCACAAAAACCAGCTGTGGGCACCTGCTAGCTCGAATGCGTTAAGTATGTAGAGTGATATAACACATTTAGGGGAAACTGTAATTTTTGTTATAATTTTTAGTACTCAATTGTGTGCTTCATGAAAAATATTTCAATTGTTTTTGCATAAAAGATTCTCCACGGATATTTTTATTGCTTCACAATTTTTTTTATATGATTCCACTTTTTTTAAGATCTTATTTTTTCACTCTGCCTGATATATGAGTATATAGATTATAAATTAAAATCTACCAAACATAAAACTTAATTGTTAACTTAAATTTTCAAACTTTTTAAAAACTTTAGCTATTGTATATATGTGTTTTTTAAATGTTATTTTACGTGTATCTAATATTTTAACTACAAAACTTTTTTTTTAACATTCTTTCAACTTACTAATTTTAATCTATATTATATCACATTTGTCAATCATTACACTGTTGTTCGACAATTAATTAGTGTTATAATTTTTATTTTGATACAATAAATAACATATTTCTTTTTCAGTATTATCTTAGCTTATATTTCTATTATGCTGAGATGCTTTGTAGGTCAACAGATATATTACTGTCACCACAACACTAATACGCTAACAACTATAAACAGATGGCCTTGGATAAAAGATGAACAAGAATGGCTAAGTGGTAAGGCATTGCTGGGCAAAGCCAAAGGTCCAGGGTTTGATTCCCATGTTTCGGTTGTCATTTTTAACTTAAATGAATTTGTTTCAGATATCAGAACTGATATTGTGGATAACCATCACTTATCACTTTGTGACACACATGATTTAATAAAGGTATACCACTATATATTCTAATACAGATAAAACCTTATAGGATTAAAATATAAATATCATCTTTGAAATAGTAAAACAAAGTGAACAAGGAATACAAATACATGCGAAAAATTGACATTATGAAAACATATTTCTGTTTATATAGTAAATCTAGACTCTATTCTAAAATACTTTGGCACAGTTGTTTGTCATAAATAGTAAAAAAAAAAAAAAACTAATTACTAGCAGAATGTTAACTGTATGAACGGCCAGTAAAGTATAAGGATTGTGGGAAAAAACAAATCTTTCTGTAGCAGGCCTTGCTAAGATAAATTCTTTACTTTATTAACATACGAGTTTTTAATTTTTCACAAACTTTTCAAATGTCCATTTTTGTAATTGTAAATTGTGTAAATTGATTAGGTTATGTTTATTCTACACACGAGCACACCAACAAATAAATAGGTAGATAAGAAAAATGGCACAATCCCAAAATTTTAGTGAGGTGTTAATCGATAAATCATAACAGCATCTCATACTTCAAATCCAATTGAAGGATTTCATAATCTTCCCCATATGGAACATAGTTATGATGAACTACCCTTATGATCAAATTAAACTCTAACATGGCAGAAGATTTGGTGTGATCGCAATGATTTATACAATTTATTTCAAGCAACTACCTAATAGTAATTTGTATAATTTGTGTTCGTGAACTACAAGTAAAACTAAAACTAAGAATTTATCAGCCCACCAGCAGTAATGATCCCATAAACCTGTACTAGTCTACGAACCAATGGTTGGGAAATAATATCATAGTGTACAAAACTTATAACAAAGTTAGTTCTGATATTTCACCTACACACCCTGGTGATAATTATAAAACTATTATAGATCACAGATGAAAACAAGAAAAATATAGTTTTTAAATTCTCCCTTTTTAAAAGTTGCCTAAAATATATATTTAATACCATGCAATATGTGAAAAATTTAATAAATTTATGAGGTAGGCAACAAACATTTTTTGGTCCAAAACGCTGGGTAAGACCAAAATGTTGAATGTAAATATTGCTAGATTTTTATACACTTCAAATAACCTATAGGTTGGTTATAAAGAGATCTACCAATATCAGATTGAAATTAGTAGCGAGTTAATCAAAATAGTGACAATTGAAAATTTAGTTTAATTAAAATGACAGCTATGTATTAGATTCAAACATAGAAATAAAATAAAATTAGTGGACTCAGATGGTGATGGTGGAAAAGTAAATGAATAATTAGAGGGAAAGAGCAAACAAAAAAGGAGGCACTCCTCACATAAATATATACGCATACACCAACACACAATACAATATTCTTAGTAATACTTCTTATTTTAGGAGCTGAATTTATACAAAAATTGAATAATGATATTTATTTTGCTGTCAGTCAAAAGACAAGAAAGATTTTAAATAATTTTAATAACTAGAATTTAATAGCACTATAAAACTAAATCGTTGTATTAGTTCAACTTATGATTATCTATGAATAACAATTCTTTTGTGACTACATATTAAAACTCTTCCAAGAAATTTCAATGTTTAAACAGTTCATTGCTTATCATGGCAGTTAGTAGAATGCTTCTTCAATGCATCTGCTGACTCAAAGCGTTGCCAGCATAGATGGCAGAACAGTAATATTGGGGTGTTGGATTTTGGACAATTGTAGCGTTGATGAGAAATTAGACTTTTCTTCCACTGATAACTTTTTCCACATAGCAAACAAATAAACTGTTGAGGGGTCTGACTTCCACCATACACTTGAACATGCTGCTGATCATATAAATACTTTTCTTTAGAAGAAAATAAAATGTTAGGTGTGTTGACATGTACTTCTTCTGCAATATGTCGTCTCGTGTTTAGAGATGAAAGTTGATCAACAGTAACTTTAGTCGAAGAAAAAGTCTGTGTATTTTCTGCAACAACAAAACACCAAAGTAAATTAGTAATACAGCTTGAATCAATAATAGGATGCTGGAAACTCAAATAACGTTTTTATTGAATTTTTGGGTTGCTTGACTAATTTTTAAAAGAATAAAATAAAAATGCAATCATCAAATTTGTGAAGGTGTGTCCTGATTAATTATGTTTGAATGATGGTTTGAATCACTAATTTTGTCGTTTCGGTTGCGGATTTTAGCTATTTAAAGAAATATAAGATTATTTTAACATTTCAATAGCATGATTAAAATAGGAAAACCTCACAACACAAATACTGGTATGTCAGTGCTGATTAACTAAAACTTTTACTTGGCATAAGATTTTTGTACATTCTTGTGTAGCTATCTTGGAGAGGCAGACATTAAAGCCACAATATACTGATTACAAATAACATTTCCTGAAAAACATATATATAATATAATAGGGTTTATAATATTATAGTTTTAGTGACATTGTGGTAAGCTAAGAGAAAATTATTTAGCTTTGTTTATAGTTTATTTTTTAGCACCCCGTATTACTACCTGTTCAGGTTATATGCATATATACTAATTATGCTAATGAGTTAGAGAAAAGTAAGGTTGCATTTAGAGGAAGTATACTCACATTTGCGTGGAGGTAGAGTAGTAAACCATTTTTAGAATAACAACCCCTAATGCACCCAACACGGATTCAAACCCTGATCTCCCCGTCATCGGAAGTCTAATCTAAGAAAAGTGATGCCTTAGACCATGCGGACACCAAAGCCGGTTTGTTTATAGTTAATTTATATAAGCCTGCCTCATTTGATTTTTCAATAGCAGCGATACAAATAAATTTTACTGTATGCATTTTAAAAGTTACTAAATATTTGCTTATTGATACTTTAAAAAAGTTTAAGACCTTTGTATCTAGGATTAATTATGTAGAAGGTTTTTTAATTTTAGTTTGTTTTTAAAATTGTGAACGCCAAAATAAAATTTTCATCCTATTGCAAAGTTTAATATAAATTAAAAATGAGCATTACTGATATCTTCATTTCCAAAAGCTTCTGTAGCATCATCTATTTTTAAATAATTATAGTTATACTTGATAGGTATTTGAGCAACAACCTTGTGTCCTCACAAAATACAATGCTTTTAAACCATAGCCCAGTATGTATAGTTTTAATAACACTTATTTTAAATAAAATATAATTGTTATATCTATAATAACTTTTATAGATTAAAGTAACTGATTTTATAAATTCAAAGTGATTGGGATAAATGTCTTCTTAATAGTATTTATAATTGTATATTAGAAGACTATGGGGTCACTGGAGACCCCAATGCAACTTTGTTAACCTGAATAACCTGTAATATATTTTTTTAAATTCTGAAAAAAATTGACTTTGTCCATTCATCTATTTATTTTGCAATACCATCTTATCAATTATTTTTTTCCTTAAACTAATATTATTTTATACATTTATTTACACTCAGTCCCATTGAGGTCATAGCTGACCCCAGGTTTAGATACAATCTACTGTGTAATATTGTAAAGACATTTAAAATCTAAAACATTACCAAAATATTGCATCTTCTTCAGCATATAGAGGAATGGTAAGTCTCATGTTCCACTTCTGGAACTAATAGAACAAGCATTTGGTCATTTGTTGTGCTATTTTGAACGTGTGTACTGTAAAAGATGGTTGCCACATTTTTATAAATTCCAATTAACACTTATATCACCTACTTTGTTGGACACATTGTCTAAGGTTTCACTAACGCAATAGACTTGACAACCAATGACCGGTCAGTTGGGTGTAACGAGGGTGGTTTTTCCTGGAATTAAATTTAGCAAACAGTTAAAGGACCTTCTCAAAATCGTTAAAATTAAAGTAAGTTTTAAAGTGGGGCCTTAGGAAATAGGAGAAGATGGGGGGGTATAAACAGAAACAAAGCATTTGGGTGTGGCAGAAATTTTAGATTTCTTTAATATGCTAAAACACATATGTCAGCTATTATTAAAATTGAAGATTTTAAAGATGCAAACAGTATAGAGGGTTGTAAATACAAATTCCCATAGCAGAAAAAGTATTCTATAATTTGATATTTTAATGTAGTAATTATGAGGATGAAAAAATTTATTTAAGAAATATATAGCCCCAAATTCAAAGAGGTATTTCTGAACCTGTATAAACTAGCCTAGAAATAACTTTCATTCTTGTATGAAAAGCTTGATCTATTCTCACATACATCAATACTTCAATGTCTTAAAGGAGATAAAATTATTTTAAGATATATTTTTACAATTGTCCAAAGCTATCATCACCATCACCACCACAAAGCGATTATTCAACAAGAAATAGTGACAAATGGTTATTAAAAACAAAATTAGTTTTTGAAATTATACCTGCCTTGATAGGATCTTAAACCGAGCTGCAAATTCTTTTTTTTTCAATGTATGGGCCTTTTTTTAAAGATATGTTGGACATGTCAAGTAGTGTTTAGTAACGATTTGGATTAATCTTTTTCTGAAGACATTATTCATATGAAGAATGTGTAAATAATTCTTTGAATAATGATTATCAGTTTGAGTGTTTATTTTTATCTCACATTCATGATATTTTATTAATTCTGTTTTGAAAAAGAAAGGGTACGTTACCAGAACACATCTTTCATGCTTAGGGCAGAGACATAATAATTGTGATTTGGTTGGATTGACAAGGATGCCAGAGCACGACACTATGTTATTTATATGTGGTGACCCAGAGTCACTTACTCATTTTTGAGAAATGATCACTATCGCTAGGTTGTAGTTTTATAATATGGCCATCCACATAAAAAACAAGGATTTGCGCACTCGTGATAAAGTATCAAGTATGGCCATACCCTTATTTAAAGAGGCTCAACCACATTTTTATGTTTGGCATTTTTCCAGAAAACTTTGTGAACTATTTGATATTTAAATAAATTTTTGTTTACTTTCATTCAATATTATTTTGTTGTGTACTTTGAATTATTTATGAGTAAGAAAATATTCCAATAACTATGTAAAAAAAACTCTTGAAGCCATTATTTATTTTATTTTATCATTAATTAGGACCAATATAAGTTTAATTCTACTAAACACTTTCAAATGTCAAAATTGTTATATTATACTCTATGTTCACATGATTTATAATCAGCAATTAAGTTTATCCAGTTTTGGTTGGTAATGTTAGTTTATATGTCTATTCTAGTTTGTATGTAATTTCTGTTTACATGTTACCATCCAAACTCGATTTGCAGGACAAATTAGATCACATCATATTCATATTTTTTATTTATTTTTAAGTCTAGAGTAATTCCTACGTTATTATTAATTTTGGACTGAGGAGCTATCAGCATAAGTGATAATAAGTTATAATTGTTTTATTACTTTATAGGCCTACTTTATTTGCTTCATTTCCTTTACTAGTATTATTATAATATTTCTATTTGTGAAAGGAATCTTTATTATCTATAGTATTTTATTTTATAACTTTAATTATTTATATTATATTTTTAATCTAGGAATTATTTGAGCTTATTTGGTTAAAATACCTTTATTCTTAGTTTATTTATAATTAACAAAAGCCGATGTATAAGCTCCTGTTTCTAGTTCGATAAACCTAGTTAACAGCCATTTTGTACTTGACATAGTAAACAGCAATCACCACTAAAATTGATGTGCTGAATTAAAATATTATATTATAAAATATATCCTATCACCCCAGGTTTTTGAGATACAAGCCACTTTGCAAATTTAGAGTGTTTTTCATTTCTCACCATACTGTTTTTGTGTACAGGAAAATATGATAGTTCAAGACAATAAAGGTTTTAGGGACTTGTAAGTAATGCTTTGCATTGAGCAAGCGCATTGTTTAAATCAAATGGGGGATTGAAGACGAGGTGGAACAGCGCAGTCCAGCCTATAAACTTGCTACACCCAAGTAAAGATCAGGCGGTCCAGGTTCAGCAGTTTCACATGTTGTATGACAGTGACATTACTTTGTATTTATGTGCCTTGAAATGTGTTATTAGTTTGTATAGTGAATAGTGATAGTTTGAATAGGTATTTGTTAAAAACATGTTTAAATCATAAAGATAACGTTTGTTAAATTAACACAAAGAATTAAAGAAAATACCATTTCAAATTTGATTTTAAAGTGCCTATAAGGTTTATTTCAGATGTGCTGTTGGAGATCAAGAGAAGAATTGGGACCATCATATTTGTTGTATATCGTGTGCTGTTACATTAGCTGAGTGGATGAAAGGAAAGTGTATAGTCTGTGCTCTTTGATGTATCAATGGTTTGTCGTGAACCAAAATATCACCGCACAGTCTGATAATTATATATGCCCGATACATTTGGGTATTCAGGAAAAAAACATACACACCATCAAGTATGCTGATGTATCTTCATGAGGAAAATTTACCTATACCTGAACTACCCTTTAATGCAACAGACATTAAAACATCAGGCAGTGAAACAGATGAAACCCTAACCTGTTGAATAATATTGTCCTGAATATTATGGTGAAACCCTCATGGAACAAGCAGAGCTTCTTGGTTCTGGGCTTCGACCTTATAACCTTTTATCTCAGGTTAGAAAAGTTTCAAATTTTAGAAAAAAAATGCTGTTGGTATTCAGTGTGTATACATACAGAGATTACTGGTCTGATTCCAGAGCATGGTTGCCAACATTATCCAAGAATGACATATCTTCATGGATTCATTAAACACTTAATGCAGTTTTGCTACAAAATGTGAATAAAGTACCATCCAAACACATTGCTAGTGCAGTTGGAATGACAGAAACAACTGCGAGTATAGGTATGCTGTTGGAAGGTAAAAAAGTATACAGAACACATGTGGCAAGTTTGAAGTGATTTAAAAGTGGTTGCTTTGCTTTTTTTATTCAATAAGGTTGCTTTAAGAAGTACTGTTGTTTTCTTTGCCTCTAGGATAGTCAAGATAAAAGACACCCCCTATTTAATAAAAGAATGGCTGAAACAGGAAGATGTGTAGTTGGTGAAAAAACTATTAAATATCCTCCTTTGTTTTATTCTAAAAAATTAATTTTGCCTTCCTTTTATACAAAGCTTGGACTAGTGAAAATTGTTGTAAAAGCACTAAATAAAGAGTGGCAAGGGTTCTTTTATTTCAAAGAAATGTTTCTTAAACTGAAGGAAGCAACGTTGAAGAATGGCAGATTTATTGGTCCTCAAATAACAAAACCCCTTAATGACCCAAAGTTTGATGCCAAGTTGAATAACATTGAATTAGATGCATGGATGTCTTTCAAAGCTTTTTTTTTACTATTATTTATTTTAGATATTTTGTGCACTTTCTGAACCGACTGATTATATAAACCTATGACAATTTCTATGAGCGAGAGCAAAAGGACCTACCAATTTTGCCGGGAAAGGTATTTTCACCTTCCAAGGTTCTTTTACATGAGAGAATCGCCATGGGCCCGACGGCTTTATTTTATCTCTGAAGGAAGTTGTGCTATGTATTTTCATCGCCAAAGAAAAATTCATCGATATTGGCTGGGTTTGCACCCATGGACATTGGGCCCTGAGGTGAGCGCGGTTAACTTCAAAGCTTTTACTTCTGGGTTTTAGGTCACATAAATGATCTAGACTACATTAATTTGCTGTTAAATCTTTTAGACAGTTATATAAACTTGATTTGTGAGATGTTCCTGAACACTTTTTACATTCACATCTAATTTTTTTTTTCCTGAAAATTTGGGTTCTGTCAGTGATGTGGATGCTTTCAGCAGGATATTTTGACCCTGGAACACCGCCAGCAAGGAAGATTGAATCCTAAAATGATGAGAGACTATTACTGGTTTCTACCTATAGATGTTGTTGAAACACCACGCAAATAGAAGTCTTCAGAAACTTATGTGCCAAAATAAAAGTGAGGAACGCAATTTGAACAATATTATTATTATTATTACTATTATTATTATTAGCACTGCGTCTTACTACCCGTTCAGGTTATACGCATTTACGCTGTGTAATGGTAGGGTGATTGTGAGATGAAATGGAGGACCTACTAGTTTAACGTGGGATCCGAACCATGGTGGAGGCCTGGCATTCCCCACATTCACAAGATGTCTTGTTAGAGGTGAAGGAAGGGTTTGGTAAACAGATAAAATTTGAACAATAAAGGTAATTATAGTACCTGAGGTTTTAAACATTTCTAAGTCAATTTATTGGATTTTATTGTTTGAATACAAATTTTATCAAATAATTACAATGAACTTCAAAGGACAATGGATTATTTTTGTCATATTGTTATGTGATTAGATAATGTGTGAGAATGTATCTAGTGAACTTGATGTTCCATAAACTATCTGCTTCTTCCATTGATTTCAGTACATCAATATTAGATAGAATAACTTATTCACTTGCCAGACACAAAGACAAATTTCTAATTTGTTGAGTAGTGTAAGTTGAGGGCTTAGCCTATATTATGCGTAAACATCAATATTTTATCCAATAAATAGATAAAATATTTTTAAATGTTTGCTAATAGTACAATATTTTCATATTGAGGAATGAATGAAAGTGGGAGTGAAAGAGAGGAACGAATAACCGCCCAAGAGCCAGGTTTATGAATTTACATTTATAAACATATTAATGCAAACATATTTTAACAAAAATGATACAATGTGTGTCACCACATATCCCATTATTGTATTTTAATGATTCAAACTATAAAATATAATCAGTACATATTAATATCATAATATATATTTAAACTGAATCAAAGCATATTTATTTTAATGTATAAATATTTCACAAACAAATGTTTGGTTTAAATTAAAAGTGTGTTTGTGTTTATTAAAGATTATGCATATGTTGTGTCTGAATATGACTTTTCAAATGAGATTTACGCTTGAAACGACCAGAACACATGGGACATTGAAACTGGGGTGCTTTCCCACATTCAAATTTCAAATGCCTCAGAAGAGTATATTTCCATGTATACATCTTCCCACATTGCGGACAAGTCACATCTTTGACACTATTAGAATTCTCTAAGCTTGTAAATGACAATTTTTCTCTCCTTGGGAATGAAGTATCTTGCTGTTCAAGAATTCTGTTATTTCCCATAGTCAAATCTGTTCTCTGATCAAAATGGAAACCTTCAATGGAGCTTAATGGTTTGTTAAAATCCATGGATATGAGTAAATGTTTGTTTCTTTTGAGATGCTTTGTGCTTATGTTACCACTTGTAAAATGTGTATCATCCTCAGAAAGGTGGTTTGATTGAAGGAGTCCCCATGGTAGACATACTGAAACAAGTTATCAAAATGAAGTTAATGTTATTCTAGCCAAAAACTTTAATTATATATTCAATAATGTTTATGTCAAGGAGCCTTTACATATATTATACAATATGTACCGCTATGTAACCAACAAACTCTGCCAGCATGTTCTAGAAATCAGTTGACTTAATAAAGTGTATTTACATATTGGGTTAAATCGAGTCCATTACTGAGCTACAGCAGATGTAAGCCAGAAACAAAAGAGCAGTTGATACAAACGATAACTGAAGCAACCAATACCCTCAGAAACAAACTTGCCGGCATGCAGTGGGAGCACGCCTTGATGTATTATGTCACAGCCTGCTTGCATTTTTAACAGTAAATGTGAAGGTGATTGATATATAAAGTGAATATAACTTGTAAAACAACATAATAATAATAATACATAATTACAGCTATGTACATTTGGTAGGGTCTATTTTCATTACAGGTAAGTATGTCAGTCACATGGCTCTAACTCCATTAGGATGTTCCTGTGAAGCCCTATTTTATATACTAGCTTTTTAATTTCATATGATGTCTAGAGCATACTGGTGTAGTTTGTTGGTTACGTCATGGTAAACCCTGTAGATTTTGAACATGTGGAAATATTGTTTATTTCTTCAATGAGGCATGCAGTGCGGTAAACTTCCTAATACTGAGAATAGGTAATTTAAGAAGCACATATAAAATTGAAGAACATAGTCCTGTCAGTATGTGTTTTGTTTAGTTAGTAGTGTCTTGTATTTAGTAGTAGGTTTAAAGCTAAGCACAGGGTAGCAATGATTATGTTACAATATTTCTAACAAACACCATTAACGTGGAAGAACGTAATGCTGTACAATTAAGTATATATGAAGGGCAAAGCTTGGAGGATGAATTATAGCTATGGACATTAGCCGTATCTCAAGAAATGGCGCGCTAAAGCAGAGTCCAGGGGTTCACGTCTTGTTTTTCAATTTATATAATTATAATCGAGATACAGCTCATGTCTGTGGTTCTAATCATTCGGCTATCAAGCCTTTCATATATACTTAATTGTATAGCATTGCTTTCTTCCATATTGATTCACTTGGAACCTAAAATGCATTTGTACTATTGACATCATAAAGCCACAAACAAGTCACCGGTGGCTGTGGTATTAATGAGAGCTCTTAGTATCTGATGATATTCACACGTCCATCATAAACTATGGCTTAAAATATGAGTAAGGAACTACCTTGAGCAAGGTCCGATCCCTGGATAGCTCAGCGGTAGAGTATTGGTTTGCTAAGCCAGAGGTCCTGGGTTTTATCCATGTGTCCAGGTGTCAATGTTCAATTTATAAGAGTATAAGCAATGACAAATATTCCATGGTTCATTGCTACTTGGTGTTAAACTGTCTCTGAACATCTCAACATGTAAGGCTGATAAAAGTGAACCAAAGTGTATCTCTAAGGATTAGGGTTAGGCTCTGCTGTATTCACCAACTCCACTTCTATTAACAACCATTACACTTGGCTATGTTACTTAACACTGAATAGACTAATTCCTTTTAAGTTTGATGATTCACAACATAATATACAGTGTAAAACTAAGACATTAGACAATCTCATAGTTAGTTCACAGTTTATTAATAGTTCAAATTGATCATTTTGATAGGAGTAATTTGATAGATCCATAAAAATGGTTAGTAGGTTTGTTAGTGCTATAAGATCAAATCATGATTATTAGTGAACAAATTTAAGAGGGAAATGATAGGTAAGTAAGTAGGACCAAATTAAATAGAATCTTTTTTAAAAAGAGAAAAGAAAAACACTATCATAGAAAAACAAAATTAGTAGAGTCCAACAAATTTGAACTTTAGCCTTTTTTGGGTCAAAGTTGGGTACACTTTTGTGCATTTTGTCAGTGATACTAAAAACAAGATTTAATCTGATTAAAAAAACTCATTATAAATATAGGCCTAAATAAAAACATCTATTCAAATGGGTGAATTGGAAATGTTTTTGAAAAACAATTTTGTTTCGAGATTCTTCAATACATATTATAACATTTATTTTGATAAGTAAAACATTCCATATACAATAGACAAAAAAACTATTAACAGTGTTATTTCAGATAGGCTACATACAAATTAAATAAAGACTAGTCAATAGCAATTCTGAGTGCAAATAATCCCCGCCCCCCCTTCATTTCCCTTTTTGTAAACTCTGTTCTTTGCCAGCACCAATAAATCAATATTGTAGATTGACAATACAGTAGACTATCAAATTTCCGGGGTTATTGAGGGGAAAGGAAGCACAGATAATTAAAAAAATCCCCCCCCCCTGTCCATACATGATATACTTAATTAATTAATAAAAGAAGTCCGTTATTCATTTGTTTTCTCTCTGAGGGTTGTACTAATTGCTGTTAATTTTCATTGTTTGTATTGTACTATCCTGCTTCTCCAAATTTGTTAGGTCAGCACACATTCCTCAGTGTTCAGTGGCTTGGCTGCTGCTGAGATTTATTACCCGAGATAAGTTCTACCTCCCTGGCTTACTTAATTATAGTCACGATTAGGCCAATTAGGCCGCAAACAGGCTGATCTGACCCCTTTCGGGTAAATTGGGAGTTTACTGTATATTAATGAATAAAGGAACTAAGACAATACAGTGCCTTTCATATGAAAGTTCATTTGAAAGTTAAAATAAATGCAGAGAACAATATAATATTGGCTTTATTGTAATATTATAAGAACCCATTATAATAGGTATGGTACCAAAAAGAGTTGTATGCAAGAATGAGGCTGAGTGTTGTTTTAGTACTGGTGTTATTTTAATGTTAGTGTAGATTTAATTGTAAAATTTGCTTGTTAACATAAGTGTGCAATCATATGACTGAGAAACAACATCCGAGTGTGAATGGACACAGCAACTTAAACCTGACGGTAAAACTACAATAAAACCGCACAAGCACTCAAACAATGCTCAGGATTATTCTTGCAAACAACCCCGACACTTTATGTAATGACAACGCTATAGAACAACGAAATGATGTACCGTATTTCACCGCATAATGGTCGCACCCGGTTTTTTTAGTTCAAAAAGTTGGTATAAATGGTTTAATTGCATAATGGTAGCACCCTGTTTTTTCAGGTTTGGTTTATACAATTTCACACCAAATTTTTACCTCTGTTAATGTCATAATATCATGAAATATTATATTCGAGATCATTTATGTTTCATGTTGAACACCTCATAAATTTAGAGTCATATTATATTTAAGGCCAGACTATATTTGGGCCAATACAGTACTAGGTGATTTTTTTTTAAAAAAGCTTCATATGTTAATTTTCTCCCCAATAGGCATGAAAATGTGACAATTATGTGGTAAAATATGGTATCAAACATTAATTAATGGTAGATAAAACAATTTTAATCAAAATATAAATATGCAGGTAGGTAATTTTTAAAATTTCCAGTGAAGAAAGATTGAAAAATATTGGTATTAAATATTAATTCACTTTATGCAAATCACAAAAAATAGTAGTAAAATTAAAAAATAATGTGTAATATTTGACTAGTATTAGCTAGGAAGAAAACATGGAGGAAATCATTAACCCTTTTAGTGCTCCGCCTACTACTATTAAATGTGCCAGAGCCGACGAAATCAGCTCTCTAGATTTGTGCTAGTTCTTGCTTTAATTGAATCTGAAAGATAGTGTAGTAGTATTATATATCACTGGAAAGAGAACATTTCCCTGTATTATTTTATATAATGTTGACAACAAAAATCAATCATATCGTAAATATTTGTTACTGGAACTGGGAGTCAAGTACATTTACAATGGTGGAAGGTCACGTACTCAAGGTGCTAAGTGCAACGCCAGTTTACATGGATAAACATAAGTGTGACTAACATTCATACTGATGTAAATAGTTTTGTAAAAAGTTCTAAAATGTATGGGTTAAATTGTTCTGAGTTTAGAAAAATATAATACTTAGATTTTCATGTTATGACATGTGAATGAAAATATTTATTTATCAATGTAAATAAATAGGCGTAGTGACTTTATTAATGTGTATGATATTTTAAAAAAGTATGATATTATTCATAATAAAAGGTTTTTTGCAAAACGCATTCATTATGTATAGGCCTAAATATTTATTCATAATGTAAGCAATATAATAAATCTTGCTGTAAGGTAAGCAATAACTGCCCAAAAATATCTAATGTAGGATATCAAATAAAAATGTCTGTAATTCCTATTTATAATCATATATATTCAAAACTTTAATTTCTTGTTTAAAACTAAATGCACTACAATAAAATGATATTGAAATGTATACATAATATATTTTACATATATTAATTAGAATTAGTTTTGAATAAAAATTTAAAATGTAGAAATCAAATAATTTCAATTCAATTGTATTAATTTATTATTATTAAAGAACAGATATGGATTAAAATGATAAAAAATCAAAATAATTTCTTCATGAAAAAAGGTTTGGCAAATTTTCTTGCAAGCCCTTACAAAAATGAGGAAATAGCTGTGGCATTCTTTGCACACAAAACCTAACAAGCCTTTGGAATTGGAACACTTTGTGCAATAATTCTGAAATAGGCGTGGCACTAAAAGGATTGAGAGATCCCATGTGAATGTACAATTATAATGCTATTGTATTTCTCTCCTTCTATATTTGAATTTATATTAAATAATGAGTGACTTGAAAAACATCATGATTACAATACTTATCTAATATTTTATATTTTATTTCTTTGATTAGAGCTAATCTTATTTCAAATAGATTACAATATTCAACATATTTAACTATCTATTTGCACTTCCTTAATTTAATAATATATGTGTTTATAACCCTACTTGGTAGTAAAACGCAGTGCACAAAAAACTAAATATTCACAATACATTCATACAGATCTAATACATAAATGATAAATACAGGAGGAAACTTGACTAAACATAAGTAGGTTTTAAATAACACGGTTATGTAAATATGGGGCTATGCAGTGTTATAATCTCCATACATACATTATCTAAAATTACGACTTATTTTAAGCTAAATATGTATGAATAACTTGTGTTTTGATTAAAAATGTGCTTGCGATTCTAAAATATTGTACATATGTATAGACTGAATATGATGTTTCAAATTACATTTACGCTTAAAGCGACCAAAACACATGGGGCATTGAAACTGAGGTTCTTTTCCACACTCAAATTTCAAATGTCTTGCTAAGGTATATTTCCAAGCGTACGTTTTACCACATTGAGGACAAGTGACATCTTTTCCAACATTAGAATGATCTGAATTTGTGAATATTGATTTATTTTTCTTTATGTTGGATGTATCTTGCTGTAAAACAACTTTGCTATTACCAATTGTTGAGTCCGCACTCTCATTTAACTGATAACTCTCGCTAGAGCTCAATGGTTCAATGAAACCCATGGCCAGAGGCATCTGTTTGCCTCTTTTATAATGTTTCCTGTTAATGATAGCATTGGTAATATATGTTGCTTTTCCCTCAGAAACATGGTCTGTTTGAAGAAGTTCCCATGGCATAGGTACTGAAACAAGTCATACAAATAAAGTTATTTTTAGTTTAGCGTTCAATTTTTAAATGAATTTTAGCTTATACAAATTAATCTTTACAGACATATAATACCGAATATGTTTAGTAGACAACGGGTTGATAGAAATGAAGACATAAAAATAAATATGAGTTTCTTAGTAAAGCTGATTACAAATTTAAATTCAGAAACATTTTGCATCTATTACTAGTTTTATATAAATGTTTATAACATGTTAAAATTAAAGCATGCTCATAAGTCTGAATGTTGTGTTTTATCATACACTTATGGATTTTGAATTAAAAGGCTGATAAACACTCATCCTCCCATCAAAGTAGGCCTACAAAATTACAAAATAGAATATAGTGACAAAACCATTATAATATTGGTTAAATTATTAAAGGAAAATAATGAATTTACAGCCTAAAGTTATTTTGCTACTAATCATTTCATTTACGAAAATAGTCAAAATTGGTTTCTACCAGATAAATCAAAACTACTTTTCTTAATTTTTCTTGGATTATAACTTTTATTTACTGTTCTATCATATATCATATGTTCTATTATATGTGTTTAAAAATAAACAATCTCTTTAGTAAGATTCATTTGGATGAAAGTATTAATCTTGATAAAATAAAACAATGGGCCTATTAAAATAGGTCATTTTTTATTTTAGTAATTTTTTATCATTTATTTGTTCAGTAATAAGTTTTAAATACTAGCTTATAAACAAGTATTGAAAATAACAGGGTAATGAAAATCTTCTGTCATTTACATAAATAATATAAACTAAATGTGTAGGTTAGCAAAGTTCCAGAATTTTCCAAGAAGTGTTGACCTAATTGTTTCGAATAGGACAAGAGAAAGAATTTCATCTAACAATACTGAAAATTAAAAATATTGTTTCTTCTATTTTAAATAAGAAAAGGCTGCAACACAATTGGAGTGAATGTATTTAACTACAAGCATATTACAAATTTAAATATTAAATAAATGATTTATTAATAGGATGGGAAACGAAACTAAAGCCATTGTCATTGAAATTTGATGCATAACATGCAGGTAAACACCTTCTAGAATATATAAAAGAAAGTTAAAATATATTATATTATATTTAGCACCACATCTTACTACCCTTTCGGATTGTATGCTTTAAGTACTACTCTAATGGAATAGGAATTGGGAAGGTTGAATTAGAGGAAGTGAACCCGCATTTGTGTGGGAGAGTGGAAAACCATTTAGGGAAAACCACCCTCAGTTCACCCGACCGAGATTCGAACCTCGATCTCCCCGTCCTCAGCAGTCGAGCTCAACACGACAAGGGCAGAAAGTTAAAAGATAAATTAAAAGATTATTTTTAGGTACATGTCATGTTTACTTTAAATATTGTAACAAGATTAGTGTTTAACAGCAGGAACAGCGCGCTCTCATTGTTTACCCTGGTGGCGCTTCCTCTTCTCTGTCTCCCTCCTTGTCTGGCAGGTAGGCAGCGACCTTCTCACTTGACTAGAGGATTAGAGGGGACAGGGAGGAGGACAGAGACACATCTGGAAGGGTCTGGGTCCTTTAAATTCTGGCCTAGTATTCTAGAAGTGGAGGATTCAAGACTCTTAGCTGGCAAAACCCCTATATATACACGCTCAGCGATAACCAGGTGTGCTCAGTTCTTGGTTCTCAACCAGTGAGACCAGGAGAAGACCAGCGAGTCCAGTGTTCGTATGGCGCTGGGACCTGTGGCGGGGTGCAGTGAGTGTCTTTAAAATAGAAAGTAAATTGTACCGTGAAGGAACATTTAGGGAAACTGATATTTAGATGATTGACTATTTATTCAGTGTTTTTGTTAACAAACTGTTTACTTTATTTGATGTAGTTCTATTTTATGTGTTTTCATTTGCATAGCGATTTACAAACAATTGCCTATATTACCTGAGTTATTGAACTGTTTAGTCATAATTAATCCAGTGTAATTTTATTTGATGTGTTTTCATTTGTTTATTAATTTAAAAACAATTACTAGTATTAATTAGCTCAGTGAACTGCTTAGTTATAATTTATTCAGCGTTATTCTATTTATTATGTTCTTATTGGTTTATGAATTTACATAATTACTTTGACTACCTAATTTGGTGAATTGTTTAGCTGTATATTCAATTCTGTGAATGTTGTTTTTGAGTGGTGTTTTTAATAATCAAAACCTTGGGTGATTTGCGAGTATTTTAATTCATATTTAACCTGCATAATACCCCAATATCCTCAAAAGAACTCATGGTTCTCACATTCACGTGTGAACGGCCCGTGACCCTCCCAGGTCACGCGTGCCCCAAGTTACAAAAGTTTATATAAATTACTAGATATTACTGACCACACCAGAGGTCATGTAGGCTAAGGTGTTAGGCTCACTGACTTTATTTATGGTGGTCAAGGTTCAAATCACAGCCAGGCGCACTGTGAAGATTTTTATTGATAACTGCCCGACATTCATTATCAATGCAAATGCTTGTGCATATCCTTACACACTTGTCACCCTTATACCACTGAGCATCATAAGCAGTGTAATGGACAAGGGTGGTCAAATGGTCTAAGGTGTCTGAATTGCATCTGCACTGGACCACTCTTAAAAGAAAGGTTGGGAGACTAATTCCAAACAGGGGAACTGGTGATTTTTTTAACACCCTCACTTCACGCTGGGGAAAATTATTTATTTGGAATGGTTCAATATCGAATTTAGTTTTCAACCCCACTAAGAAATAATTGTTTATATTATTTTTAAAAAAAATTGCACACCCACTTCCCATTTCTATAGCTCCCACATACCAAATTTTAAGACTTATTTGATAATCTGGAGTGTTTCCTCAATGTGCATGTAAAATTTCAGATTTACAACTTATCTCAAAGAGGTTTGTATCTTTATGAACATTCAAACACTTATATATATATATATATATATATATATATACACACACACAAACATTCTGTTTTATCCATCTCAAATAATTCATAAATTGTCCAATAATCTAACATGACTTTTTGATTAGAAGAAATATTACTTTGCTAGTTAACAAGCTGTAACTACTTTGTAGGACCATACTCATCATTATATTCACCAAACATATAATCTCCTTACTAACATATGTGTTACAAATTATTTTAGGTTTGCTTAATATATTGTATAGTTGTTAGTACAATAAACTTATTGGATAAATAATAGTTTATTTTAGTAGTATAGTGTTTATTTATTTTGAGTTCTTTTGTATTACTATTGCCATTGTATGGTTCTTAATTTTTTTTTTTTTCATGTTTAGAAAATTACTTTAGTATTTAAAAATAATATATTTTACATCTTTTTATCATTATTAATTAAATAAAATGTTATATTAAAATTAATCATTATTATTACTATCTCATATTTCTACTTTAAAAAGGTATTAATTCAATTAAACTGTAGTTGATTTTCTTTTAATGCAAATTCACAATAAGGGCATGTAATAGTTCTCAGAAGACTGGTGGTTAGAACTTAAATAATTTACTTTTTTTTGTTACCACCTCTTACCCCTTGTTCTATAAATTCAAATTTAATTGTATTAATGTGATATATTAAAGGAAAGTCGACCTCAGAAGACTTGGGGCAAAGTACTCGCCTCAGGAACTGATGTTCATGGGTTCAAATCCAGCCAAGGTAGGTAGATTTTTATTGAGTGATAAAAATCCATAGCACAGCTTCATTCGGAGGGGAAGTGAAGCTGTCGGTTCCATGTTGATTGTGACATGAAAAGAACCTTGGAAGGTATGTGAAAATGACTTTCCCGGCAAAATTGGTAGGCGTTGCATGTTTGCTCGTAGAAATTCAGTTGCGGGGAAACCACACTTTCTGAGCTCCCCTATTACATGTGATATCTACCAGATGGTGCAGGCAGCACTAGCCAGCTGAAGGGCTGAGTGCATGTAGAGCACCAGATGGATGGAAATCACATCAAACCCACCTTCGGGTTGGTGACTAAGAAGAAACATAGAGAAGAGTAAGATTTTGAAGAAATGTTTATATCATTTGTGTGAAAGAAGAGGGTGGGGAGATGTAAAATTATAATTATGATGAATATTAACTAGATTGAAAGTATTGAAAATTATAAAATTAGTTATGTTATTATTAATATTCTTGCAGTTTCATTATATATTATTAAGAATGATTTTTAGCAAATATATTATTAAAAAAATCATTTAAATTATATTCATTAAGAAAGGACCCACCACTTGATGCTTCAACACTTACATACCTTTCTGTTAATATCAACTAATCTCTCTAAGCTCTCTCATCCAGCTCTTAAACTCAATTCCTTTACATTACTTTCAATAGTGACTAAGCTGATTTGTCACCTGTAAAAATATTTTCCGAGAATTTAAGGCTGTTTTGATTCTATTTAAACGTTTCTTTCCCATCTTTACAAATACCCTGATATTATGGTGATAAGGGGTAATAAGTGGGGTGAGTTTTTAAACACTGATTACTTTGTTAACAGGGTAAGGTTAATTGAGCTATATACATTGGAAAAATCTCAATTCGTGTCTGCTACTACCATTTATTTTGGGGTGATGCTGACATGACTTATATTCGAGAGACCTTTGATTGGTAAATTTAACTATTTTGTTCTAGAATGCTATTTGATAATATGACAATTTATCTTATTTATATTTCGAATAGAAAGGGTTGACTTATTATTGCTAACAATACTATGCTTGTTGATTGTTTCTCAAGTTATCAATACACCTACAAAGTCTTGCAAATAGTGTTTGCCTATTGGGTGGTATGTTTTGTCATGTGATAACCTGAAACCTTGTTCTTGTTGACTCTATTCAGACATTTAAATAGTTCTGCATATGCTGCAACTGATGACAAATGATGCATGTAATGTTAACTTTGACAGATTTATTCAACAATTAGCAACAAAAAGTGTCCCTCAATAATGTGTCCAATGAATTACAATTTTTATAAATGTAATGTGTTTCCATTTTGTAAATTTACTTTATTTTTATGTAAAATGGTTATTAGTTTTTAAAATTAGCATTCAATCATATTTTATTTAAAGAACATTTTACACATAGTAGGTCAAAATTATAGTAATAATGTTTTAGTAATCAATTAATATGTTAATAATATTGTTAGGAAAATATATGTATAAACATATATAAGTTGTATATAATATATATATGTTGTATATATATAAATGTTGAATATATATATATAGATACAGGTTGTATACATATTGATTGATTTACTATTGAAAAAAATATGTATATTATTTTATTTTAAAACTGTGAACATGTGGTGTGAGGAGAAAATCAATAATACCTATTTTAGTTGAAAAACAGAGTGAAGTTCTGAAATTGATTGCCAGAAAAGGAATAATATGGAATTAATAAGAATTCACAAACAGATTTTAAAATTATAATGATATTAAGTTATTAGTATAGATTATAGGCTAAAAACAAAATAAAACTCCCTCAAAATTTATTAATATTTTTATTATTTACTTATTTTGAATATAAACAAATTTCAATTAAACTTTTTCAGAGTTGTTCATGTGGATTGTCTGAACATGTTTATTCAAATTACATTTACGTTTAAAGCGGACAAAACACAATGGGCAGTGAAAATTAGGTTCTTTCCCACACTCAAATTTGATATGCCTTAACAAATTTTTTTTCCAAGTATAGACCTTTCCGCACTGTGGACAGTTGATATCGTCTCTCAAAGATTGATCTGAACTTGTTACAGCTGTTTTGTTGGAAATATTTTGTTGTTGAAGAATTGTGTTATTGTTAATAGTTGAATGTTTTAGGAAAGCCTCGAAAGTGGAGTTCAATGGCTCAATATTATTTACAGCCACGAGACCACATTCATTTGTTTTGTGATATTTTCTGTTCAAGTTATCACTCGAAATATTTGCTTCACTCTCCTCAAAAAAGTGATCTGTTTGAAGAAGTTCCCATGGCAAAGATACTGAAACAAATTATATAATTAACATATTAGAAAACATACTAGATTAAAGTAGAAAGAAGAGTTATAATATTGGATAAGGAATGATTTTAATAATTTAAGTAAGCTTGGAATATTTGAATTGCCAAATAAAGTAGGTAAATGTTCGTAAAAATGGTTGAATTTGTGTTTATTCAATAGTAAAACAATAAGGGAAAATGAAAGTGTAAAACAATAGTTCTGAGCATCTCCCTCATTAATATATAAAATTAAAAACTACTCAACTTCTTGTATTGACTAATAAATTAGGGTTAAAACTGATAATAATTCTCATTTCTTAGACCTTGTTTTTGCGTATTTTCACCACGCTTTGGGAACACATATCTCTAAATCACTAGTAAATATTGATATAGCTCATACACTTTTACTTATTGAATTAGTTGTATCAATTATGATTTTAAAAATGTCACCCCCACCACTTTTAACGACTAATTATTCCAATCTTTACAATGATCTGGCCAATGTTGACTGGGATTGTGTTTATTCTAATACTCAAGTTAACCTAACTGTAGATCACTTTACCAAATTAGTTTGTGGTGAAATAAATACTCATATGCCTCACATTACTATTCATAGCAAACCCAAACTTTCCTAATTTGTTTTGATTTACTCTAACATACTATGAAAAAAAATCTCTTCTTCGGAAATTAAAAAAAAAGTTATTCAAATTTAAATTTTTCTAATGTTCACAAATTAGTTAAAACAGTATTAACAATAAATAGAGCCATTTGGATGAATTCAATAGAAAATAGTATGAAAAGCAAACCCAAGGATTTTTGGAAATATGTAAAAAAATAATTGTGTTGATAAAGTATCTTCATCTATATTATAAATAATGGAAATATTACCAAATATATTTTATTAATAGGGAATGATGTTGAGATCTACTTCATATCCATTTATAATTCTACCTCAACAGTCACACCTGGTTCTAATACTGAAATTAGCGCATCCTTACACCACAGGGTGTGTGTATTGTTATTAAAACTTGGGTTCCTCAAGAAGTGATGGATAGATTGAATTACAAGCTTTATTGTCAAAGGTTGTGACATCATCTCAGTCCTGTGCTAGCTTATATTTTAAATTTTAGCCTGTCAAGTGAAATACTTCTCCTGGCATGGATAAAATATGTTGACATAACTATTATATAAAAAAAAGGGCCAAACATAAATGTTTGTATGCTCGAGAAAAAATAAATGAGCATAGTTTTCACCATTTAAAAAATAGACTATCAGTTAGTAAACATAGATTCATAAAAAAAATGGATTTACGGTCACAAACTTAGAATTTTAAGGGCATGTTTCCCCTTAAGTCTCTACTTAAAAGTCAGGTTGATGCAATATATTATGACCAAAGTAAAGCATTTGATTAATGTCAGCATAGTATTATTCTCTCAAAACATTGTAATTTTGATCTTTCTCACATATATGTTAATTGATTTCACAGCTATTTGCAGATGACACAATTTTCTATTAAAATAGATTCATACACGTCAAACATATTTTTAGGACCTTGTGGTATAACTAATGGTTCCAATTTATAACCCCTACTCATCACTGTGTTTATTGATGATATTGGTAAATACTTAAAATCGTTTAGTTTCATTTTGTGGATGATCTCAAACTTTTTAAAACTATCAAATCAGAATCAGATTGTATACACTTTCAAAGTGACAATTCTATTTTACAAATTGTCTACTTAAATTCAATGTTCATTAACATATCAGAGACCAAACCATATCTTTTACAAGGAAAACTAGTCCTATATTTTATACTTGTAAACTAGTCAACAAAGTTCGCTCTTTTATATTTATAATCTATGTGTTCTTAACTTTCCTGTTGATAATATAATATTTCTTTCATTGAAATAACTTTGAATTGTTTAATTTATTACCAACTCATACAGTCAATAAAGTTGATTGTATTTTATACTGTACCATGCCTTAGTAGCTCGAATAGGCTAATAGTGTAATTTGGAATTCCATTACCTCTCAGATTGGAAAAGATTCTATGTAAGTTTTTGGATGCTTGATATAATACATTTTTCTTAACTAGATTTATTATCATTATGACAGAATTCAAAACCTTTTAGGACTCCAAACTCTCTTCTTTAGTAGACTTTGTGAAAACCTTAATATTTTTAATACTTTCAATAGCAACATTTCTTGTAAATTTGCCCTCAATTATGTAGACGTTTATGTCACTTCTTAGGTCTCTAATAATCCAATTTTCAAAAATGATGTCAATGCTTATTTATTTTTAATAGTACTCTTTATTAATGTGATTTAATTTTGTATTTGTTTTTTTTATTATTTTTTAGTATGTGTATGTATTATTATTGAGCTAGTAATATTTATTTATTTTCTTATTATTTATAGATATATGTCAGGTACTTGTGTTCTTTTTAGGGTTGGTTTGCTTATTATAGGTTTTGTAACTGTTGGTCAGAACTATAAAAAAAGTAAAGAAAATTTAAATTAAAATTGAAATAGATTTCATTTTATATTCGTTTCAATATACAGTTAAGTTTTTATTAAGTGTAATTTTAGGTCAAATTTGCAAGGAACTAATACTTAAATATATCGCAATACTTTGTGCATTCAATATAATTGATTCTAATTTAAGTTTTCAAATATATGTTTTTGAAAAAATGTGATCTAGTTTCACCATTGAAAACACCAATTCCAAACATCATGAACATATATTTTACTTTTAATAACTTCAATTCTACTCAGTTCAAGAATAATAATAAATTTATTTTATTGAATGGAACATTACATTTAAAAAAAGGTGTGTAACTATACAATTCCTGTGAAGCCCTTATTCAGAAATCCACTAACATTAATACTGGTCACTAAAACATACCAGTATATCTCAGCAATGTGAGTGATACAAGATGTAAGGATGGTTATGATGTGTAAACAAATGAAATATGTTACACACACAAAGATGTGTTTGGATGATAGTAAAATTGTATGTTTATTGATTGAGTTGCTAAAGTTATTGAATTTTAGCTTCTTTAGAATATTATTTTCAACCAGTAAAAATATCTGCAAATTAGAATAAAAATGTGTATGTGTTTGCATGGTATTAAGTGAGAGTCTGTCCTTGTCTTAAATTACCAGTATAGTGTAAGACCATAGTAAATAGTAAAGGGATTATTTTTATTTTATGTGCTTGTGATGAAATAACTAAACATTCTGAGACATTTGGCTTAGCGTAACAATGCTCTAACACTGAGTTATCCAGGAATTGTCATGCGCTCAGGGTTATTTTTCACTCATAGTTAGATTTATATGTAAAGGTGTCATCTTTAAAATTTACAAATATGATACTCGACGAGGTTACATCGATAGCTAAAATTGTACTTCCATCTTCTAAGCTTCACTAATCATTATAAAACTAATCTTATAAGTATTTGCTTACCTGTAAATTAATACATTCATTTTGTTATGAACCACCTGGATTATACATAAATATCTGTAAATATGAAAACATTTTTAGCAAATCTAAATAGTCACCAAGAGCTACACGCATCATCTCCAAGATAACAAGTACCCATAGTATCAGGAACAGCGTCAAACTATATTGGGTTGAATGTAATTGGAGGTGTTGCAGAGGTTTTATCAGTCAAAACGTCTCGCCTTGCAACTTTAATTGCTTTGAGCCTCTAAAATGTTAACTAAGGAAAGTTAGTTCAAATTGTATTCCTAGGTGCAACAAGCAGTCTTGACTTTGTAAATATTAAATCAAATCTTTGGTAAAAATGTGGTCAGTAGATAGTGTCTGATAGCTATGAATGTCACTAAAATTAGTTTCAAGTAATCACATTTGACTAAATAATATCAATATTAAATAAGTAATACTAATTATATAAAAGGATGACTGTGTTCTTACTGTATTATTATTTAGCACCGCGTCTTACTACCCGTTCGGGTTATACGCTTTAAGTACTAACTACTCTAATGGATTAGGAATTGGGAAGGTTTAATTACTAATTAGAGGAAGTGAACCCGCATTTGCGTGGAGGGAGAGTGGAAAACCATTTAGGAAAAACCACCCCCAGTTCACCCGACCGAGATTCGAACCTCGATCTCCCCGTCCTCAGCAGTCAAGCTTAACACGACTAGCGCGTTAGCCAACTACGCCACTGAGGCGGGTTGTTCTTACTGTAATACATTTGGAATGGAATTTTATTGAGCTGCTGGTATATTTTATATTATAATGTAGTTAAGTTATGTGGCACTTTATATGTATACATTAATATAAGTTTATTTTAATTTTTGTAATGGTAACTATTATTTTCTTAAATATGTGTGTCATTTAAATTGGAATTTTAAGAGACTTACATAAATAATTTATTTACAAAATATTTTATACAATCGTATAAAAACACTTGTCAATATTTTTATCTACTGAGTTATTTATCAAGCAGAAGGACTGAGAAAGCAATAGGTAGTTATGCCAGCAGCAGCTTATAGAAATATAAGAATAGATTTAGGTTTGTGTTCACATTTTATTTATATTTCAATACATTTTTCTACACTGAATTATTATCTAGAACCATCAAAATAGTTACAAATGATTAAATGGCATGTATTCTAATTAGTGAGAAAGATAGAAACCTTTAAATACTGAGAGTGCATCAAATAAGATTCAACACAATCATATGATAATTTATTTAACAAAACTAAAATGATCTATCCTTTAGAATCCATGAAAATAATTTTCTTTTAAGCATAAGCTATTATAAAGTACAGTATTTGTATCAACTAATATCTTGTTTTAGGATAATTATATTTCAATCACAACTATGTAACTACTTTTAGAGAGCTGTGCATGTGTATTTTTTGAACACGGTGTTGACACAGTAGGCAGTGGAAATTAGGTTCTTTCCTAAAACCATGTCCATGTGTGAGTACTTTTCAAAATGTTTATAATGTTTATAGTTGAATCTGTATTCTGATCATGTTGGAAACAACAACACAGTTAAATAGTTTGATAAGTCCAGAGATAGAAGTGCATTTCTAGGGGAACACTTTATTTTTTTACTTTAATTTTGTTAGCACTTGAAATATTTTCTCCGCCCTTCTCTGAAAATATATATGATTGATGAAGTTTCCATTAAATAGATACTGAAAATATCAAAATTAAGTAAATTGATGATTTAGAGAATTAATTTCTTAAGTTTTTAGTTGATATCGTTTTCGTCAAACAATCATTTAATCAAATATAGCCTAATAGTGTTTTTTTTTTAAAACTAACTACATGAGGTGCACACTCGACTAGATAGAACCCAGCATAAATGTCAAAGAAACAAGTTGCAGAGACCTCTCTACATACTTCAGCTAATTCTGGAAGCAGTAGTTGGAGCATACAGTTCAAGGCTGGAAGATTGTCTAAGGAAGCTCTCTGTGTGTTTTTATACCAAGTGGTTTATAAAAAAGCATCAGTGGAGTAAAAATATGAGTACTGATTTGAAATGGTTAATATGGATGTGTGTGTGTACTGCATTTAGTTAAAATTCAATTCACCTATTAAATACATTAAATGGAAAATAGAGATATAATAGTATTGAATAGTGGATCATTATGATATTCACAATACATTATTGCTATCTAAGTTCATGCATGTAGTAAGGCCAGTCCCTGAGGGTCTGACCCATGATAAATGTCAACTAATATGAATTTCAATTGAAATTAAAGTGCACCTTAAGATGTAAAATGTAAAATAAAGTTATGATATTAACGAGCAATAAATTATGAATGATTGTAATTCATGTTACATTACACGTAGTGTTTTGATCATACTTGCTACCAGTTCACCACAAAGAGGATGCCAGCGTTCAAAGCCAAATATTGTTGGTGCATATTCTGGCATTCTAATTGCAGTGTTGAATTGTTATAGGCATGTGTGAGTGATTCAACCCCTCTTCTAATTTGATTCCAGATGTGTGTCTGAATAATAAGTTCATAAACTCAAAGAATTTCTGACAAAACATTCTAAAATACCTTAAAATTTTAACATTGTATCTTAGCAAATCTGGAAAAAGATAATGGGACACTACACATCCTTTCAAATTTATATCATGAATTCAAAATCAACATGTAGAAAGCTAAAGAGATGATAATGCCCTCTTTGTTTGATGAGCTCACCTTTAATGTGCTTCAAAACAAAATTATGTTGAGTGGTGCAGTTCGAATCAAATGGAATGAACAGGTGTTCCTGAACTGGACCAATTTAGCGTGGGCTCCAATTAAATATTAAAAGAATAATGTATTTAGGGAGTGTACTTTTAAATTCAATGTTTGAATTGAATCTAGGTTGAATCTAGGTTATTTGATAGAAAGTTATCTAAGGAACATATAAAGTTAATTTACAAAAACAAAATATTCCGGCTATTTCCAACTGTGTGAAAATAAAAATGATCATAAATATCATAATTAAATTACAATGGTATATGGCTGCTTAAAAAGTGTTTTGCATGTGTATTGTCTGAATATGTTTTTTCAAAATACATTTGCGTTTAAAGCAAGCAGAACATAATGGGCATTGGAATTGAGGCTCTTTCCCACACTCAAATCTAATATGCCTTAGTAAACAGTTTTTCCAAGTGTAAACTTTCCCACACTGTGGACAAGTAACACATTTACTCTTACAAGATTGATTTGAGCTTGTGAAAATTGATTTGTATCTCATGTTGGTAGAGGTATCTTGCTTTTGTGCTCTCATTATGTCCTGAGTTGAATCCATACTCTCATTAAGTTGAAAAACTTCAAACGAGCTTGAGGTTTTCATAAAATCCTTGGATGGATGTCTTTTTCTCCGGGGAAGATCTTCGATTATGTTAACATTTGAAATATTAATTTCCCCTTCATCAGAAAATTGGTTTGTTTGATGAAGTTCCCATGGCAGAGATACTGAAACAATTTATAAGAGTGAAGTAAATTGTTAGTTTAAAAAGTCACACAGAAACTGAAGTTTTAAACTAATGATGAACTAGTTAAATAAACTAAACCATATTTGGTGTGCTTTTTTTACAACACAATGTGTTCATCAAAAGTGTTTTAAATCAATCTTAATATACTGAAATCAAAATGTTATATATATTTCAAATATATTAGAATTCACTCTTCTCTGATACTTTAGCTCAGTCGATAGCGTGTGTCTACTGAGTTAAGGGTCCCGAGTTCGAATCCTGACATGGCCAAAAAATTTATCATTGGATAAATGTGGGTTTAGTCTTTCACAGTGATGAATTAACGGCTGGGGACTAGATGCTGTGCCCATCCTAGTCTTAAGTTAGATTATAAGACATATGAAGCTACGACAGGCCGGTAGAGGTAAATATATGGCTTGATAAAAAATTGACCCAGGCCACCGGCTGAAAACAGTAATAGATCTGAAAATAAGAACTCATTCAAAGAGCCTATTAACCTTTAAGTAATAGTGCAGTAGGTGAAACTAAATCATAAAACCAAATATTTAAGCGATATTTAAGAGAGCTTAAGTTCGTGTTTGAATAGATTTTTAAAAAAAATTATTACATTGATGAATGAATTTAAAAAATATATATATGTGATTTAAATAAATGGAAAAAATAAATATGTGTGTGTATACATTTGTATATTATGCATTTATATAATCCCAAAAAAACTTTATTTATGTAATAAATTGGATTAAGATAATATTTATGACTAAGTTTATTTTTTTAGTTATAATGATTTTAGAAATAATAGTTGTTATACTAAATATTGGGAGAAAATAAAAATTTATTTAGATCTTATTGAGGTATAAGTAAAAATATGTGTTTTACTTTTAGATACATATGTTCAAACATTCCTATGATTCCAATAAAATTAACACCCAATGATTAATACATTGTTTTTAAATTGTAGACAGTAATGTAATTTAACTTAATGTGGTGCAGTAATTTGGTGAAGTAACAAATTATACATTTTTAAGTGAATGTTAATTTTTTATCTTCTCATTTATCATTTATAAATGTAACAAATTGTGTTTAGCTCTAAGGTTACCCCACATGTATATTTTATATATTATATTTGATGAGAGATTTGTTTCCATGGGTGTTAAGTATGTATGTATGTATAAATTTTAAATACATAAGTTGACTCAATATTTAATATATGTCAATATAATCTCAAGTAATAAAAAATATACTTTGTACATCTACACTTAAAAAGTATAATTTATAAAGAAAATTTAAAAATGCTAAATTTGGATATTTATTATTTCTCTTCTATATTTGAGTATTTGTGATATGATTCTAAAACTATTAATGAGAAAATACTATTAAAATGTATTATATAATATTTTAAAATGCTAGTAGGCCTAAAGTTAATGTTTTATAAAATTAATATAATACAAATACATGATTAGATTTCATCCCAATTATAATAATTTAAAAATTAACTTGAGCATAAATGTGTGCACACAATTTTATTAATACAACTTAATTCAAGTATGAGTGGTGAATAATATTTGTTATGAAATCGTGTTAGAGATGTTTTTTAAAGTTTTAGTAAACTAATACAGATAATTATTATTCAAAATGTGATTTAACACATAAATTGATGCTATTGGTCAACCACAATGGGCATTGGACACTCAACAGTATATGATTAATAATAGCTTATAAATATTTTTGTTAATTTTACAGCTCTGTACACCAATCCAAAATTTCAGTGTTCCTTTTCAATTAAAATATTTTCCCCAAGGAGCATTCATAAAAAAAATTGTAAAGGGCTAGTAGGAATAATTTTGAATGCATAAAAGAAAAAAGTCTGATAAATATAAAAACATAGAGGGTTTAAAAGAAAATAATATAGTATTAAAATAAATCTGAATCAAATCTACTGTTTTATGAGACTGACTGTACTTTGAAGAATAAACCTATAAAAAATGTTCAATAATGAGAAGGAAAAATATATATATTGGGGTTTCATATATCTCGGGGGTTTTTATTGATAAAAAAAATGCAAATAATTGTCATCCAGCATATAATTAATTATGCTCAGTGCAAATTTTGATGTTGTTTGTCTTATATTTACATTATAAATTATATTTATACAGGGTGTCTCCTCCCTCATGTAAAAGTAAGTAGCCTGCATCCATGCACTATAAACGTGCAAAGGAGCATGGAAAATACTGTTATGTCTGTACTTACTGATTAAAGAATATACTGAAAACGATCGCCTTAACAATCTATACACTTCTATGTGCAATTAAACATGTTCAGGATACATGTTGCATTTCGGACATTTCTATATGCGTACGTTTGGAGCTAGGCTACTTTTATGTGGGACCACCTGTGTGCACGCGCGTGTGTGTGTATATATATATGTTTTAATTTTTTTATTAGAAGAACATCGTCCATGTTAACAAAAATTGTTTCAATATAATAATTGTGTGTGTGTGTGTCCACACAATTATTTAAGTGAAACATTTTTTGTTAACATGGACAATGTTCTCCTAATAAAAAAAATTAATTTGAATTACATATTCCACACTTTAATACGAAAAATTACCAAACCCTTCCTTCACCTCTGACAAGACATCTTGTGAATGTGAGGAATGCCAGGCCTCCACCGTGGTTTGGATTCCACATTAAACTGTAGGTCCTCCATTTCATCTCACAATCACCCTACCATTACACATTAGAGTAAGTGCGTATAACCCGAACGGGTAGTAAGACGCGGTGCTAATAATAATAATAATAATAATAATAATAATAATAATAATACGAAAAATAATTAAAAAATTAAGCCAAAACTGAACAAAAAAAAGTGTTACAACTATAACCAAATTTGTATGATTATATATAAAAATCTTAGGATTATTTATAGTTTTGTTAATCATATATATAAAATTTTCAAGTTTCCACAATGGTTAAAATTACAGTAAATTTTATAGTGCAGTTTGGCCTATTGTAAATTATTTTGGAGGATAAAGTAGTTAGTTGTATATTTGATTGAGAAAATGTTATTCTTGTACAGCTACTTATGAAAATGTTTGATGACACCGATGGTTAAAAACTCTTGCATATATAATTATAATAGGTTTTGGTAGTACCCACAAAATTGAAGATGGTGGCTTGACAATACATCTAAAAATGTAGTGATATTTAAAACATTTATATGACTAAAAGTAATATTGGGATTCTCTCACATTCAGTTCCCTGGGTTCTTCTGGCTTCGAGTTTGCAACCTGTTTTCTTTCAGCAACACATATTTTATGAGGATAGTCAAATTTTTCAATTTATTTTACTGGTATTACAAATCATCTATAAAAATGTTATAAATAGAAGTTCCCCAGTCTCCTTTCAAAACCATAGATCATATGGGTCGCAAAACAATAGATTAGATGTGTCACAAAACAATAGATTAGATGTGTCACAAAACAATAGATTAGATGTGTCACAAAATAATAGATTAGATGTGTCACAAAATAATAGATTAGATGGGTCTCAAAACAATAGATTAGATGTGTCACAAAACAATAGATTAGATGTGTCACAAAATAATAGATTAGATTAGATGTGTCACAAAATATAGGATTAGATGTGACACAAAACATAGGATTAGATGTGTCACAAAACAATAGATTAGATGTGTCACAAAATAATAGATTAGATGGGTCTCAAAACAAAAGGGAACATGATTATATTTTTTTAAATTGTTGGTCTTATTTGTTGCAAACTAATGAAACTACAACAATTAAGGAAATGTTTTGAGATAAACTATTGTGCTTGATTGTGAAAGTTCTCTATTTGGTGAATATTTTAAACAATATTTTGTTGGATGAAAAATAGCAATTCTCAGTTTTGTAAAAATAATTGAGATTTGGCAGGGAGTGGCCATAAAAGTACAATAATTTGAAACAAAATGGGGAGCCAGGAAATAGAGTGGATGGAATTTTTTTAAATCATTAGAAAAGATAATATCTCCCTTAGGTAGTAGATTGAAATTTGCTAGGCAAGTAGAGCAGCCCTCACAGAAACCATATATGTTTGAAAATGTAATATTTCAATATGTATATCATGAAAATAGAAAACTTGAAATATTCATGACTAATGAAAAATATAATTCTCAATGTGGAATGAATTTGAAATTCGGCTTTTCCCAAAAATCTAATTTGACATTTAAAAATGAGTGTTTGTGAAATTGGAATATTCAAAAATTCCAAACTAATATAAACACACATTTTTGATGCACTGGAAAATGTTGGCAGGCTAAGAGATCAAGAGGCCATTCAAGATAACCAGTAAAGTATACAAGTTTGAAACTTCATAGTGGAACTCCAAAAATTAGGAGACACCAAAGTTTTAAATATAATAATGAAAAAAAAATAAGTGTGGAAGAAAATTTAATTGTTTTTATAGGCACAGGAAAAAAAGTCAAGCCAAATATATCCAAACAAAGAATTCGAAATAAAGAAAATAAGGTTCATTAATAGAGTAATTACTTGGTTAAAATTGAGGTAGACGATAGTGAATAGATATTTCACAAAAGAGCTTATTGAATTGTTAAGCATTTTGATAGAATGTGATGCCTTTTCTCAATAGATTTGTATAACAGCACTTTATATTTTATTTATGTTCTCTACTTTTGGATGTAGTTATGCAAGGATTGTGCCCATTTGGGATGATAAACTGTCTTACTCTTTTAATGAATCATTATCATCATCATCATCATCATCATCATCATCACCACCACCACCACCACCACCACCACCACCACCACCAACAACAACAACAACAACAACAACAACAACAACAACTGTTTCCCGCCTGTGGCCGTGTCAGTTTAGTAAAATGCCTCCATATTCCTCTATACTTCCACCACTCTTCCTCCTTTTATTTATTTCATTCTTCTCCTCCAACTTGAACACTTTCTGTTATCTGATGCTCTTATAACTTTCTTGGCCTACCTTGCGGGCTTTCTCTTACATACTTTATTTGCAACATTTTTTTAGTATCCTTTTACTATCCATCCTCATTACATGCCCATACCATCTCAGTCTTGCTTCCTCTACTATCTCATGTACTCCCTGTACTCCCACTCTTTCCCGAATATCTTCATTCCTAATCTTGTTTCTCATGACAGCTAACATGCTCCTCACAAACGTCATTCCCATGGCCTCCACTTTCCCAGTCTCTCTTACGCTCAATGTGAATGCTTCTGCTGCATATGTGAGAGTGGATGCAAAATACGCCCTGTGCAACACTTCCTTACACTTCAAGGGCACTTCTCTTCTCCATGGCAGATCTATTATGCACCTATGGAACAACTCTCACTGCTGTTCTCTTCTCATTAAATCCTCTCTACTTCCACCTTTATCCTCAATCATGTTTCAAGATATTTTATATTCTGTCCTTTTCTCAGCTCTACTCCATACAACTGTATAGCTTTACTAGGCCTTACCCTCTTCCTTGTCACTCACTACCAGCACTTCACACTTTGTCACGCTAAATTTCATTCCATTCTTGTAGTTGTTCCTGTACTTACTCTCCCTTCTCCTCCCATACCATCAAGTTATCAATAAACATCATGGCTTTTATTCTCTCCTCCTCGAGTTTTTCCGCCACTTTGTTCATGACCATTTGCATTACCAATTACAAATAGTATTAGTGAAAGGTGAAAGTGCACTCCCTTGTTTCACTCCAATTTTTATTTGAAATTTTATTGAATATGTTTCTGTAATTGTTCTAGCATGATTGGTTGCAGCAAAGCTATATCAAATTAGAACTTTTTCAACACTTACTTGCCAACTATTTTATGTAGGCTTACTAATGAAAAGAAGAGATGGCCTTGCTTAATACTAGAACAATCAAATTGTAGATTATATTTTATGTGCATTGTTTATATTAAAAAAGAGTAAATCAGACAATAACAATGGTTTATATTTGCAAGAATATATTAGGACAGGCAAACCTGGAAGCTAAAATCAAAACAAATTTGTGTTAGCTTAAAATTAGGGTTTTACCCTATGAACAAACAAATTGATTGATTTTATTATGTATGTTGCAACTATTTATAATAATACAAAAATAACATTTACCGTAAAATAAGAGATGACAATTAATTCATGTAACCTTGTTTTAAGCACTAACAAGGATATTGGCAGGATATTGTCAAAGTGAATCTGAAATAGTTACATAATAGTACAGACCTATTACAACTGGAAATTAAGTAATTGAAAATAACATGAAAAATATAAATTAACTTGGATGTACAAATTCTGTTCATGAATACATATTGAATTTCCCATAATTTTTATGAGCCAAAGTAGTAGTTATATTTAGGTCTTTTAGTTGTTGAGTGGTTCTATGTGGGTCTTTTAGTTGTTGAGTGGTACTATGTAGGTCTTTTAGTTGTTAAGTGGTACTATGTAGGTCTTTTAGTTGTTGAGTGGTTCTATGTAGGTCTTTTAGTTGTTGAGTGGTCCTATAATGGTCTTTTAGTTGTTGAGTGGTTTCTATGCAGGTCTTATAGTTGTTGAGTGGTTCTATGTAGGTCTTTTAGTTGTTGAGTGGTTTCTATGCAGGAATTATAGTTGTTGAGTGGTTCTATGTAGGTCTTTTAGTTGTTGAGTGGTCCTATAATGGTCTTTTAGTTGTTGAGTGGTTTCTATGCAGGTCTTATAGTTGTTGAGTGGTTCTATGTAGGTCTTTTAGTTGTTGAGTGGTTTCTATGCAGGTCTTATAGTTGTTGAGTGGTTCTATGTAGGTCTTTTAGTTGTTGAGTGGTTTCTATGCAGGTATTATAGTTGTTGAGTGGTTATATGCAGTGATTATGTGTAGTGACTGCTTATATAGAACAATTATTAATGTTAAGTATTTTTATGTAAGAATTATGACTGTTGAGTGCTCAAACACCTTAGATTATCTTTTAATAGGCAAAACAGGTTTTAGATTTATGAGCTGACTTATTCATAGTTTTATGGGTTGTTTACTTTAGTTAAAGTGTTTTATATAGGGATAATGTTCAAGCATATTGACGGTAAATTAAACCAATCAAAATTAATAATAGTAAAAAAAATTCCAACTATGATATTTTGTTCAAGTTGACTTTCTTTGATACATTTTTCTACAGACATTTTCTATACAATATGTGATAATGGCCTATTATAAGCATATAATAATTAATACTCGGAAGTATAATTATAGCCTCAAGTGTCTTTATTGAAGAGTAAAATCACCTATTAGTTATTTTATATCCTCCATTGAGTACCATTCTGTCATTCTGCAGTAAGATAGTTAGCTCGATGGTCTTGGTGTAAAGTGCTCACCTTAGAACCTGATGTTTGTGGGTTCAGACCCAGCCATGGTCAACAGACTTTTATTGCGCAATAGCAAAACTTGTTTTAAAAGGGAAGTAAAGCCGTCCATCCAATGTCTATTGTGGCATGTAAAAGAACCCTGGAAGCTATGTGAAAATACCTTTCCTGGAAAAATTAGTACCTGTAGGTATTTTGTTATAGTTCAAAGAAATTATCATGTGCTGATGTAATCAATCAGAGTTCAGAAAGTGCACGTTAAATACCTCAAATAAATGCAGAGGAGGAGGGGGGGGNGGGGGGGGGAGTAATAATTTAAAACTAACTTTTCCCATTATAAGATAATAAGGCCACCAAAGATTTAGAGATCAAAGCAAAGAAACTTATAGTTTCTTCATCTATATCCTTATGTCCTGGCTATAGGGGGGTGAGTGGTAGCAGGTAGACAGTGGCCTCCAGCGGAAGATTTGCAATAGTGAAAAAAAAATGAGATATAGTAATTTTATTTTTATTTAAATAAATATATTTATCACCCATGAAGTAAACAAGTAGGTCATGTCAAAAAAGAAATCTTAAAAAAGATGGATTTAGAGAAGCAATTATATTTATTAAAAAACATAAGCTATACTTACTAAATATTAAGTTTTTTCAAGTCTTTAAATAACTTTTAGGTGTTGTTACAGGTTAGAGTTCACTTTACAATGCGGAAACTCAAAAGATTTAAATACCCTTGAGACAACATGAGTTGAGAATGTTCACAAAGTTTATCCTGTCTTCATTATCATCGCACAGAGATGTTTTAAATTTTATATGTAGAAATGGACACCAGGAGGGTTTTACAAATCTTGGTATTGGCTTAGAATTATCGTAATGAAACCAGCACCAGTAACTAGTGCTAAGAGATTATCTTAATCCTACCAGTACCACTTGTTAATGCTGAGGTATTATCCTAACACTACCAGTACCACTTGTTAAAGCTGAGAGATTATTTTAACACTACCAGTACTAGTTTCTAGTGCTAAGAGATGGACCTAACACTATCAATACCACTCTATAGTGCCAAGAGATTCTCTTAATCCTAATAGTACCACTTGCTAGCACTGAGGTATTATCCTAACACTACCAGTACCACTTGCTAGTGCTGAGGTATTATCCCAAGACTACCAGTACCACTTGCTAGTGCTTTGAGATTATTTTAACACTGCCAGTACTACTTGATAACGCTAAGAGATTAACCTAACACTGCCAGAAAACCTATCTAAACCTAAATTTGAAGCACAACTCATAAAGATAGATTGATGGAACATGCACTTCTCTCTATTAAATCTAATAGAGCCCAAACATTTAAACTCAAAGAAATAGTAGAACAGTTTGTTGGGGTTAAGCCATGAAATATTAATTTTTATGTTGCTGTTTCTGTAAATTTATATTTATAATTGGTTTTATTATGTTTGTATGTTTGTGTAAATATATATATTTATTTTTGTGTAAATATATTTTTTTTTTTGTGTAAATATATATAAATATATTAATTAGTAGCAAAAGTAGATTTCCTTGTATAAATACATGAGTCGTGAGTTTTTTTAATGTCTAGAGTGGGGAGGGTGACATTTTCATGTGTTGCCTAGGGCGGCAATTGCACAAGTTGGCTTTGATAAAACTACATGATTTTAATGATTAATTAAATTAAGGTAGACAGACATTATTACATATATTTTTTTAGGAAAATGAACATACATTTACAAAATTAATTTTATATTTTTAGGGAATTTATTTGCACATTGGAAGTACAAACACATTTATACTTTACACTGTTATTGCATCACTACCCAAATAACTTGACTAGATTTAGTTTTATTGGAACTTCTCAGGCAGGTGTGTAAAACGTGTAACATATAATTAAAGAAAAACCTATCCCAATTTCTGGTACCTTCCTACATGTATATTATTATGTATGTGAAAAAGTGAAAAGAGATTTTCTTTAAAACATTTAAATTTATAATGTTTGTCATAAACCTGCTTGTGATTCCTGATATTTGATGAAATGCACAGTCAATATTTTTTAGACAAAGAATATAGCATTGGATCATGGTTAGCACAAAGTCGGCCTAGTGTTACCCACTATATTAGTGTATAGGTTACTTAAATGCATATAATGTAAATGATACCATATGTTATACTGTCAGTGCAATATTATTCAATACAAGCTATGCAACTCCGTCTGCAGAATTGTTTATATGCATTACTTCCATATGTCTTTTCAAAATACATTTGCGCTTGAAACGTGTAAAACACAGTGGACATTGAAACTGAGGTTCTTTCCCACATTCAAATTTCAGGTGTCGCAATAAGGTGTAATTCCAAGTGTACACCTTCCCACATTGTGGACAAGTCACATCTTTGCCACTACAGGACATATTTGAGCTTGCTAAGGTTGATTTATATGTTCTCATTCCTGAAATGTCTCCCTGTACAAAAGCTTTATAATTACTTATAGCTGAATGTGTACTCTCATTGAGTTGGAAACCCTCAATAGAATTCAATGGTCCAATTAAATTCAAAGATTTATTTATTCTTTGTCGTTTTCTGTTCATATTAACACTTGGAATATTCATTTCACTCTCCTCAGTTAAGTAGTTTGATTGAAGAAGTTCCCATGGCAGAGATACTGAAACAAGTTATTCAAAACAAGTTGAATATTAGTTTAGACAAATAGAAACATGTTTATTTGATATGGTTTTATATTATTTTGGCCCGTTTAAAATGACACAGTATTATACTTTCCAATTAGTCGACAACATCCAATGTAAGAATATAGATAGGTATGATTAAATATCATAAGGTCTACAAGAATGTTGAGGATTATAAGTAAAATATTATACAAACCATTTAAATGAAGATTAGGACATTAACTTAATGATTATTTATAAGGTTACAATAATTATGGCAAAATCATTGTCTGAAATTAAAGAAAAGGCCGAAAAAGCATTAGTCATTAAATTGGATAAACAAAGATGAAATACAGTCAAAATTAACTTACTTCTCTTGTATTTTGAAAGAAAATAATATAAAAGTGAAATTCAAATGTAATGCTCTTATTATGTTAAAATGATTTATTTAGAATTTATATTTTCACGATTTTAAAAATTGTCAATAACTAGGAGTACAAACACATTGATAACATTTTACTAATAAACTATCTTCAATAGTTTATTATAGAATAATAGTTTAGGAAAGGTTATTAAGTGTAATTAACTTAATTAAAATATGAAAAGGGCAATTAAATAAGGATAGGTAACACACAATGTACATCCTGTTAATTATATATAAGCAATATGGCCTATTTCTCAAAAACTATCATCACTATCTACATAACACAAGACAAAGACATTTAGTACAATAACCTATTTACACTTAATAAATCAGGAAATCATTGTTCAACAAGCCTTTAGAAAAAGTGAAATTAGATAGACATAAACAAATGAGAATATGCAAGTAATTGACCATGTACAAAAGTATTTAATAGTGTACAAAGGTAGATATAAATAAAAATTAATAAACAATTTATGCATCAAATCAGAAGCAAAATTCACAATCCTATTGGTAAAATTATCACCTTAAGCAGAGAATTAAAACTTTAACTTTAACTGTGATTGATTTATAGATAAACTGGTTGATTTTTTCAATAAAGATAAAATTAGCTCATTGAATGCTAGAAAGATTTGGCTGGTGAAAGCTAAGAATCAAATTAACTCATTGGATACTGGGATGGTGTGGCTTGTGAAAGCTAAAAATAAAGTTAGGTTATTGGATGTTGGGAAAGTGTGGCTTGTGAAAGCTATCATTCCAAAGAAGTTTATGGTAAAGCAAATTATTTTATTGATTGTGATCTAGTACTATTGTCAAGAAGATCTTGCTTCCTGATTAGATTGGTCTCCGGTGAATAGATTGGTCGGTTGGGAAACCCAGGCAAAAGTGTGTGTTGTGTGGAAAATATGTTATTGGTTTACAAAATATACTTGTTTTTTTAGAGACTTTAATTTTGTTTCAGTGTGCTTTGAATATGAATATTCTAAATAGTGGTAAGTAAAAATGAGCTTTTTACATTACACAAGTAGCAGCATAGACACTAAAAATAAGTCATCATGTCCATGTTTCTGATGGCTGTAAATTAACCAATAGTTTTACATATCCATCACAAACTCTGTTAACATTTTGAGTGATGAATGATATTAAACACCCTTATAGTTTAGTGGCAGAGCAGTGGCGTGTATGTTAGGCCCAATAGCCCGGGTTCAGTCATCATGTCAAAGTATATTTTACAACTTTAATTTTTTTTAGCAGTTTTGTAAGCTAATGCATTCTGATGATTTATAAGCAAGATTTGTTTCTAAATTTTAGGTCAATATATTTTCAATTTTGTACTGGTATTTGTTGGAATGATAATTACTTTAATTATTTATGTATGTAATTTAAAATTTTACCAAAACAATTGTATTGCCTTTTTCTGTTTTGACACAATTTTATTTTATTTAAGTTTTAATTTTCTATATTATGTTTGTTATTTTTGTTACAATGACAACAATTCATTAAAAACAGTGACATACAAATAAAATATTTATTTCTCAATAATACATTTTTTATGGCCTTGAACTATTTCCCTTTTTTATAGGAAAAATAGAAATCAAAAAAATATTTAAAAAAGTCGCTGAAATGTAATTTTAATTTATAAACACATAACATTATTGAAATGATGTGTACCAACTTGAGCTCAAGGAAAAATGAAATCATATCATGATTAATCAAAGGAGAAAATTTATTATGCACCAAAAAACTTGGCATACATATTATATATTTGATTTGATCAAATTGAATTGAAGTTACTTCCTCATACATAAGTTTGTTGCATACAAACAAATGACCACACAGCTTTTATCTTAGAATTCATTCATGGAGGAAATATAAACATTTGAAGCTAGATTTGACATAGCCCTTGTGACAGTACACAATGTTGGATTCTACACTTTATAATTGCAGAAACTAATGAGAGATTTTAAACCCTCACAAGTACCAGCAAGTGCATAAATGATGCATAGAGTGCAAACAAAACATAGCCATATATTCAAAATAACCCAGAGTGGCCTTTAGGACTCTCCAAACATAATTAACAGTCAGCTAGCAATCGAGAATGACAAACAACAATAGCAGATCCACCGTAAGTCACAAAGGACAGGAAAATTAACATAACAACAAGAGGCTATAAACTCGTAGAAAGTTAATCCAAGAACTTACAAAAAGAAGGTGATCTAACAACTAAGAATGGCTTAGATAATAATTCCAGCTCGAACCTTAATATGTGGAGTGGGAAATACATATCTGGTAGATAGGAAATACAAAACTGTCTACTTGTGCGAATAGCATACATTGCCCCTGTGGCCACATGGTATTAGTTCAAGTCAGAAAGTTCTCAAAGTTCTCTCTCTAATAGAACCGACACTTAATTTCTAGTTCCATACTTCGTGTTATGAATGTTATATAACAGACCTACAAAGAAAAAACAACCTAACAAACTAAACTAAAATAAAGTGCAACAAAGATGAACAACCTGAGAAAACTCTTCTATAAGCTCGTATTACTCAACTAAGCCAACCCAGATATTTAACAAAAACAGACAAGACAATTAGCTATCTATCCAAATTGTGATTCTTTACATGACAGAGCTAGAACTTTTAAAACCTTGCTGCTGGTACTTCCATTAAGCCGACCTTCATGCTTACAGAGTCTAGGACATTTCTTCTTTTGTGCACCATTGCGACAAAGTAGGTGGTCTTGTGTTGCTGGTTGATTACTAAGTTACTCTTTTCTTTTCAGTGCCAGGATATATAGGGTAACAATGGCAGTCTAATATAGAGAAGAAACAGGGGAGATAATTGAAGCTTCTACATCATTGTAGACTAAATGTTTGCATGGTGGGAGGAGAACACGTGACTTGTAGTCCTCTCAGGTTGTAGGAAGGCTGAAGTAGTGCACATGTGTGACACTATCCCTTTGCGCCGCTGTCAGAAGTTGGGTTGACTTTACGGGTGTCATTCTTGGTTCGGTGTAAATGTAGCTCAGTCCATGCAGTTTTACATAATCTGGTTGGTTCAATAGAACATGCCATCAAAGTACAGTTTAGTGAGAGCAGAGAACATGGTAAGTAAAAACATTAGTTGTGAAGGTATAAAGGAACTACACACAGTGAGATAAATGGGTTTTACTAGTGAATTCACCTCTGACAAGACGTACATTAATCCCAACTTGTGAATGTGGGGAATGCCAAGCCTCCACCATGGTTCGGATCCTTAATTAAACTGTAGGTCCTCCATTTCATCTCACAATCACCCTATCATGACACATTGGCTTAAGTGCGTATAGCCCGAACGGGTAGTAAGACGTAGTGGTGGTGGTGGTGGTGGTAGTGGTAGTGGTAGTAGTGGTAGTAGTAGTAGTAGTAGTAGTAGTAGTAGTAGTGGTAGTGGTAGTAGTAGTAGTGGTAGTGGTAGTAGTAGTAGTAGTAGTAGTGAATTATTCTTGTGTTGGGCTAAAAACTATTTTATCTCGGCACATCCTTTTTTGCATCTGTTATTAAAGAAAGTGGATCTTTGTTATTGAGTAATTTGAACAATTGGAATTGTAACTTTGTTCAATACATTGTTATTATTTGTTAAGTTGTAATCTTAAAAAGTTTAGGACTCTGTTTAGAAATTAAAATTTCTTCTCAGTAAATCAGAGAACCTGAGCTTCCTTTTAGTTTTTAATTTCTAAATGTGACATGACCTCATGTATTACTTCTATTTGGTCACCTAGTTTAAGAATGTTTATTATTATTCTGCAGTTAGCGAGGATATAGTTGACTGTTCTTGAAAGTTTAAAGCCCCCTGCCAGTGGTTCTCATAACCCCACGAAGAAAGGTGAAGAGAGGATGTGAGTACCTCCTCATGGGTTGTATCTGCGAACAATTTCCACTTCTGTACAATGATGTCTATTGCTAAACTTTTCCAGGGCCAGGCATACCTAGCCAGTCATGTGTGATACTCCTAAATATATCTGGTTCCTAGAATGTTTCATCGCATCTGGACAGCTTTTCCAGGCCATCCCAACTCCCTTGTGGTAGCTAACTACTGTAGGGCCACGTAACCACTTTGTCATTCCAAGTAGTGGGTGTATGTATCCCATTATCTTAGACAATATGGCTGACTACTCAGCCATCAAAGGCGTATTTATTGGAAAAGCTAGGACCCTGAAACTCAATGTGTTAAAGCTCATATACCTATTTTTGTGGTTACCCTATGTGCCGCGTATAGACATGCGTCTGATTTTACCTTTCCAATAAGTGCTCAGTTGCAATCGTATTGGGCCGAGATTACTCACTCTTAAAGTCACAACAATCAACTTCTTTGTTTCTACTTCTGTCACCCTACCAGCCATCACGTTAATTAATATATTATTATTATTATTAGCACCGCGTCTTACTACCCGTTTGGGTTATACACACTTACGCTAATGTGCAATGGTAGGGTGATTGTGAGATCAAATAAAGGACCTACAGTTTAACGTGGAATCCGAACCACGGTGGAGGCCTGGCATTCCTCACATTCACAAGATGGTCAATTAATATAGAACCTTGCAATAATAATGGACAATGTACTATATATATAAAAACTTCCTACCATTGAACAAGAGATTTCTGTTAGCCATTAATTTACTAGCTTAACATTCATTGTCACCCTAACACATACATGTGGGCATTCAATAGAGTGGATAGGCAGAGATCAACGATTGAATCTCAGCCATGTTCAGTGTGGGTAGTTATGCATATAGTATTTATAAATGCAGTTTTCTCATTGTCTCCCCATACGAATTCAGACAAACTTCCTCAAAAATTCTTTTTCATCCTAACTCCTTAGATTAAAGCTATTAATCGCTATGGTGTTAAACATGATAGTTTAAAAAAAACATGTCCTGAAGCTTTTAGCTATGGTCTGTTCTAGTAATAGTTTATAATTTCTGCCTCTGCTAGCATAAAGTACCACTTTACATCTGCAATGACTTTTTAGTTATTTTGTTAATACATTTTAACATATGGGTTGTTTAATAAATCTATTAAGTCATCATGAGGGAGAGAATTGGGTATAATTTATCCAATGTAGAATATAATTATTTACAAAGTACACAGTGAGGAGAAGAGGGATATAGTTTAAGTTTGTAGATGTGGAAAGCCAAAAAATTATAGTCACTACGTGGCAAGAAAAGACCAACAACAGATAATCTTGGGTTTTCTAGAATGAGTGTCTTGTTTGTTTGTTTGTTTGTTCTAAGAAAACTTGTTCAAATATGTTTTATTAGAAATACTATGTATATTTTAATAAAGGAATTCAAAGTTTTTCTCCGGAACTCTGCATTAAATATTATAAGAATCAGATTTAAAAGCAGATTCAACGTTATTGTAAAATAATAAATAATGAGTTATGGTTAAGCTCTATTTAATTTGTGCTTTAATTTTAAGTTCTTTGTTTCAATGTTTTGGGCCAAAATACACCATAGTTAATTGTTGAACTATTTAATAGTTACATAGATTATTTAAAAATATATAAAATGTAAATTTCTTATTTATAATATTCTACTCTGAACATTAATTTGTGTAATATTTTGAGAAAAAACTAAAAATAGAGTTTGATAACATATTTTAAAATAAAAATTGTGTATTGAACTTTATTTTTAAGAGCATTAAATTTTTTGAGATAGTCTTATATCACTAAAATTGTATCATAATGGTTGATAAAACAGGTTTTCAAATTACTAAACAAATATTGCTTAGCTTTATTATAGAGCAAATGGAAGTTTGCAGTATATTCCAACTACTCAGTGTTAGTAACAACTGTGCTCAAATGTACCAAGGAAAACCCCAAATAGTACAGTGATTGGTTCTACCTTGGATATGAGAAGTGAGGCGGAACTTTTTCCAGACAACTTTGTTTTTTAACGATTATTTTTTCTGGAAACAAATTTTGTCAATTTAAATCCATTGAAGTAAAGGAATAACAGTTATTACTGTTATCTTCTCACACTAGGGACACTACAGATCAATTATAGTGGTTGGTGGTATAATTTCTGAATAGTTGAATGAATAGCTTTATAAGGTAGTTGTGATGGCCCAGATCAGACTGCCCCACCGAGGTATCTACCAGTCCACCCTGGTATTGTCATAATTGGGTCTACTGTACGCAAGTTATATTAATACTGCGTTATTACAAAAAAAGCCATAACAAATACATACCTTTATCTTGGGATTTAACAATATGAAAATTTTACCGAAGAATTTTAATCTATAATTGCCATTAATTGTTTGTATTTTATTTTCAGTTTATCATCAATAAGATGGTTAAAATAAATTTTAAGGTTGGTTAAAGTATTTGCTAATAACATTTTCTCCAGACCCACAGCCCACTCTGCTCTATCAACACACTATTCAATTGCTTTGTGTATAAATGTAATAGGCTCTAGATGCTTCCATCCCCAACACAACCCCTTAAACTATTTGGTAAGACCAGCCACAATGGCATAGTTAGCTAACACGCTAGTTTCGTGTTGAGCAAGACTGCCGAGGACGGGGAGATTGAGGTTTAAATCTCGCTCGGGTAAACTGGGGTTGGTTTTTCCTAAATTGTTTTTCACTCTCCCTCCATGCAGATGTGGGTTCACATCCTCTAAATTCAACCTTTCCAATTCCTAATACATTAACATAATTAGTATAACCCAAACGGGTAGTAAGATGTGATGTTAAGTAAATAAATTTTAAAAAAAAATTGGCAATTCATTAGCCGAGCCTGTGGACAATTTAATATAAAATGTTCATCTCACAACACATGTAGGTTGAATGTGTGTGTCTCCCATCATTTCTCGAAAGGGAGTGGAAAAAATGAACATCTGCAAGGAAAGTGAATTGTCGCTATCCATGTTAACTCTTTCAAATCTTCACAAGCATCAATACTGTATATAATTTCTAGGATCCGCATTTAAACAGTAGACATTTGAGTTGACTTTTCTACTTAATGACTACTACGATAAATTTATTTTTAAAAACATATTTTTTAGAGACTAAATTCTTGTATTTAAATAGTTTAAATAAAAATGTATGTTTTCATTATAAAATTAAAGCATTTATAGGTATTTTGATTAACAACAACTTCATTTCATTATCTACAAAACAGAAATTTTAATTAGAATTATCTATAATATCAAAATGTTTAATAATACATTTAAGTAAAGCAATGTAACTATATTATTTTGATACACATAATAATCCAGTCATTCACATCAGATACTTTCCCATGTATTGCATCAAACACTTATTTCGTGGAAAACAGAATAATTTTTACATTTAAATATATGGGCTAGTTTCCAATTTATTGGGTAAATTGCAGAAAATTTTTAGTCATGTTAATAGTAACTGTTGCTTTATTTGCTTGATAATAAATTAGATATCATTTTATAAAATTAAATAAAATTATTGTATTTAATAAAAACATACACACAATAAAAAGTGACCTTATGAAATGAAATTAAAAATAATTGTAATACTTTCCCTATCTGAACTTTAAATTATCAAATCAAGCATTCTCCTACGCACTGTCAGTTGATTCTACTGAAGGTACGGACAGCCAATATAACCTCTGGAACGAAACAGGGACAAGCAAAATTCTCAGGTGATATCAGAATTTTCTACTCTTAGAAAACAACAAAAGCGCAATAATGTTATGCCAATTGAAGTTTTGTTATGACAGTGTACTGGGTGGGGAAGATGAGTTTGAAAAGGTATACAGGAAATTTTAACATGCGAGAGAGTACTCACATATCACTCACAATTGGACCAATTAATTTACATTGTGTCTTTTATCTTCACAAACAAAGCCCGCATGCATATATGTTCAAAATGTGAATGTCAAAAACGCATTTAGTGTAGTACACCTGTATTGCTTCTTAATGCCAAGGTTATTATCAAATATGTTTAGAATCATTAAAATTTAATAAATCACACATACAAACATAGATTTTTCGAATAAAATAGTTTTTGTAAAAAAAACTATAGCTATACAAATTTGGATTTTTAAATATGTTAAGTATAATTCTTAGTACTGAAAATTTTCTAGTTTTGTAAAAATCTTCAATATGAGTTCAAGCAACTACTAAAAATCGACTTAAATTTAAGTTTTCATTTACTCGCATACCCCGAGTTGCTTCATGAACTTGAAATGATGTGTGTGGTTTTGTTCCTTTCTCCCGACCTAGTGATTAGCACAAGTTGATATTGATAGTGAACACTTTTGGGGTGTGAGATTCATTTGAATGTGGCGATAATAGTGATGGTTGTGCACTGGAATATATTATTTAGTAAGAATTTGAGGTTTACATAATTTGAACTGGTGTGTCCTATTTGAAGAACACACCGAGAAAAAAATGGCAGTTATAGTTTTAGCTATTCTCAAATTTTTAAATGTAAACATCAAATTTGTGTGTGTTTTGTATTGCTTAAGATTATAAAAAGGGTGAGTGAAGAAATAATTATGTTTCCTTATTTCCATCATGGTAAAACCCAACAGAACATTTTGGTGTACCTATTCCCTGCACTATCATTAATATTACATTTTTTATATTATTGCTAGGGTTTAAATCAATTATTCGATTAAATTATTTAATCAATAGGTCTAGGAAGGGACAATATTAGAATGTAAATATGTATTAGCATTAAAAGAGGATGATAAATTATAATGAAAATCACATATGGTAATCAAGCAAGGTTCTTAGAATACAAGGTTGCCTCAGTCCGTATACCTGCCCGCAGGTAGTTTTCTCCCAATCACCTCTATTTGCGTGACATCACTGGTGACCGTACTGCAGCTTAGCGACAGGAGCTCAGTAGTAAATTACCGACATTCTGGTTCACGGTATTTCATTTAATTATAATTTTGTTAAAAAAATGTCAGTGTAAGTATAAGAGTGAATTCTGTGTACTAGTGTAATCATTCATCTTAGTAATATTGTTAATAGTTCCCTTTATTTAGAAATTATTTAGTGATTTTCCCCTCAATAAAGTGACATTCAAATGAAGAATGTTTTCGATGTTTTGTTTATAAACATAATGTAAATAATAGTATAGATAGTTGAATATTTTGTTTTTACACAATTTTTTAAATTAATATAAACACTATTTTAGGGTTAACAAAGATGCCAGGGAAAAGATGTACAGTTGCTTTGTGTCGTAATGGCCACCAAAAACAAAAATAAACTCCAATAGAAAATCAATAATGTATCATTCTTATCCAAAAGATCTGGTAATTCATAAAAAAAAATGGATACATTTTTGTAAGGGTGGAAATAAACATAATTTAAACTCATATGAAATAGAGGAGAAATGTAGAAAATATGTGAACGTGATAAATTAAATTACCTACTTTCAGACATTTCAGGCAACCCATTACATATGAATTGACGCAACATGTGAGGACATTTATAAATTATTTTACTAATAATATAATAATTACAATTACATAATAGACTACACTACATCGGCTTCAGTATTTTGTTGTGGTTTTTCACAGAATTTCACTATCCGTCTAGGCATTTGTATTAATAATTATATTAATAAAGTAGGTATGATTAGGTTAAAATTTTGTGGAAATATAGTGAAGTTCCCTAATTGTCAATCCATTCTAATTTCTACTCAATACAGGATTTTTATATCTTTTATACCAGTTGATCTTAGGACTTTATATTAAACTCCAAATTTCAAAATCTGTTCCACATTGAATTCTATTATTATATTTAAAACACTTTATTGCTAATATCTATTGAACTAAGAGTAAACATATGAACTCAATAAATGGTATGAAGTCATTCAAATTGGAGTGGGGACAGTTTTGGATGCATTTACAAATATAATTTCAGAGTGTGGGTCCAATTTGACTATATATGTGGTTCAAATGTAAAAAAAACTAAAAAGCAATACTTTTTTACTGTATGAAATTAGGTGAATAGTATAATACTCTAACTAATCACTGGTAGCAATGACTCGGGCATAACTGTACATTTATCCAAAAGTGTAGTATAGAATAAATATTCATGAAATGTAACAAAAAAGAGCTCAATTTTTATATATATTCCTAAAGTAAAGTACACATGAGACAGTTTGTATTTCATTATTGTCCATCCTGTCAACCTTCAAATCAATTCAAGCATAGCTTGTGACATGAATAAAATTGTGCTGCAGACTATAGTTTGGAGAATTCTGGTCTTAACAGTTAAATTAAAATATTAACACAGTCCTTATCATATGTCAATTTATTGCATCCAACATAATAACACTTTAATGAACAATTGGTTAAAGCATCGGTAATTGTATAGTTTGAGACCAATTTACTATAAAAAATTAATTTAATTAGTGACATCTGCTTGGTGCCAACTTGCGATGTGTCGAACCAGGTTGTAACGCTGATGAGTCTTCTTTGGGCAAAAAGGGCAATGGAATTGAGCAGATTTCCCACACTCATATCTTATATGTCGTCTTAAGCTGTCATTACGGGTGTATATTTTTCCACATTGAAAACAAGTATAAGAAGTCTCCATGGATCTCTGTTCGTGGTGATCCACTGGAATCAAAATATACATTGCTAAAGTACTATACATAAACTAGAAGATATATTTCCTAGTTTGGGAATATATACAGAATATTGTGTGGAGATAATTTAGTCCACTTTGTGTTATGCATTGGTACACTAATTTCATAACACATTAACTGTGGTTATGTATTTGGATTCATCAAATGAAATAGTCTTGGCATTTTATTTACTCTTTACATAAGTATAATTTCTACTGTGCACTTTATATCTCATAGTCATCTATAAACTAAAGGGAGCTAACAATGACCCTCTCTACCCCATCACAAGCTATTTAAGTTATGTAAATTTGTATGATAACAATGCATAGTTGGCGAGTTTAGTTGTGGCAACCATACTCTATCAGAGCAGTTTTTAATTTAAACCCTGATATAAAACCTTTAAAAACAAACTCTATTTTAAATCAAGAATGCAGAATAGCTAACTAACCATGCTATAGTTCAAAACAATTTATTAATAAGGGTTTTATCAATAATATATTGGTTGCAAAGCCAAAGACTAAATATGCTCACACTTAACCACTTTATCAACCTGTTATGGATGCATATGACTAAACATTTGATCTTGACTATGGTGTGTTGAGTTAAAGTTTAGTTGAATTCATTTTAAAACATGTAATGAGCTATATTAGGCCAGTCGAAATAAGCTTAGAATTTACTTAAAAATTAATGAAAGGTATTTTAATGCATTAATAGTCCATTATGATGTGAATTTGAAGTATTTAATTTTGCAAACTCAAACTCAGAAGAGAATATTGGAAAGATTGTTAAAAAGGGTACATTTAACGAGTTTTTGTGCTATATCTTCAAAACTATTCAGAATTTCATGAAACATTAATATATCAAGATCCACCAGAGCTTTCTATAATAAACAATAGCAGAGATGTATCAGTTTTATGTTTGATTAAAAAAGGACAAAAATCACAAAAAAATGCCTATTTTTATATTTTGATTGTGAATATTTACACAAATCAAACAGAGAAAATGCATAGGACATTTACTAAACTAGATTAAAGGACGAAAAAAAATTAGACCACGTGGAACTCTCCAGGATCAATAGGACCAGGCATATGAGGATGTGAAGTAGTATATAGGCATGTTATTTTTGAAATATATATATATATATATATATATATAAAACAGACTTAATGATTTGGTTTCTAATGGGTATCTTGGGTATTTTTGGCATGACAAATAGCAAAGTGTTCTTTTTATAAAACAAAAAGTCGTTAAAGAGATTTCAAAAATCAGTCATTGGTAAACTAACCATAAAGGAATTTTTAATTAAAAAAACACTACTGGTATAGGGTGATGTTTGTATTCTAATACACTCCAAAGATACCCATTTAGAACAGTTTTTAAAATATTTCAAATTTTTGAAAAATCAGTAATTGGTAAACTACCTTTAAAATTATTTATTCAATAAACAAATATAGTGTTATTTGTTAGGCCAAAATACCTGTTTGGAACCAAATAGTTAGAGCTATTTTAAAAATATTTTAGAGTTGTTGAAAAATTAAATCATTATTAGTCTAACCATAAACAAGTTTTTACCGCCAACACAAATTATACAGTGATATTTGTTATGTAAAACAAATCCTAACACATAAGAGTTTAAACCAAATCATTAGAGCCATTTTTGAAAATATTAAATTGAAAAAAATTTCAATCACCAATGTGAGTCAAAATTATTTACATAAATAACAAGTTTAAACCCTACTTAACAACCTCATATCTCTGGCCATATTGATTGCAGAAAACTCCATCAAGTCTCACTTTTTTCGTCATGTAATCTTGTTTAAGGAATTCCTTAAGAATTTTCTCGGTTTAAGGTGTGAGAAGATTTAGAAACGAAATTTTAAAAAAAGGCATTTTTTCATTATCTTTTCTGTTTTTTTTATCACACTTGAAACAATATATCTCAGCTATTATTTATCTTAGAGAACTTAGGTTAGTCTCACTATTTTCGATGAAGAAAAGTCAAAATTATTTTTTCCCCCGTGAAATTCTGAATAGTTTTGACAAGTTAATACAAAAACTTAAATATGTATCCTTCTTAGCAATATTTTTAAGGTTTACCTTAAATATTTTTTCTGCAAAATGAAATCCTTCAATTTACATAAAAAGGCAGACAATAATGCTAAAAAATATCAAACACTAATTTGTTTTATTTTTAAAACATAATTTAACTAATTTATATCTCATTAGGATACATTTTTCTAAAATAATATTTCCAAACTTCTATGTTTGATGAGCTTTGCTATGCTAGATCCACATATTTATGAAGGAGGAAAAGTTTTGCTTTCATTATTTCACAAAATAATAATAGTAGAAGTACCCAAAGTTACCCAAAGTAGCTACTAACATTTAGTATGTACTAGCAGAAGTATCCAGCATTGCCCGAGGTAACCACTAAAATTTAGTATGTACTAACAGAAGTATCCAGCATTGCCCGAGGTACCCACTAACATTTTGTACGTGCTAGCAAAAGTACCCGGCATTGCCCGAGGTAACCACTAACATTTAGTATGTACTAGCAGAAGTATCCAGCATTGCCCGAGGTAACCACTAACATTTAGTATGTACTAGCAGAAGTATCCAGCATTGCCCGAGGTAACCACTAACATTTAGTATGTACTAGCAGAAGTATCCAGCATTGCCCGAGGTAACCACTAACATTTAGTATGTACTAGCAGAAGTATCCAGCATTGCCCGAGGTAACCACTAACATTTAGTATGTACTAGCAGAAGTATCCAGCATTGCCCGAGGTAACCACTAACATTTAGTATGTACTAGCAGAAGTATCCAGCATTGCCCGAGGTAACCACTAACATTTAGTATGTACTAGCAGAAGTATCCAGCATTGCCCGAGGTAACCACTAACATTTAGTATGTACTAGCAGAAGTATCCAGCATTGCCCGAGGTAACCACTAACATTTAGTATGTACTAGCAGAAGTATCCAGCATTGCCCGAGGTAACCACTAACATTTAGTATGTACTAGCAGAAGTATCCAGCATTGCCCGAGGTAACCACTAACATTTAGTATGTACTAGCAGAAGTATCCAGCATTGCCCGAGGTAACCACTAACATTTAGTATGTACTAGCAGAAGTATCCAGCATTGCCCGAGGTAACCACTAACATTTAGTATGTACTAGCAGAAGTATCCAGCATTGCCCGAGGTAACCACTAACATTTAGTATGTACTAGCAGAAGTATCCAGCATTGCCCGAGGTAACCACTAACATTTAGTATGTACTAGCAGAAGTATCCAGCATTGCCCGAGGTAACCACTAACATTTAGTATGTACTAGCAGAAGTATCCAGCATTGCCCGAGGTAACCACTAACATTTAGTATGTACTAGCAGAAGTATCCAGCATTGCCCGAGGTAACCACTAACATTTAGTATGTACTAGCAGAAGTATCCAGCATTGCCCGAGGTAACCACTAACATTTAGTATGTACTAGCAGAAGTATCCAGCATTGCCCGAGGTAACCACTAACATTTAGTATGTACTAGCAGAAGTATCCAGCATTGCCCGAGGTAACCACTAACATTTAGTATGTACTAGCAGAAGTATCCAGCATTGCCCGAGGTAACCACTAACATTTAGTATGTACTAGCAGAAGTATCCAGCATTGCCCGAGGTAACCACTAACATTTAGTATGTACTAGCAGAAGTATCCAGCATTGCCCGAGGTAACCACTAACATTTAGTATGTACTAGCAGAAGTATCCAGCATTGCCCGAGGTAACCACTAACATTTAGTATGTACTAGCAGAAGTATCCAGCATTGCCCGAGGTAACCACTAACATTTAGTATGTACTAGCAGAAGTATCCAGCATTGCCCGAGGTAACCACTAACATTTAGTATGTACTAGCAGAAGTATCCAGCATTGCCCGAGGTAACCACTAACATTTAGTATGTACTAGCAGAAGTATCCAGCATTGCCCGAGGTAACCACTAACATTTAGTATGTACTAGCAGAAGTATCCAGCATTGCCCGAGGTAACCACTAACATTTAGTATGTACTAGCAGAAGTATCCAGCATTGCCCGAGGTAACCACTAACATTTAGTATGTACTAGCAGAAGTATCCAGCATTGCCCGAGGTAACCACTAACATTTAGTATGTACTAGCAGAAGTATCCAGCATTGCCCGAGGTAACCACTAACATTTAGTATGTACTAGCAGAAGTATCCAGCATTGCCCGAGGTAACCACTAACATTTAGTATGTACTAGCAGAAGTATCCAGCATTGCCCGAGGTAACCACTAACATTTAGTATGTACTAGCAGAAGTATCCAGCATTGCCCGAGGTAACCACTAACATTTAGTATGTACTAGCAGAAGTATCCAGCATTGCCCGAGGTAACCACTAACATTTAGTATGTACTAGCAGAAGTATCCAGCATTGCCCGAGGTAACCACTAACATTTAGTATGTACTAGCAGAAGTATCCAGGACTGCCCGAGGTAACCACTAACATTTAGTATGTACTAGCAGAAGTACCCGGTGTTACCCGATGTAACCACAGCAATTCTCATCTTTGCTTCAAAAAGACAGAAAAAGAATCTCTTTATTTTGTTTCTTCTGAGCAAGATTTTTTATAAATTTGTAAAAAAACTAATCAAAAAACTAAAACTCCAGATTTGAGGTGCCAAGAACTAATGTATGACGTGCGCCAAAAACATGTGCTATATAAAAACACATCTATAACAATCTCTATCTCACCAGACACAGAAAAAAGGTAACACCTGACAAATTATTTCAGAACATTCTCAAATTGCAAACAGATGGCTGACTAGTGGCACCGTTGTAAATCAGTCCAGGAAAAAACCACTAAAAAATCTATTTACTATAACATTTATTATTATGTTATTTTGTTGTTTAATAAAACAAATACATCCATACGAATAATATTATTGGGTTTATTTGAGCCAATAAGAGTATTCTAAATTAGGTAATATTATGAAATTTGTTAATTTAGTATGTGTGAATAATATGCTGCTCAATGTATATTTTGGAGTTGTCTATTTTTTTGTATATAAGAGTGTTTGTAAATAATTAACCTATGTTTGACAGTAAATTTAGAATTGTGGCGAGTTTAAGTACTCTGGCTTGAGATTAAGATGTCTGAACCCTAACTATCCTCTTTTGGCGCTATATGAGCGGGTAAATACATATTACAGGACTTACCAGGATTCAAACCTTTCTTGGTGAATTAACCCCCTCACAGGGTTTTGCACTCTTTGGTCAACCAAATATGAATTATTTACATACATATTTTTTAACTCACTACAACAAAAGAAACTATGAGAGACACACTATAAAAGAATCGCATATTTAAAATACTAAGTCAAGGTCATTATCAGAGGGCACTGGTAGGTAGGTAGTCATAGACACACTGAAGAGGGCTTGAAAAGCAGGATCTATTTGTAGAGGGAGATGTTGTGCCCCCAGAAGTTGTAATCAGTTGCATGGTCTATCGAAAACTAACACTAACCTGGTGGCCTGGCGGTCTAGGGGTAAGGTGTCAGACTTCTATGCTGGCGGCCGGGGTTCAATCCTCGGTCCCGACAAAGATTTATCTGATTACCAAACCCTTCCTTCACCTCTGACAAGACATCTTGTGAATGTGGGGAATGCCAGGCCTCCACCGTGGTTCGGATTCCACGTTAAACTGTAGGTCCTCCATTTCATCTCACAATCACCCTACCATTACACATTAGCGTAAGTGCGTATAACCCGAACGGGTAGTAAGACGCGGTGCTAATAATAATAATAATAATAACAACACTAACCTCTTATGCACAACTCCATAGGGGCTTGAAACAAGATGAGATATTGTGAAGGTAAAGAAGAAGGAAGTAAGGGCTGTCCTCGGGAGATGTCCAAGTGTCTGTCACAGAGATTTGTGTTTATAATGAAGATGTGCAAGCTTTATGTAAATTGGTTAGTCTACGTTAGAGATAAGGTTGACAGTGTCTGGACTAATTATAGCAAGAGAACCTATAATTCCAGGAGATCAATACCTTGTGTAAATGTAGCCGATGATAGTTTAAGGGTGAGAATGGAGGAAAGAGTGTCCCAGCTTGTGGCTCTAAGAGAGGAACATTGCACTCAATATGCTGCGCAAGTTGTAATTAAAACTTGTGAGGATGTATACAGTTTTAAAAAAAGGCTTTTTTCATTGATAAAAATTAAAGAAAAAATAAATATCTAAGAATATATTTGTTTAGTGTTAGTAGTAACTAGTGATGGTTAAATGCTATTTTCAGCAAGACAATGGAGAAGAATAAATCTAATTTAGTGTAAGGTAGTTTATGGGTTAGATAATAAATTATTATTATTATTATTATTATTATTATTATTATTATTATTAACACCGCGTATTACTACCCGTTCGGGTTATACGCACTTACGCTAATGTGTAATGGTAGGGTGATTGTGAGATGAAATGAAGGACCTACAGTTTAACGTGGAATCCGAACCACGGTGGAGGCCTGGCATTCCTCACATTCACAAGATGTCTTGTCAGAGGTGAAGGAAGGGTTTGGTAATCAGATAAATCTTTGCCGGGACCGAGTATCGAACCCCGGCCGCCAGCATAGAAGTCTGACACCTTACCCCTAGACCGCCAGGTCACCTAAAATAATAAACATAAGCATATAGCCTGGATGGGTAGTAAGATTTAGTGCTAAAAAAATATCAAAACAGTTTAGTACATTTAATATTTTGTGGGTTTGGTTGATTTTTATTTTTTTCAAATTTTACTAAATATTTTGGCACAGTATGTTTTTTTTACCTCCAAGATCAAGCATCATTAATTATAATTTATGAAGATCCTTACATTGTTCACTGTAGAGCTTACTTATATAGTCAGTCAAACAATTAGTGATTATTTGGAGAAACAACTGAATTTAAATACAAAGTACATTCACACCTCTCATGGGAAACATTTTTGTTGGGCAAGATAGAACACAAAATGGGCCTTGCTTATTTAGGTCATTGGTATTTAAATGCTATTAATAATCAGGTGAGAGAGCATCTTTCCTCCATTATTCACCTGTTGAAATAATACCTAAGAAACAAGTGCAATGTTTGGTGCACAGACTAGAACATTAATCTTGTTTGGTCTGGCTTGACTTAATCAAGAGGTTTAGGTTTGAATTCTAGACAAGTGTAATGGAGTGGTTTTACCTAAATTGTTCTTCCCTATCCCTCAATGCAGATGCAGGTGCCCTTCCTTTGTAATCAACTTCTCTAGTACCCATCCCAATAGTGTAAAATAACAGATACTGGTATTATTAATGGATAGTAAGACACAGTGAACAGAAAATCAACAAAAAATAAAACCTACATGACATTTATTTGGCACCAGAGAAACTTATTCCACCATTCATAAGGTAAATGTAAGCATAGTGCAAAATTAATTTACACACCAGTATTAACTAGAGAGCATACACATAATCATTTAAGTAAATATCATTTGAAGCCTACCAATTATCAAAATGTCTACATTTATCAACTAAAAGCGCAAATACATTCCCTCATTAATATTGATAAAATAGAACCATTAGTTAACATTTATCAGAGCCTTGATAATCGACATCTCACCATTCTTAAAGTGAAAGAGTATTTGCACTAACTAAAAAAGATTTCACCATTTATTTGACGCAAGAGCAACTACATTTCATAAATTTTCTAGAAATAGCACATCCACATTCTACAATTTTTTTTTAAGTTGAAGGAGATTCTAAATTTTATGATTTCTCAGGATTTTTGGGTGGAAAAGGATTTAAATACCCTAATTCATAAAGGGTAATTTACTATAAGCACGCAGTTGCAACATATTTATGTGTACATTACCTTATGAATAATGTGACAAAATAGTTTGTGTTTGGGTGTTGTTAATATTAGAAAAGTAATTATGAGTTCAATAACTTTGGTGCCTTTATGCATCGAATTAAATTGCAGTGCAGTGTTTCAGAACTGAACCCAGTCCTCTTATAACAACTTTTTTTTTACACAGCATTTTATTACCCATTCAGGTTATATGCTTGTGTACTATTACACTAATGGGCCAGGAATAGGGAAGGTTGAATTTAGAGGAAGTGTACCCACAATTGCATTGATTAAGGGAAAATCACTCTCAATACACCAGACCAAGATTGAACCATGATTTCCCCATCATTGGAGATCTAGTCTAATGTGAGAGTAGCGCCTTAGACCATGTGGCCCTTGAAATGAGTTTCTATTTATTAAAAAGGATACTATATAAAGGTTAATGCACATAGGAGCAATTAATCATAAGATTAATGTTATAGTTAGTAAATAAAAAATTAAATCTTAAATAGTAAAATCTTATTTATGGTTAAAATTAGTAATGAAAAAATGACACACATCAGAGTTAAACCAAAGTTTATAGATTGTTTTTAAATATATTCAAATACTATGTTTAACCTAGAAAGCTGAAACAGGGCATAGGTACTTGAGCATATTTTTAAAAACACACCTTAGACTGCTTGGCCACTGGAGTTTTATAACTTTAATACAGAGAAACCTAGAAAGATGATAATTCGTGACCTAGTTAAAGAAGTTTCAGGGTGTGTACCTTGAGTGTTTTTTGTTTTTTTACCTTTATGAACCTGACACACAAGACCACCAATTCGAGTAACCGATAAATCATATAATAATTCTTTTACTTTCCCAAGGTGAGCTTGATAACACCTGAAACAATATGACCACCAGTGTAGATAGCTCAAAAGCCAGGAACTTCAACAGATTAATTTTACCATACGTGACTACTGAAATCCCATTATTTGGGCCTCATACTTATTGTTTTTACATGAACCACTAGATCTTATTTATTTTTTATTTTACACTCTTAGCTTAGTGAACAAATATTTGGGAAACTCTAAGAAACCTAAAAGAATAACATTTTTATAATAATGAAGTAATGAAGTAAACATCTGGGTGTGCACCTCAAGCTTTTTCATATTTTTAAATATTGCAAGTCCAATGACTTGACCCAGTGTCAAAAACAATATAAATGTCAAATTTGGCAAATGCTTTCATACTTTATAAAACATTATAGTTTGCACCTTGGTAGGTTACTTTAACATTGTGAGTTTGATATCTTAAGCTAAAGACCAGCAGTGTGGATAGCTTTGACAGGGGAAACTTTATGGAGGTATTTAGGAAAACATTGACAATGTGCAAAGAGTTTATTGAAAAAAAAAAAGTTGAAATTTAAAATAAAATTGACTTGCATACTTAAGCATCCCAAAGGATGTGCTTACCTAGTGCATATTTTATTCTACCTTTATTATATATTTTAAGTTTGACATCTTAAACCATGTGACGGGTGTGAGTAGCTTAAAAAACAAAAAAACAAACCAAAGAATGCAGAAACTTTTCAAATGTACCTAGCGAAACCTTGGGATGTGCAGTGTGGGTTTAGTGTATAAAATTATATGTTTTGCACTTAATGTCTTAAACTGTAGATATATTTAAAACAGATAAACCAAGAATGTTTCGTGATTATATACCTGACCAAGGAAATCTTTAGTGTACAGCTTTTACATGTTTTTTTTAAAAAAAAACCTTGTGATCCTAGCACACTAGACCAAGTGACTACCTAGTTGGGTCACTAATAAACTAAGAATTATAAAAAGTGGGAAACTTGACATGGGCCTATATATGGGTTTGGGATACCTTAACCACTTTGCTGCGTTAATCGAATATATTTGATCTCAGCATTATAGCCATTGACTGCGGAAATTGACTTCACCCCACAACGTGTAAACTTTATCTACCTTTGCTGCGACAGTCGAAAATAGCCGCAAGAGTAATAGAATGCTGAATTTTACATACTAGCATACCCGTGCACCTCTGACATCTGGTTTTAGTTTTGAGAACTGTCAATTACAAACTGTTAAATCATAACAATAGTAGCACTTCTTTATTTCCGTATTTCACTACTTGCAGCACCCGTGCAATATTTATGTGGCAGAAAACATTGTTGAGGGATTTATTAGTGGACTATTTGTTATATTTATTCTAATGTGTTAGTAACATTTAATTCATGATTAATGAATTCGTGCAATGTGAAGTGTAATAAATATAATATTTGGCTAGTGTGGCAATTTAAAAATTCAATAATTCAGTGAGTTTTAAATTTTCAAAAGTTTTCTTTTTATTACTCATATTAGGACAATATTAGGACTGTCAACTCCTCATTTAGCGATTGGTTTGACACTAATGTGGGTTACTAGTAAAATAAAAAATGGTTCTGATAGCAGAATAATATATCATTTGGCTAAAATGTGACACATAAAATTTTATCTATACAAAATATACATTATTATGCAATTTATAGACATGGTGCTGAATTTCATATTTAAAATGCATCAATAGTTGAAAATCACATTATTTGATCATAATCGTGATCATCATGCAAATTTTCAGATTTTGAATTTTTGACTTAGCATTTATGAAGGTAAGAAGTAAAAATTAAATATACAGAAAAAGGGTTAAATGCATATTATGAACCTGACATATTTAACTGCATGATCACTAATGTGGGAAGTTACAAAACCAATACACTAGAAAGATGAAACTTTGTATTCATACTAGGGGGAGAAAGAAGTGAGAATGTGAAAATTATTATAATGTTTTAACTTTAACATATATTATTCTGGGCCTGAAAATTTAAATAATGTGATCATTGATTTGTTTTGCTAGAAAAGGATATTGTTCACTATCAGTAGGAGCAATTTAATATAGTAGTGATTAAATGTTTATCTAAATTTTATCACCGAGGAGAAACTTCAACTTTAAATCCAAGGAGATTTCACAATACAGTTAACTTCACCCGGCAATGGCAAGGAAAGTGCAAATAGTATTTCACAATACAGTTAACTTCACCCGGTAATGGCAAGGAAAGTGCAAGTAGTATTTCACAATACAGTTAACTTCACCCGGCAATGGCAAGGAAAGTGCAACTAGTATTTCACAATACAGTTAACTTCACCCGGCAATGGCAAGGAAAGTGCAACTAGTATTTCACAATACAGTTAACTTCACCCGGCAATGGCAAGGAAAGTGCAACTAGTATTTCACAATACAGTTAACTTCACCCGGCAATGGCAAGGAAAGTGCAACTAGTATTTCACAATACAGTTAACTTCACCCGGCAATGGCAAGGAAAGTGCAACTAGTATTTCACAATACAGTTAACTTCACCCGGCAATGGCAAGGAAAGTGCAACTAGTATTTCACAATACAGTTAACTTCACCCGGCAATGGCAAGGAAAGTGCAACTAGTATTTCACAATACAGTTAACTTCACCCGGCAATGGCAAGGAAAGTGCAACTAGTATTTCACAATACAGTTAACTTCACCCGGCAATGGCAAGGAAAGTGCAACTAGTATTTCACAATACAGTTAACTTCACCCGGCAATGGCAAGGAAAGTGCAACTAGTATTTCACAATACAGTTAACTTCACCCGGCAATGGCAAGGAAAGTGCAACTAGTATTTCACAATACAGTTAACTTCACCCGGCAATGGCAAGGAAAGTGCAACTAGTATTTCACAATACAGTTAACTTCACCCGGCAATGGCAAGGAAAGTGCAACTAGTATTTCACAATACAGTTAACTTCACCCGGCAATGGCAAGGAAAGTGCAACTAGTATTTCACAATACAGTTAACTTCACCCGGCAATGGCAAGGAAAGTGCAACTAGTATTTCACAATACAGTTAACTTCACCCGGCAATGGCAAGGAAAGTGCAACTAGTATTTCACAATACAGTTAACTTCACCCGGCAATGGCAAGGAAAGTGCAACTAGTATTTCACAATACAGTTAACTTCACCCGGCAATGGCAAGGAAAGTGCAACTAGTATTTCACAATACAGTTAACTTCACCCGGCAATGGCAAGGAAAGTGCAACTAGTATTTCACAATACAGTTAACTTCACCCGGCAATGGCAAGGAAAGTGCAACTAGTATTTCACAATACAGTTAACTTCACCCGGCAATGGCAAGGAAAGTGCAACTAGTATTTCACAATACAGTTAACTTCACCCGGCAATGGCAAGGAAAGTGCAACTAGTATTTCACAATACAGTTAACTTCACCCGGCAATGGCAAGGAAAGTGCAACTAGTATTTCACAATACAGTTAACTTCACCCGGCAATGGCAAGGAAAGTGCAACTAGTATTTCACAATACAGTTAACTTCACCCGGCAATGGCAAGGAAAGTGCAACTAGTATTTCACAATACAGTTAACTTCACCCGGCAATGGCAAGGAAAGTGCAACTAGTATTTCACAATACAGTTAACTTCACCCGGCAATGGCAAGGAAAGTGCAACTAGTATTTCACAATACAGTTAACTTCACCCGGCAATGGCAAGGAAAGTGCAACTAGTATTTCACAATACAGTTAACTTCACCCGGCAATGGCAAGGAAAGTGCAACTAGTATTTCACAATACAGTTAACTTCACCCGGCAATGGCAAGGAAAGTGCAACTAGTATTTCACAATACAGTTAACTTCACCCGGCAATGGCAAGGAAAGTGCAACTAGTATTTCACAATACAGTTAACTTCACCCGGCAATGGCAAGGAAAGTGCAAGTAGTATTTCACAATACAGTTAACTTCACCCGGCAATGGCAAGGAAAGTGCAACTAGTATTTCACAATACAGTTAACTTCACCCGGCAATAGCAAGGAAAGTGCAAGTAGTATTTCACAATACAGTTAACTTCACCTGGCAATGGCAGGGAAAGTGCAAGTAGTATTTATTAATTGATACCAAATTATGATTTTCCTAAGCATTGAAGGAGGATATAAGAGAAGGCCCACAAACTTAGGAACAAATTGTTGTCCTCAAAGTTAACAATTAGAACACAACAGAACACATCATAATTATCTAATTTTCAGGGTAATCAGTCCCCTTCTTCAGAACTTGGAGGCCTAGAATTTTCTGGTAAGTGTGTAGGCCTTGTCCTTCTATTCTGCTTTCAATGTTTAAGTTAATATAGCCATTTGGTGCCACTTTTACTTTGTTTTAATTATGATTTGATTAGTTTTAAACATTTTAGGCAAGATATAATTAATATGACTAAATAATTGTTAGGTGGTATTTTATGGACTGGGTAGTCAAACTATGAAATATGATGTTAAAATATATATATATATATTTATTATCAAATATTTTAACCCTAACAACCAACTTAAAATAACAATATATTGGGAACTAAGAAAATACTCAAAAAAAGCTTAGTTATAACAGATTAAATACTTCTAAAATATACAGACTATAACTCTAAAGCAATAAATATTGATAGAGATTTCTACTTATAAAAATTATTCTAAGAAATTCTGCTATACATAGCATTGACCAAAACCTTGTGAAACAATTTAAATTAAATGTGTACTTTTAATTTGATGTAGTGTATTTAATTACTTTAAGTAAAAATAAATCATTTAAGGCATTTTTTTTACCATAAAAAATAGTTGACCAGTTTCTCGAAGTACTCCTTAAATCACTAATAGAATAAAGATTAGTTAAAAGTTTCCTTTAGAATGAGTTCTCATGTGGAGTATTAGATTGTATCGTTGTTTGGTTTTCTTAGGACAGAGTGGGCATTGAAACTGTGGCTCCTTGCCACATTCGAAGCGTAAGTGACGTTTCAAAGTGGTTCTGCTTGAGTACTCCTTTCCACACACTTCACACCTCAATGTTAATAAAGCTTCACGATACTGGTAGACAGGAATTGAAAGAGGATCCATGTGAAAATCAAAATCTTCATTTAACAACTTGCCACTGCGTTGTTCTGTAACACACAAAATGTTACTATGTCCTTCCATGTATTGGTATGCTAATGTATGAATTTCAAAGTAATCTAAAAAAAATTATTTCATGCACTTAATATACTTCAAATAACTACGAGGAAAAAATCATATAACTATTTACCTAAGTAAATGTTAGGGTTATAATAAAAATACAAAATTAGTGAAATGTTGATAGGAAATATCAAAAAATTTATTTCATAGTTCCAAAAATGTAAAATTAAATTTTTTTTATAACAAAATGAAATAATTCAATAATTGTTTTTACATAAGGAGAGCATTTGTCTCATTCATCATATATACACTAGCAACAGTTTAATCTAAGTAAATCTGGTAATGTAGATCTATGCTTAAGTTTGGCCAGTCAAACATATTTAAGGCTGAATTGATTTAATCTGGTTCAATGTTTCCCTAATTGTGGTACAAATACATCTGGGGTACAAAAAGTACCACCAAGTCTTATTAATCATAAAATATATTTTGATGAGTGTCTGATAAATAAATTAATGGCAGATTTTGATGTGAAATCATAGACTTTTATAAGTTTTTCTTTCTCTCTGACACAACTTTATTTGGGTTATCACCAAAGCTCGAATAAAATCTGGAATGCCCACTAATGTTTTAAAAGAAATGAGGTATTTGTTTCTTTTTTTTTATGAAGAGTTGAAGGGATACATTGCATACGCAATGGCCCCCAAAAGAAGTATGTGGTGACTGATGAAAGTTGGGTATATTGATTTAGATCAGTGGTTTTGTGGGCTAAATAGTTTGAGAACCACTGTTCTAGATGGTGACATACCTTGAATTATTTGCATGTTGAATTTTTTAAATTACTCCTTTTACAAATGTGTTTGCTAAACATAAACAATAAATAAACGAATTGAATCAAAGAAGAGATGGCCAATAAAACTTTTAAAAAATTATTAGTTTTATCTTAAAAGAGTGAGTTTAGTAGAAGTTTTAAATCAAAGCAGATTTAAATAAATATTTTCAAAACTGATTGAACAATAGTATCATATTATTTATTTTATCGACAGTAGTAAATTACCAATTTTGAATTGTAGATAGTGTAAATTTAATATAGGTTTAAAAATCGCAACTGGTAGCAAAAGTCAAACTTGTGACTTTGCTCAGTGTGGTAAAACTCTACCACTAGGCTAACAAAGTCTGTCCTAAGTTAAGGCTCACATATCACTCAGAAGATTTTAAGGAAATGTATTTGAGACTTGTGCGGAATTAATGAATACTTAGAGAGAGCACAGAGCCACAGTGATAGGGTTTGGCTTTAATGCGGCCAAGTGTTCAAGTTCTAAGTGTATATACAATATATTTAGATTAGTATATGGTATGGATAGATTCCAATAATACAATTATTGATTTAAATATATTGCAAAATTACCCTCAAATACGAGAATTGAGCGCAGGACCTTTAACTAATAGCACCGATACTATTCAACTAAGCTATTCAGGTCTGCTCAAGGACTGGACTCCAACATTTATCATGTTTTAAGGCATGTCATGGGTGCATTAAATTTTCAGCTACTTAAAACATTAGAAACATAGCCATGGTTTATTGGGGTTGGAATATACTAAATATATGTTGAAAATCAATACTTGGACACAGGAATTGAGCTCGGGACCTTTGAATTAGCGCATCAATGCTCTTAACACAAGTTAGAGAGGTTTCTTTTGAGCCAAGGAGCATATATCATTCATAGTCTAATAACAGAGGCTGTGATGAATGTGAGAGATTGTCAGCTAATTGATACTTATCAAAACCACAGCACCAGTAACTAGTGGCTTATATTTATTATTGTATAGGGTTTATTAATTCACCATTAACATTTGGCACAGATGACTCAAGATCACAGATGTTTACTTATATATTAGTTGAAAAATGATACCTGGACATAGGAATCAAATTATAGCTTTTCGCTTAGCACACCAACAAATTTGGATAACTCAATGGTAAAGTATTGGAGTGGTAAGCTAAAAGTTCAATGTTTTATTCAGGTGTGAATTTTCAAAAAATTATTGAATTAATATATTTTTGGATCATAGTCTTCCATCCTAAATGTTAATTTTAATTTACCAACCTTAAAAAATTAAATATGCACACCTAGCAGCATAAAATGTGACCACAAGTCATCATTGTCTTTATGATGGCTATAAAGAAGCTGATTATTTAACTGTCCATCAACAACTGCCCTTTGAATCATGAGGGATGTGTGAAACTGCAAAAGATGAACCTAGATAGTTGAATAATAAAGAATTGATGCACAAAGCCATGAGCATTAAGTTGTCATTTCTAAAATATATACATTTATATTTGTGAATTACAGATCTTTTTTTTTTTAGCATCAAGCCTTGCCACCTGTTCAAGTTATACATAGTTACTAATTATGTTTATGAGTTAGGGATGCTAGAGGGTGAATTTAGAGGATGTGTATACACATTCATGTTGAAGGAGAGTAGAATGCCATTGGGGGG